>JBBCBC010000002.1:37124858-37724858 GCA_037126765.1 Stenogyne calaminthoides
TAGAAGTTCTCAATTGATGAGTATCGCAGTTAGGCCATTATATGTGCAACCATCTCAAGTTGAACTGATGGCGAGAATGATGGAAGTCATTGAAAGAAAGGACCCATCCTCATCATATATCACGACACTTACTGCAGTTAGAGGAGATCGGTTTTGCCGAAATGTCTTCACATGCGAAAAAGCCTGACCTTGATGGATCTGAAGAAAGGAAGGCTGTATACTCTAGATACAATCGCCCGGGCATATAATCATGAAGACGATGGATAAAGTCACCAAGGAGATTAAATATCTCAAAACTGTAAAGCAACTTAGGATTTCAATGAGATATGAGATATCGAAATGATCGTGATCAGCATACCATTACAAGCGAACCGTGAAGTCTGAAAAAATCAAGATGTCGCGCCCAATGAGACCATCAACGAACTCACAAGGATACTATATAAAGAAATAAGCTACGAACGGACAAAGATATCAACTCGAAGATCTTAAGATCTCTCACCAAGAAATGGGACATGAAGGTCCGCGGTAATCAAGGATTGCGAAGACATTTCAAAGATAAGCCAAAGCAGCTTGTTCTTAAGCCTTAAAAGCTCACGAGTTCGATTTAATCAAAGAGACAAGACAATGAAGAAGGCGCCTCATTGAAGCCTCGGCGCCTAAATCCTGATTCGTTAAAAGCAATGGCAATGAGATCAAGGTCACCGAACCTATTGGAAACATAATGTAATAAGTCGGCGAAGACGGTCCGCTCTTGCTTGCGAAACTTGAAAAATCAAATGTTATTCAACGGTAAATTTCCGAAGATTCTATAAAGATTGCTCAGCGTAAGATAGAGAGATGTTAGCAGTTTCGAAGAACCGGATCAGAGTAGAGTCGAAGATCCGCGAAGAGATGAAAAGAAAAGATATCCCGGTAGTGAGAGAAAGGGAATATGAGAATCGTGAGGAAGGAGTTGATTACTATCGGAAAGAAATCACGATAGATCCCCCTCAGGGCGGAGTGACTCATTTGGAAAGTTCGCGTGGATCAGGAAGCGTCTTGTTGTGAAACCCGAATCGCTCTGGTATGAGCGCGGACTGGCATGCAAAAGGAAAAGAGGAACATAAGAACAGCGTTATCTAGGAATGACATCTGGAATTGATGATTCTGTCGCCTCTGAGGATAATTTTCATCTGTAGAAGATTTACATCTACGTCGCGGGTGTTTTGACTTCCTGGAATGAAGGTTATTCTGGGATAATGATGAGATCTGCTTCGGCGGGCGGAGGAACAATCGAGGTAACCTCCAAACCTTCGCTGTCTCGCTCACACTCGCTATTAATGCATTGTTCGCCGGGAGATTGACTGTGACTACCGAGCAATTTACTTGATGATCTCTCCAACGCAAAGAACAACTCTATGCCATATTGAAGTTTGAGAATGACAAGCTAAGGATCGAAATAATCACTTTGTTAAAGAGAACGATCTCGAAGAAAGCCTCTTTGGTGGAAATCACTTTGGCTTCTAAGGAAAATCGAGGAACTTAACACACACGAAGCAAATCTTTTCCGCTGACGGTAGGGATCAAATCAAAGATCACCAATTAAATAAAACAAAGGTGTTCGATGAGACTTCAAAATCCTTCAAGCTAAATTTGATGAGCTATTCCACTAAGGCTAGCGCGAGAGTCTAAAATCTTATACGAGGATAGTTTATGCTGAAAAATATAAGTTTTCACAAAATCATCTAAAAAGCTCAAGAATATAGAACACTATTTTTGAACAACGACTAACAAGAAGGACTTAGTATGGTAACCCTTCATCCTAAAAGCCCTCGCTTCATTCCAAAAATGTAATCAAACAGTTTCTACAAAGATACACTAAAAGCCGAAACTGTACTCCATAAGAAAAAAAAGACTCATTGAGTGCGGTAAATTACTAATCGAAAGGAACAAAACGGACCCAACCGGCAAAGCATCCTTCGGTAGGAATCAACAAGAACCTAGTTCTTCAAGAGACCTCAACTCGATCAACAGATTAGGTATCGTAAAAGACAACTGTAAAAAGTCAATACGAGACCAATCAAGATCAATTTCCGAATAAGACGCTTATATAGGTAACCAAAAACTACCTATGCTGTAAAAAAGATATGAATCTTTTGATGGTAGCGATTACCCACCCCTATAATCGAAAACCTAGGGTCACAGACTGAGCCACACCGGATGAAAGAAGACAAACGTAAAAGATAAATCCCAAGTCTTACAAGTCACCCGTCTTCACTACAATAATCATACCCAATCGTAAAGATATAAAGAGACGTATGATTATGTTGTTGATAGGTATGGAGACAAATCGGCCTTCTCGATCTAACGATCTCAATAGAAGTGCCCCCGTTTTGTATGGATCCCCAAAAATCAATCCTAACCTTCGTGGACCCAATCCAAAAAGCGGTACCTAAAGCCCGTTGGTCATATACAGTTCGTGCGTCTGACCCGCTAACAAAAGGAGGTGTGTGCAAAGAACTATCCGCACATCCAGTGGATGCTCAAGACCATGACCGGTAGCTAAACACCACCTCCTCGGCTCTTACATAGAACAACAAAAGGCCCGTGTACTCTTGGATGATAACTTTGGTTATACGAAAAGACTGAGAACAACAGAATGATGATATGTCAACCAAGTCTCGTATGTCGAAGGTCTAAAACATAACCTATTATCGGTTTTCTGATTCGCGACATGATTCAAAGTGTTGAGTTCTCGATCGATCAATGCACTATCAAAATCGAGCGGCCAAATCGGATCTTGCTAATTTAGTTCAAGAAAGGGGACGATTTACACGCAGATTGGAACGATTTATTCGAGAAATACAACATTATTAAGAGTTCAAAAGTAGCCCGCTTAGCTCGCATAAAAAGAATGAGCCATCGAACTTTAAAACACTTAATAAGATAGCAAGGATGTCTTTAGTGGAGGTCTTCCTAATGAAGTATTTTTAAGAGATCGTATATGTCTGCACGCTATCGATGAAAACAGAATTAATGTTCATTCAATGAATTCTCGACCGGCATCCATGGAGAATATTTGGACCCGATTATGATGGGTCTCGTCAATATGGAATATACTCACGGACGAAATAATTCGTAATCGTGGATGACTATTCCAAGTTTACAGGTTATATTCTTTTAAGAAGAATAAAGACGACAAACGAAGATACCCGATTTGGCAAAAAGATTACAAAATGAGAGGTGTGATGTAAAAATCGACGATAAAGGCATAATTTACGAACTCTTTTATAAGCGATTTATCAAAGTTTATTATCTGTTTGAACATCGAACTGCAAAAATGTAGCAACCGAGAATGGAGTGTGAGCAGGAAAGCGGAGACACTCAAAATTTGCTACTTGATGTTAATTTGAACATACAATACCAAGCCGTTTTACGGAAGCTATCAACATGTCATACTTTCGGAGCGGATGTCTTAAAATTTAGGGCTTATTCTAAAAAAAGCCTATGAAATTTGTGGAGAGGCGAAGAGCCTGGAGTGTTTAACTTGCTTCCGTGTTTTTAGATGTAAGTGTTTAAATACACAACAATGGGAAGAAATCGGGTTAAGGACAGCTTTGGGAATTTGGAAGTGGGATGAGGGTATATTCTTAGGATGTTCTCTGTATCCTAGCAAGGCTTTCGGGGTTTTGTGGTCAGACCTAGTTGTGGAAGAAACACCAGTATAATCTTGGTAGAACATCTTACGAAGACGAGAAATCTGTATGAACAGATTGCTTTGATCAGCAATGCGATGCTCGGGAAATGAATCATTAACGATCGAGAAAAGGATCAGAACTCCTTAACGTTATACAGGATCCCAGGTGATTCACGGTGTTGATCAGGATCTGGTGCAGAAAAAATTGTCGATGAAATTTGGTTCAAACGGCGGGGCGGTATCAAGCCCGAACCATGTCCGGTTCGTTAGAACACTGAAGTTCCTTGAAGCGGACATCGACACATGATGAATCCATAACATCGGTGAGATGCGCCTATTCTTGCTCGGTGGATCCTTAACTCTTGCACCACTGATAAACTAATGAACTATTATGGATGATCTTCTCAATAAGCCATAAATCCCAGGCGAGGACACCGGATAACCGGTCATCCGAGCGATGCGATCATGAACCCATCGCGACTAGAGTTCGACTGAACATCGGTTAATTGAGAATTATGCATATATTCTTTATTATCTTGTCTATGAAGGAACCAACAGTAGAAACTCTCTGAGCCTTAGTGGATTCTATCACGCAGAGGAAATACCGGTTCTAGAAACAAGTTTGGGAACCTGTGGATGTACCAACTCATCAAGACGTAATTAACAAAGTGGGTTTTCAAGAACAAGAGAGATGAGAAAAAAATGTCATAACCAGAAATAAAGTGCGGCAAGATGAGGTATTCATTCATAATCGTGGGCGAATTGATTTTGATGAGACCTTTGCGCGATGCGTAACTTATTAGAAAACCATTAATTGCGCATATGCTTCCCCAAGAGGAAGTTCAGCCTGGTAAGATGGACGTAAAAAGTGCATTCTTAAACGGGTACTAGCGGAGGGTTTATGCTCTAACAACCTGTGCTTTTGGAAAAGGCGACTGCTGCATGGATTTAAGAAAAAGTTTTACGGGTTCGAAATGCTCCTCGAAGCTTGGTATGATACACTCTCGATTCTTGATAGATAGTGGGTTCACTAAAGAACGATTAGACGAGAACCTTTATTCGAATAGAAGATGGAGAAGATATTCGATGGTTCGCCAGATTTCACGGGATCGACATCATCTTGGATCTCTCCCAACAAGAGTCTGTGAAAACCAGCAAAATCGATGCAAGGAAGTTCGAGATGTCCATGATGTAAGCGATGAGTTACGCGGGTCTACAAGTCAAACAAAATGTATGGTATATTCATCTGCAGGGCAAAGTACACTAGGAGTTTACCGCTAAGTTTTGAGTTCAAACCCAGAAGGGTTGATTCCTATGTTAATTAGTTCAAGATGGATCCATGAGGATGGTCGTAAACCAATCGTAAAGAATATAGGGCTCTCATTGGATCTTTACCATACCGACAAATGAGACGGAATGCTATCCTCACTTTTGCAAGAGGTGTATGCGGTTGACAGCAAATCTAATGTCAAAGCTACCTGTATTGTTGTAAGCGGATTCTTTAATCTCGAAGAGACGATAAACCTTGGTTTATTTTACCCATCGGATGACAATCTAAAACTAGTGGGTATTCTCCTGATTACGATTATGGAGGAGGTTGCAAGATTGGTGATATGACTTCTCGGGGAACATGTCTTTAGGAAGTAAGTGATCTGCGTGGTTTTCAAAATGACGTGGAGTTAACGGCATCTCTTTCTTGACGAGAATATGGCTGCGGAAATTTGTTGCTCTATTTGCTACGGCTTAATCGTATTTGAGGATTATAACATTAGCTAAGAATGTGTACCTATAATGCATGACGATAATAATCTTGTGCAATCCTCGAGAATCACATTACACTCTGAGGAATCTGAGCATGTGGATGTCGGACATAAATTTTATAGAAGATAAGTATTGAAAAGAGAAGAATATCGAATGGAAAAAGATTCATCTTTGATATCACAGAGAAAGCTGATATTCTAACCAAGGCACTTCATTTGAGATCAGTTCGAGGAGAATTATGCGATGAGCTAGAACTTTGAATCAAGCACTGAAGTGTTTAATGGGTGATCTCGAACCCAATTTGGTTAAAGACTAACCGGGGTTAAGAGGAATCGATTGAGTTTGGTATCTCAATGATCGGAAGATCGATCCCGAGGCCCGATATGAGAAAGCGTCGATTCTGGATTATCGAGTTAAAGGAACCGGTCGAGATTAAAAAGTTTATCTGATAAATCGGTTTGGTTATTTCACTTTTGTAAGTCGATTAAGTGATATTCAACAAGCAAGATTCACAAGATTAAAACTTACATCGCGTAAGAAAATAGGAAATTTACAACAATGGAATAATAGAAATTTTCATTGATAAAGACCGAAGATCGGGTTTACATTACAATTACAAAAGATCTGAGAGGACCCGGAGGTGGAAGAGCATAAGTCATAAGGAAAAAAACCTAAACTGTATAACCTAAACCCTCCGTCTAACCTCCTAGAAGGGGAGAGAGAGATTTTAAAATTTGATGCTCCCATTTCCCCCAACAAGGGAAGAGAAGGCTTTTGAAATAATCCTAAAAGCATTTCAGGTTTCAAAAATCAATGGAGCCGAGAGCGGCGTTGATAGATTTCTAGCCGAGGAGCCACTGAATCTAAGTCAATGGGCTTCCCGGCTGTTAAATGGAACACGTATGCCAAGAAAAGGTTCAAAGACCTTATGGGCGCGGTGTTACATGAAAAATTGAAGTTGATATAATGGAAGTCACCGTTATCTGGACGAGACCAAGAGTATCAAACTCATGTTTTATATCGACCGAGTTTGTTGATGCTAATTTCGTCATCTCGATAGACCTTGTGGTGCATCTGTTTAGAGAGAAGTGTCTTCTCGATTGCGACAGCAGATCCCGCCTCTGGTGTTAAACTTGACAACAATTGTATGTGTAATCTTGATGACGACGAAGAAAGAACCTGACAGTTGATTTGAGAAGTTGAAATCGACTTGAAAAAGGGGTAAAGGTTTTTGCCGAAGTTTCACCGAAATAAAGTTCACCGTATCACATGATTTACAAAAGAAGATAAGCATGGTGAATGGGTTATGTTGTGTAAAAACATTCGTCCAATTTATAGAGGCCAAGCAAAGGCTTAAATCACAATTTTGAGTTCTTAAAACCTTTTAGAGAAATTTGCATCCAGAAGGGACAAATTAGGAAAACACGCGACCGATACTGGATAAATTCGTTGATTTGACATTCACGAAAGTATCCAGACTACTATTACAAAATGTCAAATCATGCCAACTTGAGGAATCGAGACTACTATTCAATTCTTGAACTAAGTTTTGGCGGTAACACTTATCGAAGAATTGGCTTGATACGAGTAGAATCAGATTAGGTCAATTGAAATCTAATTAGATAAAATTGATCGATAAGGAA
Organism: Stenogyne calaminthoides; assembly: GCA_037126765.1. Taxonomy (NCBI): domain Eukaryota; kingdom Viridiplantae; phylum Streptophyta; class Magnoliopsida; order Lamiales; family Lamiaceae; genus Stenogyne; species Stenogyne calaminthoides. The sequence goes on from JBBCBC010000002.1 coordinate 37,131,939, forward strand.
GATCGATTGAGCTTGATACCTCAACAAATCAGATATATCACCATAAGAAATCGGAAATATGATTGAAGGGGGAATCAACCCAATTTAAGAGGATCGAAAGGGAAATCGACGCCGAAGTAAAGCGGATCGATTGAAAAGGACAACAGTTATAAGGATTAGGCGTAAAACTAAGATCAACAAGTGGAATCAACAATTACAAGTGGTATTGGTGATTACAATATCACCAACCAGACACGCTTTTATTTCTCATTTTTGCTTACTTATCGATTTTATCGATAATATTTGCCTTCTCGTATTTCATTACCTTTTGTGACGTATTTCACGCAAAACATTTAATGCGGACGTGGGTACTTGTATTAATTGCCACAAAATGTGCTTTTAAATCCAAAAGGCAATAAATGCGTCTTTTCAACCACCGCGATCAAAATAGCTCAATCTGGATCGTTTAACCTTTTCAAACGTTGATCTTCCAATCTCGTTTTTCCTCCTCCCCTTATATAAGGTTCATCAAAACCCTACCGAGTTTTCTTATTCTCAAAAACTTGTGATTTATTCTCCTGAAAACTCAAAATTACTTTTTCTGTATTCAAAGTGTTTTTGCCCGATTCAAACTTATCTTTGGAAAAAGCAATCACCTGGTAATTTACGGTTATTTGATGATTTTCTTTTCAAAAATCCATTGATCACATAGATTATGTCTTTATATGTTATCTGCGATATGCCTTATCTTTTCTTGATATCCGTATGTGTTTTTATCGATTACTAGGCACGAGAATAGGTCCGATAATCAATATATGCTATCTCAGATGTTTATGCACTTTGTCGAAGTCTATCTTGTTTGTAGATGACAACTCACGGAATGGGAAAGATTATGTGCAACTATCACTATCTGGTAACAAAAATTGTAGATGACAAATTTATACGATTTGAATTATTCTACAGCGGGATCGAGAATCCATGGAAGTTGAACAAATCAAGAAGAAAGGCCTTGAAAAATTTTGTGCTGCTCAACAAATCGATGATGCAATATGAAGCACTCGATTCTTAAAGGAATTTGAAGGTGAATCTGACACTCTTGGAGATGAACGATCTCTTGATCAGCGGAGAGGAGATCGGTATCGAATCTGGACATAACCGCGTCATTCGGCTTTCCCAAGGAAGAATCTCGCTTCTTTCACACTACATGGAGAATGAAGATGAGTGATCGTAAACGCGAACTCTTCTTCGAGAGAAGTCGACAAACATCGTCGGACCAAGTGTTTTGTCGCATCGATGTTAAAAGGAAATACCAACATTGTTTGACATATTGTCAAAAACAATCATGGGTATTTTCGTTCAAATTGAGATGCTCTAACATCTCGTAAATTGTACAAAGATGGTCAAGGATAATCGATAAAGCCAAGAACATCAATTGGGCATGGCTTCCTCAAGGCCATTCTGCTCCAAGAACATGAAAATTTGGAGTTAATGAATCGAGGCAAAGGTCTATCCGAAGAAGAAGATCGACCAATCTCAACAAGGTTGCGATTAAAGACAAACCGCCAATCTTGAATAGGACGAAATGGATGAAGTCCTACAAGGCCTTCCTCAAAACCACTTGACCATATATGGGCCAATTGATGATATGCGGCCCACTCATCCCAAAGGTGAAGAAAGGAAAAACCAAGAGGCGGCCACGCCTACACTAGATGCTCCCCAAAAGAAAAAAGAGAAAACCGTGAAGGCTCGTGGAGCAGAGGTCGAAGAAGGCAAAAACAAGTCTCAATGACTCTGTTTACGAAGATGGTGGATGAAGAAGAAAGGCTGCATAACAATCGACGAGCCAACGTAAATCGGCCAAAAATCGACAGACAGGGCTTCTCAAGTTGAGGCTGGCGAACATTCGAGAGGGAAGCTAAAGCGATCTCTTCCCTCAATCTCGAGGTTGATTCACCACTCAAGATTATAGGCTGCTGAGCATATTTCTCCTTCTATTATTCCACTTGTGAACCCGATATTCATCGATTCGCGAAATCCTGCCCAGAGCGGTAGGACGTATTGCCGACAAGCAGAACCTCTTGGAGTTCACCAATCACCAAATTCCTTATACTAAGCACCACGGAACCCTCTACATCTCATCAATCGAAATCACGTCGACCCGAACAAATAATTCTTTGGTCCAGATCATCAAGACCATCAAAGGAAAATGGTCAGATCTGGGTGAACGAGATATCGATGCGATGTATCGAGTCGGGTAGCCCATCTCATATTATCGGAGGAGGAAGTTTATGGAGATCCTCACCGAAATATCTCCTGTTAAAAAGCTTCGATTTTTATGATGATTATAGAAACGTATGGGAGTCTTTGCCGGCGAATTTGCAAATTTTGATTTCGATATGAAGAAATCGCTCAAGTAGATCACCAATCGAACATAGCGCCGAATCAATCAAAGCTCGATTCCATGCGAAGTCGGGGTTGATCAACAAGGTGAATCGAGATCAAAGAAGAAGCCCCAGGTTGATGTTCTTATGAAGGACGCGAGGAAATTGCCATGATAGTGGAATCCGGTGCCGCAGCTTCCCACGACCAACCATCGATAATTAAAACAACCGAAAAGAGATCGGGACGAAAAACATTCTCAAACTCACATCATCACCGATCAACCCGGGGAGATCGACTCATGTTTGAAAGATTTCTGGAAGAAGAAGTCGAGGGAGGATAATCGATCGAGGCAGATTGGCCTAAAAGAAATAATCTGATCCCGGGAATTGGCTATTTCCCATTGAGGCAATCAAAGATTAGTTCTCCCCAAATGTGACTAACCCCGGTTCGCGGAGCTTATAAATTGATTGATGACAAAGCTAATCATTTGATCATCAACAAGTTTCTTTTCTGATACTCATTTTGAAAAGCTAGAATTGATCAAGAGAAACTTGTGTTAATTCTACCTCTCTTTACCGCCGTGGAATCTGTCGAGACCGAGCGACTCTCAAAGATTCAAAGTTTAATCTCAAGTTTCAAGGTTTATCTGTTGGACTCAATGTGATATCGTCGCCTTTGGATCTCTGACTTCCCTACTCACTCTTTTTTATCAAACCAAAAAGGGAAGGACAGAGCGAGAAACCAACTCTATTAATCAATCGTAACAAAAGACCTGATTCGAGATAATTGAATCCTATGGACAAAGATTGCACCATCTGGATCTTTTTCTTAACCAAATTTACGAAAAGATGGAAAAGTCAAAAGCAAGAAAGGGCTTTGTGGGTCTTTGGGACATCCTGGCTTGTACCGATCACTCCGGACTAGAAAAAGTCATAAGAAGACAACTGTGAAATTCGGACCGATAAAGAATGGTAAAGAAACCAAAAAGAGCTTTGAAGAAGCCCGAATTAGTGAAGAAGAAAGAATGGCGAAAAAATTGGCAGAGGCGTAAGATTCAAGAAATACAGATCGAGGGCGAAGAAAGGAAAAAGTTGGAAAATCTGGACGAAACCTCAATTTACGGCAAGAGTTGATGAGATAATTCAAAAACATTAGACACGCCGATAGAGTTTGAGGAATGGAATAAGATCATAAGTGAATGACTTCGGATGCTTTTTGTTCTAGATCTTGTTTCACATGAAGAATCTCCGAATCGCGAATTCCTCAACTGGTTGAAAAACAAATATCCGAGATTTTTTAGTATCCGGAAAATGAGGCCAAAATAATCAATGTAAAAATATCTGCGCCAAGAGTATGATGTATTATCGATTACTCGAAGAAGGCGGCATTTGCTCATTTGGACGGTGGCATTTCGAAGGTTCTATTTGACATCCCGAGCAAAGCGCCGATAACTGATCCTCCAGATCAATGATGTCAAATGGAAACTTTACCAGATTTTCAACATCCTCAAGATCGAAAGAGAAATGCGAAGGATACAAAGCCTAAAGAAAGGAAGATTGAAGAAGACTTCTCCGAGGATCGGTTTGTTTTTTTAAATTCAAACTTTTCTGATGTAATATGTAATCGACAAATCTATGAATGAAAAGTTTATTTTATGATCCTAAGACAAAATCTCATTGTCTTGATTATGTGCTCTTTATTGTTTATATTTATCAACTGTGATTGGTTTCTCCAAGGTGTTTTGGTTTCATCAAAAAGGAAATTGTTGGGAAATTTAGAGTTTTGATGAAAGTTATAAAACACATAAATAGACCCGGTCAGGACGCAGTAGGATCGATGTTTTTTATTACCGGTTATAGGATACCAGCTTGGATAATTTCATCAGATAACAACCGATGTAATAGATAGGTCACATGATAGGGCGCCAATATGTATAGGTGAGATCCAAAAATATGAAGAATAGCTTCATATCCGAGCAAGCCCGAAGGCAAGAGAAGAACAGAAGATCGACGATAAAGTCGATATCTCAGTTTGAAGTCGCAGAGCTCAAATTCGCATTACTTGAAGATCGGACCAAGACCTACATCAAAGTAGTCTGCAAGTTGAAGCTAAGACAATCACCGCACCGGAAGACTATCGGTCAGTGATCGATTTGCTTTTGACGGACAAAGTCGCCCGCCAAAAGTGAAAATCGATATTTCACCAAGTCATCGTCGACTCTATCTGAGCAAGAAGAATGTCAACCTTAGTTGGTGTAACAACACTAAAAAAGTGCTTTAACTTGAATAAGAACAAGACACGCGTATGATCGGAGCTTCTAACAATTTTGGGATTTGGTGTCGCTTCTCTATCGGCTATAAAGACCTTTATTCACCCTTTTCGGCCATGCTGCCTCACACGTCCTTCGCCAAGTCTACCAAATATAAATTTTGAATTCAAATTGCTTTCTCCAACGAACTCTTTGATTTCGAAGAGGTAAATATGGGATTGAACGCAGAAGAAGACACTTGAAACTATCAAGAAGCTCAAACTATAATCAGTTTCCTTACGAAGAAACACCTAACTTGAAGATTATTGTCTAAGTGTTCATCCCATAAGTTCTTAGCACGCGTAAATCTTTTCATCTACCGATAAAGCTACTTAAACACTAGAAAAGATTTCAAAGTTGGAACTAAAACAATCTTACCCAAACCCAAAGTTAGGTTAAGTTGTTTAGCAAGATTCAGACTAGGGTTTCTAGTTACGATTTACAGGATCGGCCAAAGAGAACTCTTTAAATATTCTGTTGGTGTCTTGTGGTCGACTAACATACAAAATCTAAATCCGATTGGTTTAGTTGGTGCCCTTGTGATAGGGAAAGTGGACGTGGGGATGGTTTGTCCGAACCACTATAAATCTTGTGTGCTTTTACCGCTTTGATTAATCATATTTACAATCGCACACAACTATTAAAGTTGCATACATATTCTAAGTTAAGATGGCTTAGTACCAAGCTTCGATCCGATCAAGTTGACACTTTAGTCAACTGGTTAAAAAATACGACTTTGAATCGATTTATTAAAACGGTTTTTCACACCGGTTAAACTTAAACAACGACAACCGCTTAAACCGATAGATATCTGAATTGATCTTGCTCAGCGATTAGTAAGTTAGATATCACCAAACCGATTCACTTTGCACTGATCGGGCTAATCATCATCACACCGATCCATGTAAAAGTTTTCAAGTCTATTCACCCCCTCCTCTAGAAACACGCCTACAAAACCCGCTTCGGGACCTACAAAAGCTTTTGGGTTATTTAATTAATTAATGGACTAAATAATCTTAAACACGAGAAATAATAAAGGAAGCCATATTACCGTAATATGGGTTAAGTTGGATAGTCTTGATTAATTATATAAGTGGCATTAATTAATATTAATGGGCTGAATTATATTGTGGCTAAATATTGGAATTGGAAAGCTCATTGAAAAGATCCATCTTAATTCTCCTAAAAGCCCTCAAGTAGCCCAATTAAAGTCCAATAAATAAAAGGTGCTTAAAATAAAATAAATTATTGTTGCAATATATTTTCTTAATTTTTCTTAAAATATTAAAGAAAAAAGGAGAAGGATTTTCTTGAAAAGATTTTATGGAAAGGAGATAATGTATTCTTGGAATACAAGATTGTCCATAAATTCAAGAAATCTCCACTGCTTTTTAAAAGGAATTTTCTAAAATTGAAGGCGATAATAGGAAGAAGGATTTTCTTGGAAAGATTTTTATGGAAAAAGATATGTATTCTAGGAATACGAGAATATCTCATAAATTCAAGAAAAAGATCCTATCTTGAAAAGTTCTATAATTTTTAGAAAATATTTGGCTAAATAAAGGGTGTGAAATTTTTGTGGAAAAATACATGGAAAAGAGAATATATGGGATATATTCAAAGATTTCTTGGAGATCGAAAAAGATCTTTCCTAATCCCTTTTTTTGGTCAAAGTTTAGTCCACCCCTCACTTATAAATAGGGGATGAATTTTTCATCCCCAACTAGTCATTCCATGTGTTGGAAATATTAAAATCCACAAAAGGTGCAACAATTTATAAAAATATATTTTTTTATTTTATTTTGTTTTATAAATTGTTCATTGGAGAACCTTTCCACCTAAGTTATTGGACGAGGACTTTCTAATACTTGGTAAGGACTTTTTTGGTGGGTATCCAGATACTTGATCCCGTCTGGTCTCAAATCGTCTCTCCAACGGGTATGCGTTCGTAAACTCCTAGAAATTCCACATCTTTAGGATCTTTTACGTGAAATATTATTTGACATGTCGTTGTTGGATTAATTATTATTTGAATTCAAACACAGTCTACCTTGGAGATTTTTGGCTTTGAGAAGTCCAAGAAACAACCAACAGTTAGTAGGTCTTCAGCAGAGGCTGAATATAGAGCAATGACTTCAACATCTTGTGAATTGCAGTGGATTTTTATATGTTCTACAAGACTTAATGATACCTCATCCTCAACTAGTTGTCCTTTATATAGATAGCATCTCAGACTTCTCAATCACTCACAATACAATTTTTACATGAAAAGAACAAAGCACATACATATTGATTGTCATTTTACCGGAGAAAAGTTTCAAGAGGGAGTCATCAAGATAGTTCAGATTCTTACCAAGCCACTTGGTCCAAGTGTTTTCAAGATTTAAAGTCCAAATTGGGACTTCTTAACATACACTCCCCAATTTAAGGGGGTATAAAGGAATCAAACCCAAATTAAATCGGTTTGATTTATAGTATTAGTTAATATATGTAAAGGTATTAGTTCAGTTTACACGATAACACTACACCCGCATTGTATAAATAGAGAGGACCTTACTCTCTATTCTTCACTTAGCATTTCATTCCATTATACGGTTATCACCATACTTCTCTTCTTTATCTTGTAACATGAATTCATCAATGAAGTTTAGTTTTTGTTCATGGATTTGTTATAATAAATGAGAGGGTAAAGTGGTTTTTAATCCGTTAATTTATAAAATAATATCATGATATGTAATGTTTGAGATGTTGAGAGGATATAAATGTAAAAAAAAATAGATATTGATTTATTGCCATTTATAGAAAGGAAAAATAAGTATGAGATGGAACCAAAAAAAAAATAAAAAAATTGAATATGAAACGGACCAAAATAATAAATGAAAAACCGAGTGTACGGAGGGGGAAATAAATTATACGCACACTTTTGTGTACAAATTTGTAAGGATCTTAAATATGTGCACATTGAGTTGGTATGCTGTGAAATTTGTTCACCATGAAATTTGTTTTTTTTTTTTCGCATATTTTTTAGTAATATAAATTATTAACTTTAATAATATAAGTCACACCCTCCGCTTATCACTTCTGACACTCTTTTGCTATAATATAAGTCACACCTTCACTTTTATGAAAGAACACCCTTTATAGTAAAAAAAAAAGTCACACCCTTTATAGTAAAAGTCACACTCTTTAGTAATATAAGTCCATCACACTCCTAACCAGGTTTCCGTAAAACTTTTCACACATCTTTACTTGCGCACATTAATCCACACTCAACGCAACTTAATCTATTCCGATTCAATTGGTAACTGATTTGCCCCATCAAATATATATATATATATATATATATATATATATATATATATATTCTCTATTGAATGGAATTTGCACGGTCTAAATTTGTATAAATAATTTACTCATAATGAACTCTTTTTTTTTAAATGTATCAAGACTTAATCTTTTTTACAATATTAGAGTAATACTCCTATAAATCAGGTCTATACATGAATTCTATCACTTTTATTGTTAAAAACTATTATTATTTGCACAAAAAATTTTACTGTTTAAAAATATGAAGCATTTTTTTTAATCAGTGATTATTTTTTTGCATAATAGTGACAGTTTTTATGTATAACAGTGACAATTTTTATACATAACAGTGATACTAAAAAAATTAAGTTCATGGTGAATTCGAGTTTAACAAATTTTTTGTCACAATTTTTTTTTTTTCGTTGTGCTATTTATTTGGCAAAAAGCCACAAATATTAAGAAGATGGCGTTGAGCAACATCACGTGAATATTTTCACAACCTGTGGATGTATGTACTAAAGCTGTCAAATCTTCGAATGTTGCCAAATTAACTTAACCCATAGAAAAAAAAAATCTTTATATTCTGGTCACAAGCTATTACAACGCTGTCCCGAAAAAGTAACCCAAACATAGCCTTATAGCAACATTATCAAAACTTTGAAGATAAAGAATGGTCCAAGAATATTGCAGCACTGTTCTACTATTTTTTTTTAATTTTTTGAAGACCAAAACCATTCGTTAATCATTTAAAGCCTAATCAGCTGCAACGTGCTCTAATGCACGGATTCCCCAAAAAATGTTAAAATGCAGTATCAGATATTTGGAGGGTGCGGGTGTGATTCGTGTGGGATTCACACCCGGTGCGCCACGTGGCAAATTTTGAAAAAAAAAAAAAAGGATACGTGCATCGGGTGCATTTGGGTGCGAATCCGGTGCGTCTTGGGTGCGTCTTTGGTCATTTTTGAAAAAAAAAATTATGGAAAAAATTTAAAACTTAAAATAAGAAAGCTTAATTACCTTATTAACCCACAAAACTTAAAATAAGAAAAAAACTTTTAATAGAAAATATTAATTATTTTACTTACCTTTTCAACCCAAAGTCACGAACATAAATTTGACTTGTTTTAAATTTTTAATTGGATTGAAAACTTTATTATGCTTATATGTTGGATTGATGATGATATATGAATTGTTATTTTTATATATTTTACAGGCGGTTTTGATCATATGCCCGCAGGTGGATACAAATTTATATGTCCACCACTTATGTATGTGGAAGGTTCCACCACCATTTAATTAATTTCTTTAATTAATTCAATTTTCTAATTAATTATATAAACCATGAACCATTCGGGCTGGGTGAACCATGAACCACTCAGGCGGAGTTCGGGTTCGGGTCGGGTTGGGTCCGGGTCGCGTAATTTTTTTTAAATTATATAAACCTAAACCCTAAACTATAAACCCTGAACCATGAACCATTCGGGCCGGGTGAACCATGAACCACTCGGGCCGGGTTCGAGTTCGGGTCGGGTAAAAAAAATTAATATAATTAATAAAATTTGGTAAAGTATGGAATATATATAAATGAAAAGATTGAATTAATTAAAGAAACTAATTAAATGATGGTGAAACCTCAGATATGTGTGTGGCATGTTTTGGACATATAAGTTTGTCTTATTTTGCAGGCATATAATCAAATTCGATTTTACATGTATTATATATAATAAAATAATAAATAAAGAGACGATCCTCGCTTTAATCGCGACCCTTAATTTTTTCAAAAATTAAGATCCCCAGATCCATATCGTCATTCCCCGCACTCCACGCACCGCACCCATGCAACACATGTGTCGCAACACAGTGTAGCAACGTTGGCACCATATTTTTTTCTTATAAAATGTGTAGCCTTTTGATTAATTCCAACAAAATATGTCTAGGGTTTTTAAATAAAATTGGGTTCCGTAATTTACACTTTTAAAATAAAAGCTTATAATATGTGATAATTGTATTACTATGTTGTCATCCGTCGTCTTTTTGATTGATCGTATGGCTCTGATTTCTTTCCTCAATTGAGAGCTTTTGATTCCTTTTTTTAGTAGAAAGCCTTTTTATTTAATGTATCTCTTAAGTTGAGAACATGATTTTATTTTTTCATCGTGTCGTCTTGTGTAAAGACAATTTTTAGTGTCAAATTTATAACAACATAGGCATCGAAAATCAAATCAGAGAAAATGATATTGACTGCATTGTGAGTGTGGTGAATCGACGAGTGGAACAATCAATAATAGTAGAGTCTTTGTCGGTGATTATGTGTCATATATGATGAAGATAAATAGAAAGTTATATTAAAGCAACTTAGTGATTATGTGATTTATTTTATTCGTAAAAAAATCAATGATTTAGCTCATTATTTTGTTTTAGGGCGTTTGGATTATTCTCAAGTCCTTATTATTGGGTCGAGTCTCCAACAGTTGTGAATGGTCTTCTCGATATTTATTGTTTTTTTTTATTTTAGTTATAAGAGTTTTTTTGTTTTAAAAAAAAACTTATAAAATGATTTAAAATACACAAACTCCCCCTATGAAATTTGTTCGTAATATTAAAACGTATAATTACAATTATAAATTGATATCACTACTTTTATAAACTAATATGTATATTTTAATACTAAAATTTTAATTTATAAGTGTAATAATATCAGTTGATAAATATAGTGATATTATTTTATAAGTGTAATAACATAAATTTCATATTATTAATAAATTTTACGAGAAATTTACTCTTAAAATGTGTCATAATACCAGTTACATCGTTTAAATTTTTCCAGGTAGGATGCCATGTTACTAACGGTTGAGGATAATCTACCCGTGAGCTCGAACCGCAAAAAATTGTTAAAATGAAATTTTATTTATCAAAATCTAAAAATATGAAATTAAATTGCAATTTGGAAAAAATTGATAATTCAATACGCAATTAAGCCTATTATATGATCAGCGTCCGATGTGCAAAACTGCATACCTTCATGGGCCCCACCTTTTGTCACAATGTAGACTTTTAATATCATTTGAAGATTTTGTAGATATGCATATAATTTCATTTGTACATATTATTACATCGAATGTATTTCATAAAAATTTGAAATTATCATTTATGAGGAAGATATACAAGTTGCTCAAAAATCTTGTCCTATCAACAATGGCGGATTTACATTGTATCGTACCGCCAAATTGCGGGATAAAATTTCTAATTATTAATATATTATATAATGTTTAAAATAAGTACATTTGATATACAATTTTGAATTATAAAAAAATAAATAAAAATTCAAAAAAATTATTTCCTTCTGTACTGAAAAGTATTGTTACTAGTCTACTGTGGTTCATCACGCAAATTAATATCTATTTTTAATCATATGAACTAAAAGAAAATTCACTCTCTAAGAAAAAGTCTCGCAACAAAATATCGAACTATTCTCTTCGTAGCAATGCTACAGAGATGACATCTCATCTCTTTTCCGTGTGCAGTAAATCAGCGAACATTTGGAAATCTTGTTATATATAATTGACTTGGAATCTCAATAGCTTTATATATTTTATTTCTTGATCACTTGAATCTTCACTCGGATCTTCTTGTTAATAAGAAGGGGAGTAAATCTGCTGTCGGTTTTTGGATTTGTATGGTTTGGATCATACGAAAGTGTAAAAATAAACTGATTTTTAAGGAATTTGTTTTGTAGAGGAGAAAACCATGGACGAAATTAGAGGAAGATGTTGGAGTTGATTTTACGAAAATTCTTCTTTTTTGTTTTTATAATTTTTCTTTCAATGAATGGATTGATAATCCTAGAAATATCATAAAATGCTAATAAGCAATCATATACAAAATTCTTGTTGTACAAGGTAATACCTTATACACAAACATTCATTTCATAAAAGAACTTTTTCTGATAATATGAACTAATACTTTTTATTCCGTTATTTATAAAATTATAATTTATTAAAAATTAGTTAAAATTAAATTAAAATTACACATATTATACAAAGGTAACGGCCTGGGTCGTGATCTCCCTTCTTACACAATTGTGTTACATCTCATATTACATTCTTTAGATTTAAATCACGTGTTAATCTCATAATATCTACAAATATAAGAATAACATCCTAACATAAACATTTATTCTATTTAGGAAGTTACATTTATTTTTTTAAAAAATTAATTACTTCCAAATCTCATTCAAAAAATCCTATAAACATATTTATAATTAATTAATTTAAACTACACAAATATAGATTAACCAATAATTATTTAGTTGAAGTATGTATATTATAATCTTAATCTATTATATAAATTTAAAATTCAATAAAAAATAAAAACTTATTAAAAGAAAAAAACTGATAAAACTTTATAAAATTGTAAAATTGTAAATATTTTACATAATAGGAGTAATATATTTTGTAAGAAAAAATATAAAATTTTATATTTATAATATTATAACTTAGATTTAAATTATATTATTATAAATTTATAAATAATACTCCTATAAAATTATAGTATATAATGAAAATGAGATAAAAAATTATAAATTAAAGTATGATAATGATGTTAAATTATTATATGATAATGATATAAAATTTATAGTTAAACTATAGTATCAGAATAAATTACGTGAAAATAACATTTTAAATTTATAATATGCTATAAAATTATAAACTTTACAAATTTCATTATTATAACATAGTTTTTAATTTTAAGTTATTATTATTTAAAACGTAAACTTTTTACCTTCTAAAATATCATAATAAATTTTATAATGTAAGTTTTAATTCTAATGTATTATTAATATATGTGTGTTTTGCAAGAATTTTTTTTTGAATTTTTTACAAAATTATTACTCCTATTAGGTAAAATATTTATACTTTTACAAATTTTTTAAAGTCTTATAGTCTTTTACATTTATTAATTACATATAAATCTTATATTAATTACATCAAATTTAATTATAAGTACTTATAAATTTTACATTAATACGTAGAAATTTTATATGTATTAAATATCGAGTTTGCTGGTAAAATTTATAATTTTTTAAATATTAATTTTTTATTTTATTTACATTTGTTGTCAAATTTTTTTCTTCTAATAATATTTTTTTAATTCGATTTTGAATTTATATGATAAATTAAAATTATAATATACGTACTTCAATTGAATAATCAATTTTTTTTATAGGTTTTATAAAAAAATAGTTTTAAATAATTATATAAAAATTACACTTACTTCAATTAAAAAATTTATAGGCTTTATATAAAATTACTTTTTATAATAAGTTTTTTTCTATGGAATTTTAAATTTATATGATAGATTAAGATTATAATATACATACTTCAACTAAATAATTAACAAACTTAATTATTGGTTAATCTATATTTATGTAGTTTAAATTAATTGATTATAAATATGTTTATAGGATTTTTTGGAATGAGAATTGGAATGAATTAATTTTTTGCTAAAAATAAATGTAACTTCCTAAATAGAAGAAATTGTTATGTTAGGATGTTATTATTATATTTGTAGATATTATGAAATTAACACATGAAGCAAAATTAAAAGATGTAATAGGAGATGTAACACAATTATGTAACAGGATATCCTGACCGATGCAACAAATGTTCAATTTATTTGCCTTTCCTGCCTGTTATGATTTATGAGAGGATCCAATGAATTTACTTTTGTTGATTATATGATGTGTCCTACCAATAATAATTTTAGAGTCCCAATAAAAGAGAAGATAATGACTCGATGAGATACTTTGGAGATTCTGTTTCATTATATATATTCTGCTAATAATTGTCATTATAATTTGCCTAAGTATAAAGCTGTATTGTACGGAAAGATAAATTAGATACATTTATGGATATAAATTTTTTATCTTTATCGTCCAATAATCACTTAATTATTCAAGTTATCATTATACTTTACTCACAATTAATTATATTATTTATAAGTGAGCTTAATTTATACTTTTGTACAATATATCAAAACGAAATGAGCACAATTTTAACAGATGAAATATTTATATTAACAAAGGCTCTCTTTTCTAAAACATTTTTCCTCCTTGATTGATAAGACTTGATTTGAGGGTAGTCCTATTTTAGTAAAGCATATAATAAGTGATGCAAAACCGCTGCTATTATTCCTAATTCGATTGGCTACTAGTTTCTTGATTAATTAATTATTCTATTTTTCAAAGACAAATTCACGAAGCAGACGTTCTTGCTCAGAGTATATGTATTTAACGACACTCAATGTAATTTAATATATTAATCAGTGCTAAAGTACGCAATATATGTCATTTCAATATAAATGTATGGGGTTGCATAGAAAATTATCAGTACTAATCCCTCCGTTTTGTGACAAGTGATCTTTTAATTTATTTATTTTTAAATTAAAAAGGGGCACGCATTGATAAATTTGTTCCTTTGTTAATGAATATTCTTTTTACCACATTCTGAAATTATTTTTTTTTTAAAATTAAAACAAGGTAAGATTAAGAAAAATGATTCATAAAAAGCTAAAAAATTATTTAATATTGTATAATTAAAAAAAAATTACAACATCACTTATTACGAAAGAGAGTATAGTACTATATACTCCCTCCGTCCCATTTGAGCCTTCACATTTTGACCGACACACATTTTAAGAAAAAATAATTGTTGACTTTTCAAAGGGGGTGGTGGATGGAGATTGTGAGGGTGGAGATTGTGTGGTGGAGATTGTAAGTTTTTATTCCATATTTGGAGTGTGTAACTTGAAATGAAACGGACCGAAATGAGAAGTGTGAAGATTCAAATGTGACGGAGGGAGTAGTATATACCGATCATCGAGTTAAAAGTTGGTAATTAATGCACCCTCATTCTATTTATGGTCTAATGAGGCGTCAAATATTTTATATTAGATTCGCTTTCAAAAAGGTACTATATGATAATTTGAGTGTTCATAAGAATTTTGTGTAATAGTCCTAAAGTGGTGGGGTAGAAAGAGTTATTTATTAGTATTTTATATAATAAAGTGATAAAGTGATGGGTAATTGGGGGTAGAAAGAGTTGTTTAATAATATTTTATGTAATAAAGTGATAAAGTAACTTTATCATTAATTTTAGGACAAAAATAATGAGTATTTTATCATTAAGTTTGAGACGGAGGGAATACTAATTTACATTAGTTTTTCTATTAATTTTGAGTTGGTCTCCCATAAACTAGATTTATGCTATGAACTTAAATTATTTAATCAATTTCACTCATTTTAAACACATTTTTTTTTAATTGACTAAATTTGACCCGTATTATACCTTGGATAGAGTCAAATGCTATGAATTAAAAACAAAATTTATAGCATGAAGTATGTCTATATAAATTTTTATCATTAATTTTAGGACCGGTTTACACGTATAATATTTGTTAAAATTGGAAAACAAAAGTTTTTGGCTGGTGAAACCCGTTCAAAATCGACTCGAATGAAGAAAATGTAGGGCCTATGTTCAGCTTGAAAATAACACCATTAGTGGTTGGTGTAGTATAATATATTATAGTAGTTTAGTGTAAAAATTTTCATGTATGAAAACTATAAAATCGTCCTAAATTATGACCTATTCGGGTCGGGTGAACCATCTACACCCTAAACATTAAACAATGAACCCTAAATCATGACTTATTCGGGCCGAGTGAACCATGAACCACTCAGGCCGAGTGAACCATAAATCACTCGACTTTGTCTTACCTTCACCATATATAAAATTTGTTTGTAAATAAAAGTTTTTTCATGTATGCAAATTTTCATACTAGACTTTGTCAATATATTATAAAGACAAATATTTGTGTGCACCCTTTGCACCAATTTAGAATTGGTGTAATTGGACTTTAGGGGTATGTTTTTTACTATATTTTAAATTTTGAATAAGATTTGGATCCAATCAGAGCCCAATCCGGTTGACTCGAGTCGACCCGGAACCGACCGATTGACCCTAGCCGACCCGGATCCGACGCGGACCCGACCCGAATGATTCATGGTTCAGGATTTAGATTCGGGTTCATGGTTCGGGTTTGGGTTCATGGTTCATTGTTCAGGGTTTGATGTTCGAGTTCAGGGTTCATGGTTCATGGTTTGGGAATGAAAAAAGAAATGGAGGGTGAAATTAACTAAGTTCTAGTGTGTTGTTAATCCAAATAAAATTGAATCAAATTGCACTGTATGCAATTGGTGCACACAAGTATCACTCTATTATAAAGCATGCAGTGTTTACGTATAAGACATGTAATATTCCCTCCGTTTCAATCTTAACCAGTGGGTTACTGTGTGCTCTGAGTTTAAGAAATAGTTGTTTATTAGTATTTTATGTGATAAAGTGTTGAGGGTACAAAGGAGTATTCAACTTTTTTATTGAATAGTAGAATAATATTCATTAAAAGTGATAAAGTGTTGAGGGTATGAAAGAGTGACATATGGTAAATAAGTGGATGTTTGAAGGGTGTGAGTTAAAGTGGGTATTTCCATTTAAGGAAATGTGCGGTTAAGATTGGGACGTCCAAAACGAAAATATTGCAGTTAAAATTGGGACGGAGAGAGTACTAAATATATATAAAAAGACAGTTTAGCATACATCAGGTGCACCACACAAAATGCATTGTTTTATAAAAAGCATGCAAACTTTTCATTTTGAAACAAGCAACATGTTTTAAGCGAAAACAAATTGCAAATTTAAAAAAAATACACTTAAATTAAATTTTGCTTTACTTGATGCAAAAAAACCTACTCTCATATTAAATACTAAATTGACTATGGTTAATCAGTTAGCCGGTTTAAACTCGAAAAAGAATAAATTTGGACTAATTTTTCCCAGGCCCATCTAAATTCGGGCCAAAATGCCCGAATCAAGCCTAAAACATGACTATGAATAAACTGATATATAAATGAGTATAAAAGTATTTCATTTAAATCAGTTGTTTATTACTCCACACATTTCATCTTAATAGCATACTTACTAAATTTGGATCTCTACACTTTCAGGAGTCCATGAATTTTGATTAGACAATATTATACTTATTTTGGTTTCACTAATCTCATTTTTCCGTATATAAGATAAATATACATTAATTCACTAACTATAGTAATAGCAGGGATGTAAAAATTGGCGTAGGCGCTAGGCTGCCGGCCGACCCAAATTTGACAAAATCGGTGGAAAAATTTGTTTCCGCTGCTAGGCGCCGTAGATGGGGACTAAGTAGATTGAGACGGATTATTTTTTTTTTTATTTTTTTTTTAAAGACCATCACTCAATAAAAAAAAATGTCTAGGCTACTAGGCGGTTTAAATTTTGACCGCCTAGCGACTTTCAATTTCTACCACATTGAGTAATAGCAAAATATATCTTGATTCTTGACAACTTAAGCATGTTTGCACGTAGTACCTCACTTTAATTTAATTCATCTAATATTTCAAGGAATATAATATTATTTAGCAAAATGTTGTAATAATATAGCTGATTTGTGTATGCTATTGCTTAATTTTATTTATACATATTTGATTGATTCACTCGAAAAAGAAAAGAAAAACATATTCTCGTGATGTCATGTTGATATGTCCAGTCCAACACAGGAGAATGTAGAAGCAATAATGCATGAGGATGTTGCATCATAAATTGAGTAATACTAATCATAATAATCATAGATAAGAATATAATAGTAATAATATATAATATTGGGAGGAAGAAAACAAAAGGAAACTAAGAGCTAGGGCAGCCCACAATATTGTTAGGAGAAACTGGTTTTGCAGTGGACCTCTCTGCCATTATTAAATTTGGTAGGCCCCATTTTGGGGATTCCAATTCTCTACAAAGCCTAACACGACACCCTTCACTAGTGTTGCTTCTTGCTTGCATGTCCAGTTGAGTAATTGTTTCCACGCTACACTAGGCTTAGGGTGTATTGTACCATATATATTAACGTGTATACGTGACAAAATATATTAATACACTGCTTATACAATTAATAAGGATAGTTAACCGTGCATATTTTACTTTATTATTTTGTTGTATATTTTCATATCTCTTTCCATGTATTATGGAAAAGTTGTTACACAATTGTAATTGAAAATATTATATAGCAGATTTCTCTCAATCACCAATTCAACGATGATTCAATCATGTTCTCACATGGTATCAGTCATACACGATCCAAAAACCCTAACCCTCTGAAATTTCTTCCGCCGCGCCGATCTCAGCGTTCTTCTTCTCTGATCGCTGCAATGGCCGCATCTCCCGATCCCCTTCCTGTCAACACCATGATCAACATGGTTCCCATCAAACTCGACTCTTCCACCTATCTCATGTGGCACTGTCAACTGGTGCACATGGCTGAATGTTTCGATGTTATGGGGTTTCTCGACGGCACCGCCGTCGCCCCCTCTCCCACAGTGACGTCTGCTGATGGCGTCCAATCTCCAAATCCCGATTACTCTATCTGGCGAATGAAAGATAAGAAATGGCTCAGTGTTCTATTCACTTCTCTCTCTCTGTCGAGGCTATGTCCGAGGTACTTGATTGTACTACCTCTCACGCTGCTTGGAAGGTGCTCCAGGTTGTGTATTCCGACTCATCTGCATCCTGTACGCATCAACTCCGTGAAGAACTACTCTCTCTTCGTCGTGGTGATCTCTCGGTCGAGGAATATGGCCGTAAGTTTTAGGCGTTATGCGATCAATTATCAGCGATTGGTCGTCCGGTTGACGATTCTGATAAGAGCCACTGGTTTTTACGTGGCTTGGGGCTTCAATTTGCGAGTTTTGCCGACACTAGCCTTGCTTTCTCCCCGGTTCCTGGCTTTCGCGATCTGCTTAACCAGGCCAAACAATTTGAATTGATTCACCGTGCAATGGAGGGCACCCCTGCATCGACCATGGCTTTCTCGGCTGTTCGTGACCAGTCCTCCTCATCAGGCCGTGGCCAAAATTCTTCTTCTGGGGTGGTCGCTCCAATGGGCAACAGCGCACAAATTTTAATAATCAAAATTCTGGAGGAAATCAATCTGGTGTGCGTTCGAACTCGGGAGGCCAGCGTTCGAACCGTCAAAATTTTGGCGGCCAGAATGGATACTCGAGCGGCAACAATAATTCGGGTAACAATTCAGGTCGTCGCATTCCGAGATGTCAAATCTGTCGTGGGGAGCATTATGCAGACAAATGCCCACAATTTCTCAATGCCCGAAACGCCGTACCTGCGGCCAACCTAGCTCAGGCGTTCAACGCCTCATGCAATGTATCTGATCCTACTCCAGATTGGTACTTGGATTCGGGTGCCTCTGCTCACATGACTAATCAAACATCTGCTTTGGATTCTTACGAGCCCTATTCTGGTAACGGTTCTGTTATTGTTGGTAATGGGAATTCATTAAATATTTTGCATGTTGGTACAAGTAAATTAACTGCTGATGTTAAATTGTTGGATGTGTTTGTCGTCCCTCATATTACGAAAAACTTATTGTCCATCAGTAAATTAACATCTGATTATCCTGTTGATGTTATCTTCTCTGATAAGTTTTTTGCGATTCAGAATCGGGTAACCAAGAGAATACTGGCTCAGGGAAGGTGTGATAAGGGATTATATTTGCCTGATCGTGGCATTCCAGCTTTGGTTGCAGCTATTCATAATAAAGCTTTGAAAGCTAGTTTTAGTTTATGGCATTTACGCTTGGGGCATGTCCCGTTTGATGTTATTTCCCTTTTGAACAAATTAGGCCAGTTATCTGTGTCATCTTTATTACCGGATCCTCGTATTTGTTCCTCTTGTCAGTTGGCAAAGAGTAAACGCTTATCATTTTCTTTGAATGAAAAACGTGCAACTGGTGTGCTTGATTTAATTCATTGTGACTTGTGGGGTCCTGCACCTATTACTACATCGGATGGTTATAAGTATTATGTTGCATTTGTGGATGATTTCTCACGATTCTCTTGGATTTATCCGTTACGTACGAAAACTGAATTTTATGACACATTCGTTCGCTTTCATAAATTCGTATGCAATCAATTTTCTCGTACTATCAAGGTGTTTCAAAGTGATGGTGGGACTGAGTTTGTGAATTCCAAAGTTCGTGAATTTATGTCTATGCATGGTGTTCATCACAGGTTGTCTTGCCCATATACACCACAGCAAAATGGGCGTGCCGAACGTAAACATCGTCTCATCTCGGAAACTGGCTTATCTATGATGTTTCACTCTCATGCCCCTGCCTCTTTATGGTTTGACGCCTTTGCCACAGCTGTGTATGTCATAAACAGATTACCATCCTCGGTTCTGCAAAACAAATCTCCGTTTGAGACTCTGTTTGGGTATGCTCCGAATTATGCCAACTTCAAGCCGTTCGGCTGCCTGGTTTATCCGTACTTGAGGGACTATGCTGCCAACAAACTAGCTCCTCAAAGTCGTCCATGCATTTTCTTGGGCTATAGCAGTGCTTATAAGGGGTTTCATTGTTTCGATCCAGATTCCTCTCGGGTGTTTATTACGAGACATGCTCAGTTTGATGATTCTTATTTTCCTTTCTCTCGTGCACCATCCTTTACTCCGAGTGACAATCTTGATATTTCCAGCTTTTTGGATGGGGCGTCCACCATCCCGTTTTCTAATCATCCGTCTGCTACCTCCATGCACACTTCATCGCCATGCATACCTTCACCTCCTCGCTCTGTGCCCCTCATCAATGATGGTGATGCCGATTCCAGTACATAATGGGCCGGTCGTGGAACAGCCCATTGCGCCTGCAGCAGTCGAACACGCTCAACCACCTGCCCCAATTGCCGAACAGCCCGTGCCGCCCCAGGCTGTACATGTTGGGGAATTAATTGCCCGAATCTATTCGGGATGAATATTTAAATACAAATTTAATTCTAACAATTATTACTAGCATGAATTAATTGTATATTAATTCAAATAATAATTCAACAACAAATCATGCATATAAACAGTTCACGTAAATCCTACGCATGAGGAATTACTACGAGTTTACGTGAACTTACCTCTTGGAATGACAATGGTCTAGTCGATGAAAACACACCAAAAAGCCTTCCCAAGTATTCCCTAGTCCTTGCTCGACAATCCGGTGGAAGGAAGCTCGCTAACAATTAACAAAAGGGAAAATAAAATTTGTTGCACCACCTTTGTGGATTTACTAATTTTTCCAGCACATGAAATTGTACTTGGGAATGAAACACTCATCCCCTATTTATAGAGGCGTAGTGGCCGATTTTTAGTGATAAAATAATATGGGAAATTTTTTTTTCTTGATCTCCAAGAAATCTTGAATATATCTCATATATTCTTGATGGTCCCGATGAAAAAACCCATTTTATGCGCGTCTTGAAATGAAAACATTTTAAAGGCGATGCATATAAAAAAGGTAGGGCAAGGCGTGTTTCCAATTTTTATCTTTTTTTAAGCTCATGTGTTGTGTTTTGCTTATAACCGGATGCATATGACAAGTATAAACATAAAGCGAAGAATAACACGGCAAATATATAGTGGTTCGGACAACCCAGTCCCTACATCCACTCTCCCTCTCTAGGGAAATTCCTTCAACGGAATTATCACCCCTCCACGGATTGCTTATAGATATTTATCGAGCTCACACTCGAACTGGACTTATAACCCTCTCTTGGGTTCGCCTCGGGACTTATCACCCTCCACGGGATCGCCTGCAGATGTTTAACGAGTTCACACTCCAACGGGACTTATCACCCTCTCGGGATTGCCTAACAACTACCTCACTTCACCATGGGGTTTGGATTTGGTGTTGTCTCCAACTATGGTGAGATTTTTTCTTACAATGATTTAGCCTCAATGCTAAAGGTTGGGAAAAAATCTCTAAACTAAGATACATCGTGGGTTGCTTAGGTTGGGTTCTAGAACACTCTTTTTGAATATATTTGTATATCTATAGACTTGTGTTCTAGGGTGGGAAAAACTTAACTCTCTTTTGGCTCTGTAGCATCGTTGATATCTTCTCATTTCCGCTTTTCACTTCCACACCTGATAATGAAGGAAGAACTTGTATTTATAGTGTGGATTTGAATGTTACCGTTGGAGAGAATCACATTCAAATCCATACTATTCTCTCAGAGGTTCTGCAGCTTTTTCCAGTCAAGGTTGTCTTCCTCTCATTGGTCCACGCGTCCCGATGATTCAACGGCTATATTCCTCGAGTTCCTCGCCTTGGAACCATTCGGGATCTCTGAGCCTCGATTATCTGTCTGAGCCTTCGGTGACTTCTCTTGTGGAACCTTATACGTCGGGCATCTTGACACTCGAGTGGTAGGTTCGATTCTCTGAATTGAACATCGACCTTGAGTTACTTTAACTTCGGTTTATCGATTTCTTCTTTGCACGATCTGATCATTTCGGTGATCGGATCAACATATCTTCGAATCAACAACTTCGAGGATAGCATCGAGGTCGATTCATTAGGTTTAGCATATCGGTTTAGCACATCGATCTCAATCCGTCGATCTTGATCATCTTTGCTTTCATCTTTATATCGATCTCGATCCGTCCCATCTCGATCGGTCTCATCTACTCCTCTTCGATCGCAACATTCTCTTACGATCTTACGGTCGGTTTAACTACGATCGGCTCGTGATATTACGATCATCGATCTTGATCATCGGTGATCGCTTAGCTTTTCTTCTCTTACGATTTTGCATGACTCATCATTTAACTCGAACTCATCTTTACTCATCGATCTCGATCGGTCTCGTCTGACCTCGTCGATCTCGATCATCTTTGGTGATTTAAGTGAGTTCCCCTCAATTTGTTCTCTCGTTCCCCTCAACCCGCGTTATCAGAATCGGCTTCAATAATACAGGTTGATAATGTTTTGGCATAATTCATCAAAACTAAAATATCCCAACAATTCTTTTCTCCATAATTAAAACATTCCACAAAAATCCCAACTACTCTTGTTATGGCAATTTTCGAAAATAACAAGGATCGAAGATTCCAAGATTTGGATCTTCTTGAATTTATGAGATATACTTGTATTTCAAGAAATACATATCTTCCATAATATCTTTTCAAGAAAATCTTTCTTTCCCTTTTATTTCAAAATTTTCAAAATTATCTATATGAATAACCAAGTGGGAGATTTCTTGAATTTAATGAGATAATCTTGTATTCCAAGAATAAATATCTTCATTCCATAAAAAAATTCAAATAAAATCTTTCTCCCCTTTTATTCATAATTTTCGAAAAATATGAGGAAAAATAAGCAACAAATTTATTTTATTTTTAAACACATTTTTCAGTTATTGGACTTTATGTTGGGCTACTTGGGGGGCCTTTAGGAGAATTAAGATTGGACCTTCCAATGGATCTTGAATTACCAATATTGAGCCACAATATTATTCAAGCCCATAAATATTAATTAATCCCACTACATAATTAATATTGCACTATCTATCTTAACCCATATTACAGTTAATATGGCTCCCGGTTATTATTTCCCGTGTTTAAGATTATCTAACCCATTAATTAATTCAAGCCACAGAAATAGTTTTCCATTAATTAATATCTTTTATCCTTGGTAAAGGAACGATTCAACATTATTATCCATACCGGAAACTAGTTCCACTTGCAAGATTTGGTATGATAAAACTTATGAACCTCCCAAGGGGGCAAATCGAACAAGCGTGCTTGCACACAATTCTCCGTATTAAATCTTAAGAATCGTGACGTGACCAATAATATTGCCCAAGATATAGGGTATTGAATCTCATTGATTCTCTTCCCGTAATAAGTCAAAGCAATAGTTACTAACCACACGCAATCCTATTTAAGGGGCGAAGATTAAGAAATAACTAACCAATTTGAGGTCTAATTCTTCCTAGTTCGGTTAGAAGAATTTATCCTCCTCAGAGGTCCTCTTAAGTGCATCAGTCATGCACTAGTGTAATCTCTTGGTCAAGACAAACCAATCTGAGCCTTACACTTCAACCTTTCACGATGGGTTGTTCATTTCCATCTAGGTCGTGAATGGTGTAATTTTAGTTACAAGGAACCTAAATTTAATCTTACGTGATCCGGTATCACTAAATTAACTACAATGTAACACGTCTTATTTATTGAAACAGTTATGCAAAGAAATATATGTAACATTCGGTGATATTTAAAAGCATCGGTGATAAACAATTTATTTCAAAAAATAAGTCCGAAATTCATGCGATTATACTGAAGTAAAAGCATACTTTCGAAGATAATCCCAACAATCTCCCACTTATACTCAAAGTCCGCTTTTAAGTATACTTCACAAAGATGTCTCGTGGTAGTACGTGACAACTAATGTCACCTACACTAACCTAATAATGTCTCCCCACTTATACTCAAAGCAGATTAGTTAACGGTCTTGACACTCATTCCCGTCACATGTCTCGAATGTATTCTCGAGGCGCACCTTTGTGAATGGATCGACTAGGTTGTCTTCCGACGCGATCTTTGCCACCTCTATATCTCCTCTCTTAACGATTTCTCGTATAAGATGGTATTTCCTTTCAATGTGTTTCTTTGGGCCTTGTGGGCTCTTGGTTCCCTTGAATTTGCAAATCGCTCGGCATTGTCACAATAAATGATGATTGTCTTTGGGCAAATTGAACTACATCCAAGTCCACTAGGAAGTTCTTGAGCCAAACCGCTTTTTTTGCCTCATAAGCGGCCTACATATTCGCTTCCATGGTAGAATCTGCGATGCATTTACATAACGCTTCTCCATGTCATGGCTCCTCCCCATGCAAAACACACTACCGAGGTTGATTTTCGGAATCTAAGTATGATTGGAAATCCGAACCGTGTAGCCGATGGGGATTAGACTATCCGACCGATAAACCAACATT
Source organism: Stenogyne calaminthoides (assembly GCA_037126765.1). Classification (NCBI taxonomy): domain Eukaryota; kingdom Viridiplantae; phylum Streptophyta; class Magnoliopsida; order Lamiales; family Lamiaceae; genus Stenogyne; species Stenogyne calaminthoides. The sequence goes on from JBBCBC010000002.1 coordinate 37,156,838, forward strand.
CTATCTCGAGTTCTTTTTCATACTTCAAAATGTTTTTTAATCGCCGCTCAATGTTCTTTTTCCCGGGTTACTTTGATATCTTGCCACCATGCCAACGGCAAAGCGCGATATCCGGTCTAGTGCACAACATTGCATACATAAGGCTTCCTACATCCGAAGCATAAGGAATGCCTTTCATGTCATCTATCTTCTTTTGTGTCTTAGGGCACATTTCCTTGATAGATGGATTCCGTGCTGAAAAGGTAATGAACCCTTTCTTGAATCTGCATCTTTGAATCGTTTCAAGGCAGTGTCTATGTATGAAGCTTGCGATAAGCCTATCATCATTTTCTTGCGATCTCGAGTGATCTTGATCCCAAGGATGTGCCCGGCTTCCCCTAAGTCCTTCATATCAAACTATTTTGAAAGCCATGCCCTTACGTCTGATAACACCTTTACATCGTTCCCGATGAGCGTAATGTCATCTACGATAGTACTAAGAATACCAATGCGCTTCGACATGCTTTTTGTACACACAACTTTTCGAACTTCGTTTTGATCAAACCCATAAGACTTTATAACATGATCAAAACATTGGTTCCAAGCTCGATGCTGTTTGAGTCCTGTAAATGGACTTCATGAGCTTACAAACTAGGTGTTCTTGGCCCTTTTCAATGAAGCCTTGGGGTTGTTGCATATAGATTTCCTCATCAAGACTTCCGTTAAGGAAAGCTGTCTTGACATCCATTTGTCAGATTTCAAAATTGAGATCTTGTGACTATCGACAAGAGAATTCGGATGGACTTGAGCATTGCTATGGTGAAAAGGTTTCCTCATAGTCGATCCCTTCTTTCCGAGTATAACCTTTTCGCCATTAAGCCTTGCCTTGAAGGTTTCCACCTTCCCGTCCGGGTCCCTTTTCTCTTGTATACCCACTTGCAACCAATGGGTTTGACCCCATTAAGTGGTTTGACTAGCTCCCACACTTCTGTTATGATCCATAGACCCCATTTTGCTTTTCATTGCCTTTTGCCAAGAAACGCATCCTTATCTTGGATTGCCTCATCATATGTCCATGGGTCTCGATTAAATGCTTGTCCGGGAATCAAGTCCGAGGACTCTCCTATCCCCATGAATCTCTCGGGTTGCCGTCTTACAACCCTCCCACTACGACGAGGTTCCGCCAGAAAGCATGTCGTTTGGTATATCATCTTGTGGAGTTGGCAACAAGGTTAGCCCCCTTAGCTCGATTAAGGTAATCTCACTGGTCTTCTTCATTCATATAGTCTTTCTCCAAAATCTAAAGTGGGTGCTTATTACCACCTTTTGATCTTCGGGACCATAGAACATACACCCTTTTGTTCCTCGGGGTATCCTATAAACAACCTTAATTACGATCGAGGATCCATTTCCGGCTTCCTTGTCCAACAACGAGGCCGGACACCCCCAAATTCTCATGTGTCTCAAAACTAGGCTTGCCCGGTCCACAATTCTTTGGGAGTTTTGGGAACCGATTTGATGGCACCAAGTTCGAATGTAAGCATTGTTTCCGAGGCATGACCCCGTAACGACTTGGGAAGATCCACATAACACATCATTGATCTAACCATTTCTAAAAGAGTTCTGCTTTTCGCTCTGAACCCCATTTTGTTGAGGGTTAAGTTGCGATCAATTTGGATACAATCCCTTCATCCGACAAGTAGTTCAAAACTCATCGTTGAGGTATCAGCCTCCACGATCGGATCGTAGAGACTTGATACGTTTTTCCCTATGATTCTCTGCTTGAGCCTTAAATTCTTTGAATTTCTCAAAGGTCTCAGATTTATGCTTCATAAGGAAAATATAATCGTACCTCGAGTAATCATCAATTAAAAGTGACGAAATACTCGTAACCTCCTCTTGGTTTGGTTGACATTGGACCACATACGTCTGTGTGAATGATTTCTAACACTTCTTTGGCTCTATTCCCCTTGGCTCTGAATGCCCTCTTGGTCATTTTATCTTCCAAGCATGATTCGCAGGTTGGAATTGGTTCAACTTGGAGAGACTCTAGTGAACCGTCTTTCACCAACCTTTGGATCCTCTTTGGATTAATATGTCCCAATCTTAGATGCCATAGAAGTGTTTCGTTCACGTCTGATGAACGTTTTCTTTTATCGAATTAAAAAACCACAATTTATATGCATGCATAAATAAACACATTAAATTCCATGACAATTGGATACCTGCAAAAAAGATCTAGCAATTCTACTATCCAATTTCAAATTTAATGAAAATGAATTAAATTACAATTTAAAATTCAGAGCTCGAAACCAAGGCTCTGATACCAGTTGTTGGGGAATTAATTGCCCGGATCTATTTGGGATGAATATTTAAATACAAATTTAATTCTAACAATTATTACTAGCATGAATTAATCCTATATTAATTCAAATAATAATTCAACAACAAATCATGCATATAAATAGTTCACGTAAATCCTACGCATGCGGAATTACTACGAGTTTACGTGAACTTACCTCTTGGAATGGCAATGGTCTCGTCGATGAAAACACACCAAAAAGTCCCAAGTATTCCCTAGTCCTTGCTCGACAATCCGGTGGAAGGAAGCTCGCGAACAATTAACAAAAGGGAAAATAAAATTTGTTGCACCACCTTTGTGGATTTACTAATTTTTTCAGCACATGGAATTGTACTTGGGAATGAAACACTCATCCCCTATTTATAGAGGTGTAGTGGCCGATTTTTAGTGATAAAATAATATGGGAAAATCTTTTCTTGATCTCCAAGAAATCTTGAATATATCTCATATATTCTTTTCTCCATAATTAAAATATTCCACAAAAATCCCAACTACTCTTATTATGGCAATTTTCGAAAATAACAAGGATCAAGATTCCAAGATTTGGATCTTCTTGAATTTATGAGATATACTTGTATTTCAAGAAATACATATCTTCCATAATATCTTTTCAAGAAAATCTTTCTTTCCCTTTTATTTCAAAAATTTCGAAATTATCTATATGAATAACCAAGTAGGAGATTTCTTGAATTTAATGAGATAATCTTGTATTCCAAGAATATATATCTTCATTCCATAACAAAATTCAAAGAAAATCTTTCTCCCCTTTTATTCATAATTTTCGAAAAATATGAGGAAAAATAAGCAACAAATTTATTTTATTTTTAAACACATTTTTTTCGCTTATTGGACTTTATGTTGGGCTACTTGGGGGGCCTTTAGGAGAATTAAGATTGGACCTTCCAATGGATCTTGAATTATCAATATTGAGCCACAATATTATTCAAGCCCATAAATATTAATTAATCCCACTACATAATTAATATTGCACTATCCATCTTAACCCAAATTACAGTTAATATGGCTCCCGGTTATTATTTCCCGTGTTTAAGATTATCTAACCCATTAATTAATTCAAGCCACTGAAATAGCTTTCCATTAATTAATATCTTTTATCCTTGGTAAAGGAACGGTTCAACATTATTATCCATACCGGAAACTAGTTCCACTTGCAAGATTTGCTATGATAAAACTTATGAACCTCCCAAGGGGGCAAATCGAATAAGCGTACTTGCACACGATTCTCCGTATTAAATCTTAGCAATCGCATGTGACCAATAATATTGCCCAAGATATAGGGTATTGAATCTCATTGATTCTCTTCCCGTAATAAGTCAAAGCAATATTTACTAACCACACGCAATCCTATTTAAGGGACGAAGATTAAGAAATAACTAACCACTGAGGTCTAATTCTTCCTAGTTCAGTTCTGGAGAATTTATCCTCCTGTAGGTCCTCTTCAGTGCATCAGTCATGCACTAGTGTAATCTCTTGGTCAAGACAAACCAATCCGAGCCTTACACTTCAACCTTCCACGATGGGTTGTTCATTTCCATCTAGGTCGCGAATGGTGTACTTTTAGTTACATGGAACTGTTAATTTAATCTTCTGTGATCTGGTATCACTAAATTAACTACAATGTAACACGTACTATTTATTGAACAGTTATGCAGTAAATATATGTAACATTCGATGATATTTAAAGCATCAGTGATAAATAATTTATTTCAGTAAATAAGTCCGAAATTCAGTCTGATTATACAAAGTAAAAACATACTTTCCAGTATAATCCCAATAGTACAGCCCGCTCAGGCAGATCCTATGCCTTCGGCCCCCTCGACTTCGACACCCCCAACCGTGCATCTGATGGTTACCCAGGCTCGGGCAGGCGTGTTCAAGCCTCATTATCCGGTGGATCTATCTTATACAACCCTCCTCTCGAGCTCTTGCTTCATGTTCCGAGCCTCGTGGCTTCAAATCGGCTGCCAAATCCCCGAAATGGTTATCTGCTATGCAATAGGAAATCGATGCTCTCCGTGCTAACCACACATGGGATCTTGTCCCTCATCCTCCTGGCACGAACATTGTCGGCTCCAAATGGGTTTTTCGGACTAAGTTCCATGCAGACTGGTCAATCAAGCGACACAAAGCTCGTTTGGTCGCCCAGGGCTTCACTCAAGTGCCTGGCACGGACTTTCATCACACTTTCAGTTCCGTTGTCAAAGCTGCCACCGTTCGAGTTATTTTGGCCCTTTCTGTTCAGCATGGTTGGCCTCTCCATCAGCTTGACGTCAAGAATGTCTTTCTTAACGGGGTTCTTGACAAGCCCGTGTTTATGGCCCAACCACCAGGGTTCATTAATCTGAAGCATCCAGATCATGTCTGCCATCTCAAGAAGGCTTTATATGGCCTTCGACAGGCGCCTCTTGCATGGTTTCAGAGATTCAGTACTTATCTTCTTGGTCTGGGATTTCTTCAGAGCCGCTCGGATTCATCCCTATTCCACTTTCATCGAGGTACATCCACTATTTATCTTCTTTTATATGTGGATGATATCATTGTCACGGGTTATGATCCAGCTCTGCTTCGGAAATTCATCTCTCGAACTCATCAGGAGTTCGCCATAAGGATCTGGGCCGTCTTAATTATTTTCTTGGTCTCGAGGTTTCTTATACTTAAGATGGGTTGTTTGTCGGCCAAGCAAATATGCACATGACATCCTTGACCGAGCTGAGCTACTGGACGCCAAGCCTATCTCCACCCCTTTGGCTGCAGAGGAAGTGCTTGTTAGTGATGGTTCTCCGTTTCGTGATCCGACGTTGTACCGGTCGCTTGTTGGAGCTTTACAGTACCTCGCCATCACTCGTCCAGATTTATCATATGCCGTTAATCTTGTTAGCCAATTTCTTCATTCCCCAACAGATGATCATTTCCAAGTTGTTAAGCGCATTCTTCGGTATGTAAAAGGCACTATGTGCATTTTGGTCTGTCTTTTACTCGTCGTCCGGATTTCGATGTGGTTGGCTACTCGGACGCAGATTGGGCGTGTTGTATTGAGACCCGTCGCTCTACATATGGATATTCCATTTTCCTTTGGGTAATCTGGTTTCCTGGAGTGCCAAGAAACAGCCTACGGTTGCTCATTCTAGCTGTGAATCCGAGTACCGTGCTATGGCCAATGCTGCTGCTGAGCTTGTTTGGATCTCAAATCTTCTTCGAGAACTTCGGTCTTTGCCTTCTTCTCGCCCGAAGCTCCTATGTGATAATAAGAGTGCTATTTTTCTGAGTCAAAACCCTGTTGCTCATAAGCGTGCTAAGCACATTGATCTGGATTATCACTTTGTTCGTGAGTTAGTGTCTTCTGGGAAGCTTGCTACCAGCTTTGTTCCGTCTCATCTTCAGTTAGCTGACATCTTTACTAAGAGCCTGCCCCATCCTGCTTTCGAGTTTCTTCGTTCCAAGCTTTGCGTTTGTCTTCATCCCACGCAGCGCTTGAAGGGGGGTAATAAGGATAGTTGACCGTGCATATTTTACTTTATTATTTTGTTGTATATTTCCATATCTCTTTCCATGTATTATGGGAAAGTTGTTACACAATTGTAATTGAAAATATTATGTAGCAGATTTCTCTCAATCACCAATTCAACGGTGATCCAATCCTGTTCTCACAACAATACCGTTAAATGTGACAAAATATATTAATACACTGCTTATACAATACATTAATACATGGTATGATATGTTAATGTATTGCTTCAGTATAGCATGAAAAAATTGCAATTCACACTTTTCAAGTATGATTTCAGGGTATTGTGGGACAAATCTATTTCTTCGTGTCGTTTTTTATATTTTAATTATATTTTATCTTTTTGAATTTTTAAACATTTCAAATATCATTTATTTATATTATGTAAAATAAAGTGAAATATCAAATATGAGATAGGAGGCATCATTCCATTGTAAGAGTAATATGCATGGGAGGGTTATTCTTAATTTATAAACATATAAAAAGTTGTTAACTTTTTACAAAACATGTTCCCGTCCATTATATCCATCTCCATCTCCTTTTTCTTTTCTCTTTATTTTTATTTTTCTATTAATCTATCTATATTTAATTCGAATGTGTTTTGAATGCAGGACTAAATCACTATTTAATTTGCATGTGTGTTGAAATAATTTTTTAGTTGGTCTTATTTAATTATTTTGTATAAATTTAAATAAATAAATTCTAATTTTACAAAATTGATATGATAAATCATTAAATTGATAAAAATCTCAATATAAAATTTCTAATCAACCTAATATAACTTTAAAACAATGCATCTTTTTAAATTTTATTGGTTTTATAATTGTTGTTCTCATGACAAAATATTATTTGACTAATGTAATGGTATTTTGCTATTTATTATTTCATTGAATAATTTGTTTCTAGATGAACTAGTATATCACCTGTGCGTTGCATGATTTATGAGTATAAAATGAACATGATATGAAATTGTAGGTCCCGAACGGGTTAGTGAGGGCAGAAGTCTAGAGGGGAGGGGTGAATAGACTTAAAAAACTTTTGTCAGATCGGTGTGAGGCGATTACTTTGATCAGAGTTAGTGAATCAGTTTGGGCTGATAACCAACTTACTAATCGCCTGAAGGCAGATCAGTTTGGTAACTATCAGTTTAACTGATGTGTGCGGAAGCTTAAGTTTTACCCGTGTGAAAAACCAGTTTTGATAAATCAGAATCCAAAGTTAATCTTTTAATCACTTGACCAAGTGTCAAGTTTGATCGGATCGAAAGCTTGGTGCTAATCGATCTTAATTTGGAATATGTATGCGCTTTAAAGGTTGTGTGCGATTGTGTAATCGCTTAATCAAAGCCCGAAAAAACACAAGATTTATAGTGGTTCGACAAACCAAATCCTACGTCCACTCTTCCCTATCACAAGGGGCACCTACTTAACCAACTGGACTTTGTTTTATGTGTAAGTCCAACACAGTACACCAACTAGATGTTTAAAGAGTTCACACTCAACCGATCCCAGAGATCAGAACTAGAAACCCTAGTCCGGAATCTTGCTAAACAACTTAACCTAACTTGGGGGTTTGGGTAAGATTGTTTTTAGTTCCAACTATGAAATCTTTTCTTTGCGTATAAGCGACTAACAAATAGATGAAAAGATTTCTATGCTAAGAACTTATGGGATGAACATTTAATAAAAATTAATCTTCTCGTTCGTGTTCTTGTGCGGAAGTCTGATATTAGCTTGAGCTTCTTGATTGTTCAGCGTTTCCGTTCCTTGTTTTTCACTCTGAAGTGTGATCCCATATTTATAGACCTTGAAATCAAAGAGCCGGAGGAGAGCAATTTGAATTTCGTGCTATATTTGTAACTTCTTGGGCTTGATGTGACGAGCTTCGAATGGCATGGCCGAAAGCGTGAAAAAGTGTTTTTTATAGCCGTTCTGAGAGAAGCATCATCAAATCCGCAATTGCCGGCTCCGATCATACGTGTCTTGTTCTTATTGGATAGCAGACTCACTTTTCAGTGTTTGTTCTTCCAACTAAGGTTGACATTCTTCTTGTTCAGATCATCGACGTATGATTAGGTGAAACATCAGATTTCACGTGGTGAAATGACCGATCGATCTGAATCGATCGGGTCTACTGATAAGTCTTCGTCTGCCGGGTTGACTTAGCTTCAACTAGCGGACTCGGTGATGTAGGTCTTCCGTCCGATCTTCGGAAGTCATCGATCTTCAAGTATTCTCGAGTTTGAGCTTTATGACTTCATCCGAGATATCGACTAGATCGGATCGATCGATCTTCTGTTCTTGTCTTGCATTACGGCCTTGTTGGATGTCACCGTCTTTTGAGTCTTCGGATCGACCTATACATATTGAGTTTCCCCCCGAATATGTGACCTATCTATTTCATCGGTTGTTCTATACAATCATTATCAATCGGTCTCCTATAGCGAGTAATATAAACATCGGTCGATTAATGTGTCCGATGGTCCTATTACATGTGTTTTTGGAACTTTCATCAAAACTATAAATTTCCCAACAATTTCCCTTTTTGATGAAACCAAAACACTTGGAGAAACCAAAATCTGATTGATAAAAAATAGAATAGATTAAGAGCATATAATCGAAGACAATGAGACTTTGTCTTAGGATCGAAAAAATAAACTTTTCTCATTAAAAATTTTGATTACAAGTTACATCGGAAAAGTTTGTAAATAAGAATAAATTTGATCCTTAGTAGTCTTACGATTCTTTTTTACTCTTTAGGGCTTGTATCCTTCCTCGCATCTCTTTTGATCTTGAGGAACGTTGAAAATCGATAAAGTTTCCATTTGACATCATTAGTCTGTCAAAGATCGATTATATGCGTTTTGCTCGGGATGTCGAAAATAGAATCTTTGAAATGTCCAATCATGTCAAATGAGCCATCCGCCTTCTTCGAGTACTCCAAAGAGATCATACTCTTGGCGAGATAATTTTACATTGATAAGCTTGGCCTCATTTTCCGGATACTTTTAAAATCCGGGTATTTATTTTCTAACCAGTTGAGGAATTCTTCATCGGGAGATTCTTCTTGTGGAACAAGATTAAGAACAAAGGCATCCGAAGCCATTCACTCCCGATCTTATTCCATTCCTCAAATCTCTTAGCATCTTGGCAGTTTTTTGGGATGATCTCATCAACTCTTCTTTGGCGGCTTAGGTTCGCATGCGGATTTTCCCGCCCTTCCTTTCTTCGCTCTCAATCCGAATTTCTTCTTGATTTTACGCCTCCTCTTTTTTTTTTACGCCCTTTTTCTTCTTGGCTTTTTCGGGCTTCTTCAAATTTATCCGCTCTTTGGACATCTTTCCATGAGTCCGAAGTTTGTGATGTCCTCGCACTGTTATATGTCGGATGGTTTCTCAATCATCCTTCCCTTTTTGGTTTGATCAAAAAGAGTAGTGAGGTGGGAGGCGAGAAACCAAAGTTGATCGCGATCGCCTTTGTTGAGATCTCGCAAATGATATGCCTTGAGTTTGAGCGATTAGATTTTGAATCGTCGATATCGGCTCGATCTTGGCAATTCCATGGCATTAGAGAGTGTTTTAATCGGTTTATCAAGTTTATCTTACTCATCAATTCTAGCTTGTCGGTGAGCATCGAAAAAAAACTTGTTGTTTATCCACGAGTCACTTTGGCATCAACAATCTTTTATCGATTCGGTTGGACGATGACACCTGATTTGGGAGAACCGATCTTTGATTGCTCCAATGGGAAATAGCCAATTCCTTTGATCTGTTATTTCTTTGATGGCAATCTGCCTTTGATCATTATCGATCCCTCAACTTCTTCTTTTCGAGAGATCTTTGAGACAAGATTTGATCTCCTGAAGTTGATCGATAGTGACGGTGATGTTGGAATATTGAGTGTCACTTGATCCGATTCAGCTTGTTTGTGCCTCCGGTGGTTGGTCATGAACTGCGGCACCGGCTCCAATCATCAAGTGGCTCCTGCGTCCTTTATGATGGCATCGGTTTTGAGCTTTGTCGGTAGTCTCCGATTAAATCTGTTAAAATAACCCTAACTTCTGTGGATCGAGCTTTGACGATTTAGCGATTATCACCAAATTGGTGATCCCACTTTAGCAGATTTCTCATGTCGAAATCGAAGTCTATGAAACTCATCCGCACCGCCCATCTGTTCAATAATTATTATAAAGTCCGAGAAGCTTTTTAGTCGAAGATCTCTCCAGTGAGGATCTCCAAAACTTCCTCTCTTATGGCGGGTTAGGCGACCAGATTACGATACAACTCATCAATTTCTCTTTTCGATTCGCATTTCGATCAATTTCCCGATTATGATCTTTGTTGATCCGGACTCGAGAATTGGTCTGTCGGTTTCGGTTTTGATGAGATGTGGAAGGTTCGTTGTGCTTGAGTCGGCGGAAGATGGTGATCGGTTCGACTGCAGATATTCTATTTGGGAAGCAAGCTTCGGTTCCACGGAGTAAGCTTTACAGTTCATGACGATGCGATTTGAGTTTCTTGGCGGTGGAAAGAATAGGAAGACATGCTTTCGCATCCATTAGATGCGAATGGTGAATCACCAGTATTTGGAGGAGAAGGAGATCGTTAAATCTCGAGCTTCTTCCTCGGAAATGATCTGGCGAGCTCTCGGCTTGAGAGGTCCGCTTGGTGATGCTTCACGCGATTTTTTGTGGTGCAACAGACCTGCGTTAAGAGGCTCCTTCTTCATCGACTCATCTTCTAGTGATCATGGGCTCCTTAGCCTTCTTGCCTCTTCTCTCCAGGCCTTCGCGGGTTTCTTTTCTTACGAGGGGCATCTGGTGGGCACTGCAGGGCCTTCACCCATTTCGAAATATTAAGCCTTGTCCCCGGTGTAGATGAAGTTTCTTGCTTTTTTCCTTTCTTTGACTTTGGGGGGTTGGCGCGTATCATCGTCTGGTGGCCCCAAAATGAGATGAAGTGGTTGTGAAAAGCCCTTATAGGATTCAGTCCATTCTGTTCCCATTTGGCCTTTGGCATTTTATCTGTGGGATAAGCGCAACCTTGTTGAGATTGCCGATCTTTTTCTTCGGATATACCGCCTCCACTCATCAACTCCAAATTTATCATGTTCTTGGAGTAGAATGGCCTTCAGAAACCCATGCCAATTGATGTTCTTGGCTTCATCAATTATTGCAGCCATGCTGTACAGTTTGACGGATGTAATAGCATCTGGGCTGAATGCAATACCCATAATTGTTTTTGACAATATGTCAAACAACAATCGGTATTTCCTCTTGAGCATTGGCGACAAAACTCGGCGATGATGTTTGTCGAAACTTCTCTCAAGCGCTTTTTTTTTCGATCAAATCATCTTCGTTCTCCCTGTAATGAGCAGGCGAGATTCGTCCTTTGGGTAGGCTGAACAGACGTGTTATATCCTCATTCGACAGTCTGATTTCTTCTCCGGTGACTGTCGAAAGTAGTTCTTCTCCTGGAGCATCCGTATCCACTCTTAAATTCCTTAGGAATTTAGTGTCTTCATCTTTGCATCATTTGGATTGCGGTGAGCAAAATATAAAATTTCTCAAGGCCCTTTTTCGCGAGAATTTGCTCGACCTCCATGGATTCCGGATCTGAGTGATATTGAACTATTTAACTTATCATCCACAATCTTTGTTGCCGCTTCATATAGTTGCACATTATTTTACCCATACCGTGAGTGATCATCTCTGAGATAAGATAGATTTGGTTAAAAAATTGTGCATTAATACAAGGAATATCACCAAGCGAAACTAAGAAACAATAAAGCATAACACAGGATAGAAACATTTAAGATCAATGGATTTAAAAAATACATCAAATAAACATAAATTACCCGATTACATTTTTCGGAAGATGATTTTTGAAACTTAGGAAAACACTTTGAATCGAGAGAAGTAATTTGGAGTTTTCGAGAATAAATCGCAAGTTTGTGAAATGGAAAACTCTGGTATGATTTTTGATGAACTTTATAAAGACGAGGAGGGAAAAAGAAGACACGATTTGGAAGATCAACCGTTTGAAAAGATTAAACGTTCCAGATTAAGCGGTTTTGATCGTAGGTCGAAAAAGCACGCGTTTAAAACCTTTTGGATTTAAAAGCACATTTAGTAGCGGTTTAATACATGTTCCCCACGTCCGCATTAAATGATTTGCGAAATACGTCCACAAGGATAATGGGTACAATAAGGCAAATAATATCGATAAGATCCGATAAATAAGCAAAGAACAAGAGAAAGAAAAGGCGTATCTGGTTGGTGATATTGTAATCGGTCCATACCACTTGTCCATGTTGATTTCACTTGTTGATCTTAGTATTCCGCCTAAGCCTTAACATTTCCCAACCGATCCTTTTTAGCCGATCTTCTTCACTTCAGATCCGATCATTGAGTTCCAAGCTCAACTGATCTTCCTTAAATAAGTCCGATTTCCTTCGATCCTCCTTGATCGGTTGAAGTTCCCTTCAACCGATATTTCGCTTTTCCCATAGATCGATGTATCGATTTGTTGGAGTTTCAAGCTCGGTTGATCTTCCTCATCCGATCGACCAGATGTATCGATTTTGGTTGACTAATCGATTCTTCTCAAGTCAATCCATTCTTGGAATAAGTGTTACCGCCAAAACTTAGTCTAGAATAGTAGTCTCTATTCCCTAAGTTGGCGCGATTTGACATCATAATTATCGTCTAATCTTTCGATATGTCAATCCGCCAGAAATTTATCCAATTATCGGTCGCGTGATTCCTACATCATTTGTCCTTTTTGGTGCAGATTTCTCTAAAAGGTTTTGAGAACTTGAATTTGCATTTGCACCCTTGCTTGGCCTCTATAAATTGGACCAATTGTTTTACACAACATAACCCAATCACCATACTTATCTTCTTTGTAGAATCATGTATCCCGTGAACCCTTATTTTCGGTGAAACTTCCCAAGAAACACCTTTACCCTTTTTTCAATGATTTCAGCTTCTCAAATCAACCTTGTGCGTCCCTTATCACTGTTTTCGTCATCATCAAAGATTTCACATACGATTGTTGCAAAGCTTCTCAACCACCATGGCGGCGGGCTTCTTTGTTGCAATCGAGAAGACACTTCTCCTAACCGTATGCACCTTGTGTGTGTCTATCGTTATGACGTAACTACCATCAACAGACTTAGTCCTAAAATGAACGTGAGTTTGATATGCGATCTTGATCACTCAACAACTGATCTTCGTATATTAACTCACCATTTAACAGCTCGAGAGCCCACTGACTCTTTCTTAGGGCTCCTGGCTTAAAAATCCTATCAAGGCCGTTGTCGCTCCACTGGTTTTTAGCCCGACTAGCGGCTTTAGGATTTCTTTTTAAAGCCTCTCTCACCCTTGTTAAGTGGGGAAAATGAGAGCATCGATTTAAAATCTCTCTCCCCGCTTTCTACTTGGGTTAGGATGAGGGTTTAGGGTTATAGGTTTAGGGTTTTTGGTTATGACTTATGTCTTGACCTCCGGGTCCTTTGTACTTGTATCTTGTAATGTAATCGACCTTGGTCTTTATCAATGAAAAGTTCTATTATTCCATTGTTGTGTAAAATTCACTCGTATCCTTATGCGATTTTAAGCTTTAATCTTGTGAATACCACTTGTGAATCTTGTTTGTTGAATATCACCTTAATCGACTTACAAAGATGTAAAATAACCCAACCATTTAATCGGATATTCCTTTAAAATTGTGCGTTTCCTTTAATCGATGAACCCTAAATCGATCGGTTCCTTTAATCGATAACTTGTAAAACCCCGATCGATTCCTTTGAATCTTGTTGAATTTCAAATTAATCGACTTACAAAGTATAACTGAATGAGTTTAATCGATAATCCTTTAAACGATCATTCATTTAATCGATAAACTTTAAATCGATCGATATCTTCTCCTCATATCGGTTCCTTGATCGATCTTCCGATCGATTGAGATACCAAACTCAATCGATTCCTTTCACCGGTTAGTCTCTTTTACCACCGGTTACGAGAACAATCCATCAAACATTTTAGGTGCATTTTCTCCAAGATCCGTGTTCCCTAAATTTCATTGCATAATTCTCTAAATCGATCTCGGTAGTGGCTTGGTTAGAATATCAAATTTTACGATATCGGTATGAATCTTTTCCATTCCGATATTCTTCTTTTCAACATGATCTCTTATAAAATGGTGTCCTACATCCACATGCTTGCATCTTGTATGTAGAACAGATTTACGAGTGATTGCAATAAAGACTATTATCGCACGTAAAAATAGGTACATTCTTAGCTTTAATGTTATAATCCTCACCGGCGACTAAGCCGGAGCGATTAGGAACAAACAACTTCTGCCCATATATTCTCGCTTCAAGTAGATGTGTCGAATCGATGTCCATTTTTTGAAAACCACGAGATCAGTTTACTTCCTAAGAATTGACAAGTTCCTGAGGTGGATTTTCAGTCAATCTTGCAACCTCCATAATCAGAATCAGAATACCCACTAAGCTCTAGATTATCATCTGATGGGTAAAATAAACCAAGGTTTACTGTCCCCTTCAGATACTTAAGAATCCGCTTAGCTGCTTCTAGGTGACTTATCATTGGATTTGCCTGAAATCTGGCACATACACCCTCATCAAAGGTTATATATATCCGTCTGGCGGCGGGGCGGTGTATAGCGAGATCCAATGAGAGCCCTATATTCCTTCTGATTTGTTTTCTGACCATCCTCATCTGGATCCATCTTGAATCCAGTCATCATAGGAATTTTGGCTTCCTTACAATTTTGAACTCCAAACTTAGCCAATAAATTCCTAGTGTACTTTGCTTGGCAGATGAATATCCTTCACGTTTTGCTTTACTTGAAGACCCGTAAAGTCATCGATCCCCCATCATGGACATCTCGAACTTCCCTCATCATCGACTTCTTTGAATCTTTCACATAGACTTTTGTTGGGAGATCCGAAGATGATGTCGTCCACGTAGATCTGAACCATCAGAATATCTTCTCCATCTTCTATTCTGAATAAGGTTCTGTCCACTGTTCCTTTAGTGAACCCACTTTCGATCAAGAACTGAGAGAGTGTATCATACCAAGCTCGAGGAGCTGTTTTTCGCCATAGAGAGCTTTTTTTAGACAGCTTACACTGGTTGCTCTTTTCAAAGCACGGAGGTTGTTCGACATAAACTTCCTCTGCTAGTACCCCGTTTAAGAAAGCACTCTTTCGTCCATCCGATACCTGATGAACCCTCTGTGGGAAGCATATGCCGAAAAAAAATTAATGGCTTTCTAGACGACGCGACGGTGCAAAGGTCTCATCATAATCAATTCCTTCCGATTGTGAATACCCTTAGCAACAAGTCTTGCCTTATTTACGGTGATGACGTTTTTATCATCTCTCTTGTTCTTGAATACCCACTTCGTTACCAATTACGTCTTGATGATTTGTTCATGTCTGCCGTTCCCAAACTTGATTTATGTCGAATCGTTCGAATTTCTTCCTCGCATTGCTAGTGTTGGGAAATGAATTTAATAAAGAGGATTTTGATTAGATCCCAAAACCCCCGAGTATGACATGTTTCAGATAAATCTAGATAGATGAATCAGATTCGGCCAGAGTGTTCAGGATATTATCTCGCACTATGTATAGTCGGCAGATATAGAACAAAGAGTTTCAAGACTCAAGAAGAAACCGAGATATCAAGACTCAAGAGATACCGAGAACCTAAGGCTCAGAGAACCCGCCTCGAGAAACCGGGGCTCAGAGAAATCAAGGCTCAGAGAAACCTCAAGGCTCGAGAAACTCAAGACTCAGAGAAACCTAAAGACTCAGAGAACATGAAGCCTCGTGAGAACTCAAGACTCAGAGAACCTCAAGACTCGTGAGAAATAATCAAGGCACAATGGTTACTAAAGACTCAAGAATGTAATCAATGCTCAAGATATCCCTAATGTTCCGAGGCATCATGGTGAGGAATATAGCCGTTGGAATCCAAATTGACGTGGACCAACGAGAGGAAGACAACCACCTAAAAAAAGTCTGCAGAACTTACAAAGAATAGTATGGATTTGAATGTGATTCTCTCCAATCGGTAACATTCAAATCCACACTATAAATACAAGTTCTTCCTTCATTATTGTGTGTGGATCGCGTGGAGATTATGCACAAAATGCTACAAAGCCAAAGAGCGTTATAGTCAAAAGCATTCCCACCCTAGAACACAAGTCCGTAGATATACAAATATATTCAAAGAGTGTTCTAGAACCCAACCTAAGCAACCCACGATGTATCATAAGCTTAGAGAGATTTTCCCAACCTTAGCATTGAGGCTAAATCATTGTAAGGGAAAATCTCACCATAGTTGGAGACAACACCAAACCCAAACCCAAAGGTGAAGTGAGGTAGTTGTTAGGCAAACCCGAGAGGGGTGATAAGTCCCGTTGGAGTGTGAACTCGTTAAACATCTAAGGCAATCCCGTGGAGGGTGATAAGTCCCGAGGCGAACCCGAGAGGGGTTATAAGTCCGATTCAGTGTGAGCTCGTTAAATATCTATAAGGCAATCCCGTGGAGGGTGATAAGTCTCATTGAAGGAATTTCCCTAGAGAGGAGAGTGGATGTAGGATCGGTTGTCCTAACCACTATATATTCTTTGTGTTGTTTATTTGCTTTATGTTTATACTTGTCATATGCATCTAGTTATAAGCAAGACACAACACATGAGCTTAAAATGAAAAAAAAATTGGAAACACTCTTTTGCCTCACCCCTTTTTATATGCAAAAACAAAATGTTTTTGCTTCCGTGATAAAAATAGGTTTTCAACCGACCAACAAGTGGTATCGAGAAAGCGGTACTCAACGGATCACTATTTTCAAAGTGATCGCTTTGAGTGATCTATTTTAAAACTTCGCTCGATCCGATACCATCAATTAGTATCAAAAGCGGTGCTCAAAAGATTACTTCTTCAATGTAATCGCCTCGAAAGCAGGATCTATTTTAAAACTCATCTCGATCCGATACCATCAATTGGTAGGTATCGGGGAAACGTAAAGTTTTACACAACAATGGAATAATAGAACTTTTCATTGATAAAAACCGAGGGTCGGTTACATTACAAGTTACAAATGCAAGAGAACCCCGGAGGTCAATACATAACTCTAAACCCTAAACCTTTAAGCCATAACCCTAAACCTTCATCCAAACCCAAACCCGATCTACGGGGTAGTGATTAAGAGGAGGAGAGAGAGATTTTAAGATCTCATGCTCTCATTTTCCCCCACTTAACAGGTGAGGAGGCTTGAAAGGTAATCCTATGCCTTAACCGATGGACTCTCCAATGGAGTGAGAGCGGCCTTGATAGGATTTTTAAGCCGAGAGCCCTAAGAAAGAGTCGAGAGGCTCTCCAAATTGTTAAATGGTGAGTTGATATAGGAAGATCACCGTTGTTGTCCGATCAAGATCGCATATCAAACTCACGTTCATTTTCGGTAGATCGAATCTGCTAATCTTTGATTCGTCATCCGAAAGACACACAAGGTGCATACGATTAGGAGAAGTGTCTTCTCGATTCGATGACGAGATCCGCCACCATGGTAGAGAAGCTTAGCAACGATTGTATGAAAATCTTTGATGAAGACGAGAACCGCAAAAAGGACAATACACAGGTTGATTTGAGAAGATGAAATCATGGAAAATGGGGTAAAAGTGTTTCTTTAAGTCTCACCGAAACAAGGGTTCACCAGGATACATGATTCTACAAAGAAGATAAGTATGGTGAATGAGTTATGTCGTGGTAAAATATTGGTCCAATTTATAGAGGCCAAGCAAGGGTGCGAGATGCAAATTTGAGTTCTCAAAGCCTTTTTTTAAAAAAAATTGCATCACAATGACAAATGTAGAAATCACGCGACCGATAATTGGATAAAGTTACGGCGGATTGACATATCGAGAGTGTCAGACGATATTTACGCATGTCAAATCGCACCAACTTAGGGAATAGAGGCTACTACTCTAGACTAAGTTTTAGCAAGAACACTTTCCAAGAATTGGGCTAATCTGAGGAGAATCGATTAGGTCAACAAAAATCGATTACATACAAAGGTGATCAAATGAAGAAAATCAATTTGAGCTTGAAAACTTCACCAAATCGATATATATCGGTCTATATCGGTTGAAAGGGAACTTCAACTTGAGGGAACTCACAGAATCAAAAGTAGATGATCAAGATCAAGACATGGCTGCAGACGAGACTGATCGAGATCAAATAAGTTAGATGAGTTCAAATGATGAGTGCGGCAAAAACCGTAGTGAAGAAAAGCTAAAACCAAAGAAATCGAAGAGAAGGTTACAAATCGAATATGAGCAAAAGAGATCGATCAAGATCGGACGTGATCGAGATCGGATATGATAATGAGTGGATGAAGATCGACGAGATCGACGTGATCAAGATCGAGATATGATAAACCCGATATGCTAACCTCGATATAATGACATGATGCTATGTTGATCTAAAGATGTGTTGATCGATTAGTCGAGCTAATCGGATCGGTAAAAAAAGAAATCGGATAAGCTTGGGTAAAGTGATCTCGAGACTCGATAAAATAAAATAAACCGAGACTCGAGATAGGTCAAAAGACACGAGGGGTCAAGATGTCTCAAGTCGGAAGAAATCAACTCGGTCGGCATGAGTGTCGATATACTGATCGACAAGGTCCATTGAAGAAGAATGAGGAGCCGAAATAAGAAGGCGGACCAAGACCAAAATCAAGACTTGTAATTCTTTATGTTTTTTGTCTTTATTTCTTTGATAAGTTCATTGTAATCTGTAACTGATAACATACAATCAATGAAACTTTTATCTTTATGCTCAAAGATAATACCTCATTATCTTTTTTACATGTCTTTTATGTTGATATGCCTGATTGAATGTCTCTGATCTGATTGTATGCTCATATAAAGGGAAACTATATGATGCTATGGAAGAAATTGCTTAAGTATTTAGTAATGATCTATTTAGGAAAGATTCATTCTTGAAGAAATCATTGAATGATTTAAATTGATTAGAGATTTACCATTCTTGTAATAGGAAAAAAATCAAAACCCGAGTATAGGTTATATGTTTGTAACAAGATAGGTTTTTGCATCATCAAAAAGGGGGAAATTGTTGGGAAATGAATTTAATAAAGAGGATTTTGATTAGATCCCAAAACCCCTGAGTATGACATGTTCAGGATAAATCTTGATAGATGAATCAGGATTCAGTTTTAGAGTGTTCAGGATATTATCTGCACCATGTATAGTCGTGCAGATATAGAACGAGTTAGTTTAGAAGACTTCGAAGAAATCGAGATATCAAGACTTCGATGGGATACCGAGAACCCAAGGCTCAGAGAACTGAAGCCTCGAGAAACCGAAGGCTCAGAGAAACTGAAGGCTCAGAGAAACCTGAAGGCTCAGAGAAACCTGAAGACTCAGAGAAACCTAAAGACTCGGAGAACTCCGAAGCCTCGAGAACCTCAAGACTCGAGAACTCAAGACTCGGAGAAATATCAAGGCACAAGAATTACTAAAGACTTCGAAGAATGTCTTGAATGCTCAAGATATCCTCAATGTTCCGAGGCAATCAAGTCGAGGAATATAGCCGTTGGAATCCAAATTGACGTGGACCAACGAGAGGAAGACAACCAAATTGAAAAAAAGGCTGCAGAACTTACAAAGAATAGTATGGATTTGAATGTGATTCTCTCCAACGGTAACATTCAAATCCACACTATAAATACAAGTTCTTCCTTCATTATCGTGTGTGGATGCGTGGAGATTATGCACAAAATGCTACAAAGCCAAAGAAATAAGATAGTCAAAGCATTCCCACCCTAGAACACAAGTCTCAGAGATATACAAATATATTCAAAAGAGTGTTCTAGAACCCAACCTAAGCAACCCACGATGTATCATAAGCTTAGAGAGATTTTCCCAACCTTAGCATTGAGGCTAAATCATTGTAAGGGAAAATCTCACCATAGTTGGAGACAACACCAAACCCAAACCCAGTGGTGAAGTGAGGTAGTTGTTAGGCAAACCCGAGTGAGGGTGATAAGTCCCGTTGGAGTGTGAACTCGTTAAACATTTGTAGGCAATCCCGTGGAGGGTGATAAGTCCCGAGGCGAACCCGAGAGAGGGTTATAAGTCCAGTTCGAGTGTGAGCTCGTTAAATATCTATAGGCAATCCCGTGGAGGGTGATAAGTCCCGTTGAAGGAATTTTCCTAGAGAGGAGAGTGGATGTAGGGATTTTGTCCGAACCACTATATATTGCTGTGTTGTTTACTGCTTTATGTTTATACTTGTCATATGCATCTAGTTATAAGCAAGACACAACTCATGAGCTTAAAAATGAAAAATTGGAAACACTCTGCCCTCACCCCTGTTTTATATGCACCGAAAACAAAACGTTTTGCTTCCGCACGCGCAAAATAGGTTTTCAACCGGGACCAACAGCTAGAATCCAGCTTGCATCTTGTAGAGCTTCCTCTATAGTTGTTGGTTCCTTCATAGACAGATAACAGCAATACATGGCACTTTCACCAATCGATGTCTAGTTTTAACTTTATCGATGGGTCTCGATTATCGGTCGGTTGGATGGTTGGTTATCCGTCCTTCGTTACGATTTCTTAGTTTGGAGAACATCGTCCGTTTACGATAAAATTTCATTACTAGCGATTGGGAGTGGTGCGAGTTATGATCCACTTGATAAGAACAAGTCTCGGTGATGTTGGACTCATCATGTCTTGATGTCTGTTCATGGGAACTTTCAGTGTTCCCTGAGCCGGATGGTTCGATTGATCTTATCTCACCATATCGACTTCTTCTTCAACAGTTTTTTTAGTACCTTAGGATCTGAATGATCTGGTGAATCATTAGATCTGGAATGTATACTGATTCACGGTTTAGATTCTTTTCCTTGATCATTAGTCGATCCATTTTAGGAGCATCGGTACTTGTTGATCGTGCACATCTTGTTACGAGGCAAATTTCTCTTGATCGAGAAGATGCTTCATCAAAAATACATGGGGTGTTTCTTCCACAAGTAGGGTTAAATGCATTGTAGACCACGAAAAGCCTTGCTTTAGATGAGGAATATCCTAGAATATACCCTCATATGACTTGGCTTCAAAGGTTTTTCAATGACTCTTCCCATTGTTGTGTATGAAACTTACACCCAAAAAACATGGAAGTAAGAGACACGAGGTTTTCTGTCCTTCCACGGTTCATAGGGTGTTTTGTAGTGAGCCTTAGTCGAAGACATCCGTTACGAGTATGGCATGCGATGTTGATTATACGCTTGAAAACGGCTTGTATTGCATGTTAACTAACATCGTCGCGGCGAGCAATTCTTTGAGAGTTATATTCCTTTGGCTTCGATTACTCCATTTTGTTGTGGCGTCCTTGCATTTGATGTTTCATGTTGTATACCAAACTTAGAGAGCAAAATCGATAATAAAAAGAGTTGAAAATTACCTTTATATCGATTTGATTTTTACTACACCGACACCCTTCTCATTTTGTAATCTTTTTTAGCGACTCGGGTATCTTCGTTTATCGTCTCATTCTTCTTATGTAAGAATATAACCCGATAAACTTGGAATAGTCATCCACGATTACGAGTATATTCGTCCGTTGAGACCCATCGGTGTAACCGGGTCCGAATAGATCCATATAGGCAGTACCGCAAGACTCTCTTGGATCTTGGGTCCCGAATTCCCTTGAATGAAGCTTTGACTGTTTTCCCTTCGACATGCGAAGACATGTCCGATCCTTTGAAAATACTTCATTCGGAAGTCCTTCCACTAGAGACATCCTTGCTATCTTATTAAGAGTTTTAAAGTTCGGATGGCTCATTCTTTTGTGCGAGCCAACTAACTACTTTTGGAACTCTTGACAATCGGCATGCATTTCTTGGGCAAATGTTCCAATCACCGTGTGTAGATCGTCCCTTTCCTTGAATCGATTAGCAAAAATCTGCTGAGTGGCTCGATTCTTGATAGTGCATTATTCGATCGAGAACTCAACACTTGAATCCGTTTGTCGCAGAATTGTGAAACCGATAATAGGTTGTGCTTCGGACCTTCGACATCTGAGACTCCCGCCATTACTTTGTACATCATCATTCTCTAAGTTCCGAATCCTTTGGTATAACCAAAGTTATCATCACCGAAGAGTACACGCTGGCCTTTTCATTCTATGTAAGAGCCGAGGAGGTGCTTCTTCTGTCATGTGCCTTGAGCATCCACTATCGATGTACCCGGATAGTTGCTTGCACACCTCCTTTGTTGGCGGACCCACGCGATCCTAAATGACCCAAATCAGGCTTTAGGTACCCTTTTGGATTGGGTCCCGAGGGGTTAGGATTAGTTTTGGGGATCCATACAAAGCGAGCACTTCTATTGTGATCGGTTAGATCGAAAGTCCCCGATTTGTCTCCCATACCTATCAACATAATCATACGTCTCGTATATGCTTTTCGATTTGTATGATTATTAGTGTGAACCTTGGATGACTTAGAAGACTTGGGATTTATCTTTTACGTTTGTCTTCTTTTATCGATTAATGGTTCGGTCTGCGTTTCCTAGATTTTTTGATTATAGGGGTAGGAATACATTTGCTACCATCAAAAGATTCATATCTTTTCGGCATAGGTGGTTTTTTTCAGTTTACCTGAAGCATGCTTATTAGGCAGCTGACCTTGATTGGGTCTCAGATTGGACTTCCCTTTTACAGGTTGTCTTTTCTGATTCCTGATCTGTTGATCAGGTTGAGGTCTCTTCAGAAGAACTGGGTTCTTAAATTGATTCTCGATGATGCTTTACCGATTGGGGTCCATTTACATTTCCCTTTAGGTTGAGCATCCGCCTTTACCTGCTCAACTGGTCTTTTCCCTTATTAGATACATGTTTGGCTTTTGGTGTATCTTTGTCAGAAACTCGTCTGATTACACCTTTTTGAGATGAATCAGCCGGGGCTTTTGAGGATGTGGAAGGGTTCTCATAGCCAAGTCCCTTCTTGTTAATCGTTGTTCGAAAATAGGCGTTCATGTCTTGAACGGTTTTAGATGATTTTGAAAAAACCTCTATTTTCTTACGCAGATTATCCTCAGATGATTTTAAACTTTCATGCTTTTGGAACAGCTCATCGAATTTTGCTTGCAGGATTTTGAAGTCATCAGCTTGTTGTTTGTTAATTGCCAGCTGATCTTTGATCTGCTTCTCTCCGATCGAAGCTTTAACCGAGAATTTTAAATTCCTCGGTTGCCGAAAGCATTTTCACCGATCTAAGTTCGGAGGGCTTTCTTGAGATCATTTTCTTTATGGTGATTATTTCTGGTCCTCAGCTTATCATTTTCAGCTTTTCCACTATAGCATAAGTGTCTTGTGCATTGGAGAGATCCTCAAGCAATTGCTCTGAGTAGAGCCGCAGTCAATCTCCCCACAGGTGTGCTAATGATAGCGGTGTAGAAGCGAACGAAGCAGGTTTGGAGGTTACCTCCAGTTAGTCCTCCGCGGCCGTGAGCGAGATCTCATCATCGTCTGAAGAATATCGGATCTTCATTTTTCATAGAAATCAATGAATACCTTTGTTGATCGGCGAAGTCTTCTCTGGAGAGGAGTATCGAGTCCTCGGATGGCGGATAGGAATCGTAAATTCACGGCGTATCGATCCAGCTCTTTTCCCATCCTATAACGTTGCTCTCTTACGTTTCCTCTTTTCTTCCTTTCTCTTGGCGTCGAGTGCAGGCGTCTGCGCTATAGTGACTGGCTTCTCCACACGGTTGAAGCAACTCTCCTTGATCCACCGAACCTTTCCTTCCTAGGTGAATCACCGTCTGTATGACCTATCGGTGACTTCCTTCTACGATAGTAATGAGAAAACTTACATCATTGGTTATCTCTTCCTTCCCGATCGATTATCTCTTTTCTTTTTCATCTCTGTGATCCTCAGATCATCGGATCTTTCTGGAGATCATTGGCGATCTCCTATCTCTCCTCGGCTATGTTGATAGTCCTTATAAAATCTTCGATACTTACCAAGTTGGACGTTAAACTTCTCAAGCTTCTGCGGTAAGCGAAGCGATCTGTTACTTCGACTTATTATATTCCCAACAGTTCGTTGGCCTTCGTTCTCTTCTTTGGTTGCCTTAAAAATAACGATTTTGAAGTTGAGGCTTCGGCGGGCACCTCATCTTCATCGAACTTGTCCTCTTTCAATCAAATCGAACTCGTGAGCTTTAAGGCTCAAGAACAAGCTACTTGGCTTCATCTTTGAAATGCCTTGGCAATCCTTGATTCTGCGGACCTTCATGTCCCATTTCTTGGTGAGAGACCTTAGGATTTTGTAGTTGATATCTTTATCGGACATTGTTGGGAAATTTATAGTTTTGATGAAAGTTCCAAAACACATGTAATAGGACCCGGTCGGACTGTTAGGTGATGATGTTTACATTACCGCTATAGGAGACCAAATTGATAATGATTGTATAGAAAAAACCGATGTAATAGATAGGTCACATATTGAGGGGGAACTCAATATGTATAGGTCGATTGAAGAATCGAAGAAAGGGATATTCGACAGGCGTAACGTTAAACCGAGCGGAAGATCGATCGAACCCGATCTAGTCAGATAACTCAGCAGAAGTCATGAAGCTCAAACCTCGAATACTAGAAGATCAGATGACTTCCAGAAGATAAGACCAGAAGACCTACATCAGCCTGAGTCAGCCAGTTGAAGCTAAGTCAACAGGCGCCAGAAGACTCTATCAGTGGATGATCGGTTCAGACTGATCAACACCATAAGATGAAAACTGATGTTTCATCTTATCATACGTCTGCGATCTAAACAAGAAGAATACCAACCTTAGTTGGAGGAACAACACTGCAAAGCAAGGCTTCCATCCAATAAGGAAGAGACACGTATGAACAGAAATGATATCATGGATTCGATGTTGCTCTCTCAAACGGCTAAAATACACATTCACGCCGGCCATGCCGTTCTGAAGCACGTCACATCAAGCCCGCAGTCTACCTAAAATAAATTTGAGATTCAAATTGCTCTCCAACGACTCTTTGATCTCAAGGTCTATAAATATGGGATCACACTTGAGTGAAATCGGAAATGCTTGGACAAACAACATAATCAAAAGCTCGAAACTATAGTCGATTTCCGCACGAAGAAATGTAACAACAAGCTTATTTTATATTGTGTTCATCCCATAAGTTCTTAGCAAAGAAATCTTTTCATCTAGCTTTTAGGCCGCTTGTGCATGCAAGAAAAGATTTCATAGTTGGAACCTCAACAATCTTACCCAAACCCCAAGTTAGGATAAGTTGTTTAGCAAGATTCGATCTAGGGTTTCTAATCTTGATTTACGGGATCGGTTGAGTGAGAACTCTTAAAACATCTGTTGGTGTCTTGTGTTGGACTAACACACTAAACTAAGTCCAATCGGTTAAGTCGGTTAAGTTGGTGCCCCTTGTGAAAGGGAAGAGTGGGCGTAGGATCTGGTTTGTCCGAACCACTATAAATCTTGTGTGCCTTTATTTGCTTTGATTAACTATTCTCACATTGCACAATCTTAAAAGCGCATACATTCTAAGTTAAGATCGAGATAGCACCAAGCTTACGATCGGACGGACCAAATTTCGTCATCCGATTAAAAAGATAAAACTTGGAATCGATTTATACAAACCGGTTTTTCACACGGGTAAAACTTAAGCTTCCGCACACATCGATTAATCGATAGTTACGGAACCGATCTGCTTTACGGCGTTCATGAAGTTGGTTATCGAGACCAAATCGATTCACTTCGCGCTCGATCGGTATCTTCGCTCTCACACCGATCTGTGACGAAAGTTTTTCGAAGTCTATTCACCCCTCCCCCTAGACTTACGCCTCACTTAACCCGTTCGGGACCTACAAGTGGTATCGAGCGGTTGGTTCTTCCCCTAACTCTTGTGTCATTATGGTCAATGAACCGATCTTGAAAAACCGTTTTTAAAAACTCATTCATTTTTCAAAATCACTCGGCATGGATAACACGTCCGGTATGTATCATGATCTGCCGAAGTTCTCAATTGATGAGTATCTGATTAGGCCATATATATGTCCAACCATCTAGGCTCGATCGATTAAGCGTAATGATGGAAGTCATCGAGAGAGGACCCATCATCATTTACTACGACAATCCTGCGGTCGGAGGAGATCCGGACTTTCCCACGCGAAGTCTTGTGCGAAAAAAAGCCCACCACGGACCGCGGAAGAAAGAAAAAATCGCATACTCGGACACCATTGCAAGACATATCATCATGAAGACAATGGATAAGGTCACCAAAGAAAAGATTAAGTATCTCAAATCTGCTTGCAATGTGGGATACTACGGCTGAGATCTGCGAGGAAATGAGCAGGATAAAAAGACGGTAGTCTTCAAAGCCGAACTTGTGAAGTTCGAGAAACCGAAGATCTTTGCCCAACGAAACCATCAACGAACTCGATGGAAGAATTACAATGTCTATAAACAAGCTTCGAGAACTTGGTAGAGATGTCCGATAAAGATATCAACTATAAGATCCTAAGGTCTCTCACCAAGAAGTGGGACATGAAGGTCACGGTAATCAAAGATTGCGGGACATTTCAAGAATGAAACCTAGTAGCTTGTTCTTGAGTCTTAAAGCTCACGAGTTCGACTGATTGAAAGAGGTCAAAGCTGATGAAGACGAGGTCCCCGCTTGAAACCTCGACTTCAAAATCGATTGCTTTCAAAGCAACCAAAGAGAAACAAAGGCCAATGAACCCATTGGAAATATATTAAGTCGAAGCGTAACGATCGCTTTTACTTACCAGGGAAGCTTGAGAAGTCGATATACAACTTGGTAAGTATCGAAGATTTTATAAGGACTATCAACATAGCCGAGGATCGAGATAGGAGATCGGACAATAGATCTCCGAAAGAACCGATCTGATGATCGGAAGGATCCACCGAGATGAAAGGGGAAAGAGATAGTCGACGAAGGAAGGAAGAGATAACCAATCGGATAGAAGAAACTCGGACTACTATCGGAAAGGAAATCACCGATAGGTCATCTGAGACGGAGATTCACCCGGAAGGAAAGGAACGTGGATCAAGGAGCGTGTTCAATCGCGGAGAAGCGGTCACTATAAAGACAGATTTGCCGGACGGCGAGAGAGAGGAAGAAAAGAGGAACAAAAGAGAGCAACGCTATAGAGACAGAAGAGCCATGGTTGTCGTCACGTCGAATTAGGATTCTATCTGCCTCCGAGGACTCGGATACTCCTCTGAGAAGACTTCACTTTGATCGACAAGAAGGTTACGACTTCTATGAAAATGAAGATCGATATTCTCGTCGGACGATGATGAACTACTGCTGATGGCGGGGGAGGACCAAATCAGAGGTAACCTCCAAAACCTGCTTCGTTCGCTTTACACCGCTATCATTAGCACACCTTTGGGGAGATTGACTCTGCAACTCTACTCGGAGCGATTGCTTGAAGATCTCTCCAATGCGAAAAAACTTATGCTATTGTGGAAGTTTGAGAATGATAAGTTTGAGGACCGAAATAATCGACTTTTGTCAAGAAAATGATCTCGAAAAAGCCTCTGAACTTAGATCACCAAAAGCGCTTTCGAAGGTAACGAGGAATTTAAAATTCTCGAAGTTAAAGCTTACGATCGAAAAGCGAATCAAAGATCGATGGAAATTAACAGACAAACAAGTTCGATGACTTCAAAATCTTGCAAGCAAAATTCGATGAGCTATTAGAATGCATGAAAGTCCGAAATCCTCCGAGGATAATCTGCGTAAGAAAATAGATGTTTTTTTCAAAATCATCTCAAACCGTTAAAGACATGAACGCCTATTTTCGAATAAAGATTGATAAGGAGGACTTGGCTATGAGAAACCCTCCACATCCTCAAAAAGCCCGGTTTCATCTCGAAAAGGTGTAATCGACGAATTTCAAAAAGATACACCAAAAGCTAAACTTGTATCTAATAGGGGTAAGAGACCGATTGAGCGGGTAAAAAAGTGCCTAACCGGAAAAACGAAAATGGACCCCAACTGGTAAAGCATCGGTAGAGAATCAACGGAAGAACCCGGTTCTTACGAAGAGACCTCAACTTTGATCAACGGTCGATCAGAATCGAAAAAGACAACCTACAAAAGGAAGTCTAACCCAGACCCAAATCCAGGTCACCGCCTAATAAGCATGCTTCGTAAATCGCGAAAACCATCTATCGAAAAAAGGATATGAATCTTTTGATGGTAGCGATCGTACCTACCCTATAGTCGAAATTTAGGTCAACATGACTTTGAACCACTGCTTGGATAAAAAGAAGACAAACCGAAAAAGTTAAATCATAAGTCTTCTAAGTCATCCAAGGTTCACACAAGTAATCATACAAATCGAAAAGCATATGAGGATAAGTATGATTATGTTGATGTATGGGAGACAAATCAGCCTTCGATCCGACCGATCACAATAGAAGTGCTCTGTTTGTATGGATCCCCAAATCCAAACTCTAACCCCTCGGACCCAATCCGAAGGGGTACCTAAAGCCCGATCCGATTGCAGTTCGGCGTGGGTCCGCCAACAAAGGAGGTGTGCAAGCAACTATCCGGGTACATCGATAGTGGATGCTCAAGGCACATGATCGAAGCAAACATCTCCTCGCCTCCTACATAGAACAGAAGGTTCACGTGTACTTTTTCGGTGATGATAACTTTGGTTATACCAAAGGGTTCGAACCTTAGAGAATGATGATGTACAAGTAATCGGAGTCTCGATGTCGAAGGTCCGGGCACAACCTATTATCGGTTTCCTCACATTGCGACATCTGGATTCAAAGTTGAGTTCTCGACCGATCAATGCACTATCAAGAATCGAGTCACTCAACAGATTTTGCTAATCGGTTCAAGAAAAGGGA
The DNA here is from genome assembly GCA_037126765.1 of Stenogyne calaminthoides. NCBI lineage: Eukaryota > Viridiplantae > Streptophyta > Magnoliopsida > Lamiales > Lamiaceae > Stenogyne > Stenogyne calaminthoides. The sequence continues at coordinate 37,185,706 of JBBCBC010000002.1, forward strand.
CGATCTACACAAAATGATTGGAACAGTTTGTCCAAGAAACGCGCTTTGATTGTCGAAGAGTTCCAAAAAGTAGCGATTGGCTCTGCACAAAAAGAATGAGCCATCCCGAACTTTAAAACTCTTAATAAGATAGCTAGGATGTCTCTAGTGGAAGGACTTCGAATGAAGTGTTCTCAAAGGATCGGACATGTCTTGCGTGTCGGAAGGAAAAAAAAATTAAAGCTTCATTCAAAGGAATTTCGGACCCGATCCAAATGATCTTATTTTCTTCATATGGATCTGTTTGGACCCGATTACACCGATCGATCTCAACGGACGCAAATACACTCTGTAATCGTGGATGACTATTCCAAGTTTACGGGTTATATTCTTACATAAGAAGAATGAGGACGCGACAACCAAGATACCCCAGCCGCTAAGAAGATTACAAAATGAGAAGGGGTGTCGGTAAAAAATCGGATCGAGATAAAGTCTGCAATTTACGAACTCTTTTATTCTTGATTTTTGCTCTAAGTTTGGTATCTGACATGAAACATCGGTGCGAGGACGCCCACAATGCAGAATGGAGTAAATTGAACGGAGAAACAGAACTCTCAAAGAAGTTCTTTCGAACAATGTTAAATTTGAACATGCGATACCAAACCGTTTTACAGGTAAGCAATCAACACTGCATGCCATACGCAGAACAGATGTCTCCTGACTAAGGCTCACTTCAAAACACCCTATGAACTATGGAAGGGCAGAAAACCTCGTGTTTCTTACTTCCATGTTTTTGAATGCAAGTGTTTCATACACAACAATGGGAAAAGTCGGTTGAAGACTTTTGAGGCCAAGTCCTGATGAGGGTATATTTCTAGGGTATTCCTCATCTAGCAAAGCTTTCGTGGTCTACAACAAACGAACCCTAATTGTGGAAGAAACACCCCATGTAACCTTTGATGAAGCATCTTACGATCAAGAGAAATCGCCTCCGAACAAAAGTACACGATCTACGAGAACACGATATTCGAAAAATGGATCATTAACGATCAAGGAAAAAGGATCGAAAACTCAGATCAATTTACATTCCAGATCTAGGTGATTCACGGATCAATCGAGATCTGGAGGTACGAACAACTGTCGATGAAAAAAAGTTCGATTCAACCGAGACAGAAAGAATCGAACCATCCGGTTCGGGGAACTCTGAAGTTCTCACGAGAACGGAGACATCGACATGATGATTCCAACATCACCGAGACTTGTTCTTATCAAGTGGACCATAACCTCAAGACCACTCCCAATCGCTAGTAATAAGATTTTATCGAAACGGACGATGTTCTCAAAAACCGACGCCAATCGAGCGAAGGACACGGATAACCCGATCATCCAACCGATCGATAATCGGAGACCCGTCGATAAAATTAAAACTAGACATCGAGTTGGTGAAAGTGCCATGTATTCTTATTATCGTCTGTGAAGGAACCAACTACAATAGAGGAAGCATTACAAGACGCCAAAGCGGATTCTAGCCATGCGGGAGAAATTTGGAATAGTTAGAGAGAAATGAAGTATAGGAACTAGTAGATGGACGGTCATCAAGACGTAATTGGCACGAAATGGATCTTCAAGAACAAGAGATGAGAAAAATGTTATCACGAAAATAAGGCAAGACTTGTTGCTAAGGGGTATTCACAAATCGAAAGGAATTGATTACGATGAGACCTTTGCACCGATCGCTCGCCTTGAAGCCATTCGGGTTATTTAAGGCATATCTTCCCACAGAGGGTTCATTGTGTATCGATGGACGTAAAGAGTGCTTTTCTTAAACGGGGGTACTAGCGAGAGGAAGTTTATGTCGAACAACCTCCGTGGCTTTGAAAAAGGCAACCAAGTGTATCGTTTAAGAAAAGCTCTTTATGGCACGAAACAGTTCCATGAGCTTTGGTATGATACACTCTCGGTTCTTGATCGAAAGTGGGTTCACTAAAAGGAACGATGGGACGAACCTTATTGAGAATAGAAGATGGAGAAGATATTACGATGGTTCAGATTACGTGGGCGACATCATCTTGGATCTCCTAACAAGAGCCTATGTGAAAGATTGACAAAACCGATGCAAGGAAATTCGAGATGTCCATGATGGGTCGGATGAATTACTTTCTAGGTCTCCAAGTTAAACAAAGTACGAAGGGATATTCATCATGAAGCAAAGTACACTAGGAATCTATTGGCTAAGTTTGGAGTTCAAAATAGTAAGGAAGCCAAAATTCCTATGATGATTTGGATTCAAGATGGATCCGGATGAAATTTGGTCGAAAAACAAATCGGAAGGAATATAGGGCTCTCATTGGATCTCTATTATACTTTTTGCCCGGAGACCGGATATCACTTTTTGCGATGGGGTGTATGTGCAAGATTTCAAGCAAATCGATGATCGACCACCTAAAGCATTAAGCGGATTCTTAAGTATCTGAAGGAACAATAAACCTTGGTTTATTCTACCCATCGATGATAATCTAGACTTTAGTGGGTATTCTCGATTACGATTATGGAGGTTGCAAGATCGACGAAAAATCAACCTCGGGAACATGTCGGTTCTTAGGAAGTAAAAGCCGATCTCGTGGTTTTCAAAAAGCGGACATCGATTCAGCATCTACAACCCAAGCGAGAATATATAGGTCATGCGAAGTCGTTGTTCCCCAATCGCTCTGGCTCGATCGGCGGTGAGGATTACAACATTGTAGCTAAAAACGTACCTATATTACTTGTGATAATAGTCTTTATTGCAATCACTCGAAATCCGGTTCTACATACAAGATGCAAGCATGTGGATGTCGGACACCACTTTATAAGAGATCACGTTGAAAAGAAGAATATCGAAATGGAAAAGATTCATCTTGATATCTGTAAGGCGATATTCTAACCAAGCCACTAAATTTGAGATCGATTCGAGATTTATGCAATGAGCTAGGACTTCTAGATCTTGGAGAAATGTCACCAAAAATGTTTGATGGAATGTTCTCGAGAACTAATTTGGTTAAGAGACTAACGGATCGAGAGAAATCGATTGAGTTTGGTATCTTAATCGATCTCAAGAGATCGATAAGCAAAAATCGATCGGACTTACACGCCACCGGATCGAAAGGAATCGATCGATTTTTAGTTTATCGATTTAAAGTCTATCGGTTTAAAGGAACTCGATCGATTCAAGGTTTATCGATTAAAGGAAAATGCTCGGTCTAAAGGATTATCCGATTAAATCAATTTGGTTATAGTATTTCTTTGTGAATCGATTTAATTGATATTCAACAAGCAAGATTCGAGAGATTAAGAGCTAACAATCGCATAAGAAAGCGAAATTTACACAACGATGAAATAATGAGAACTTTTCATTGATAAAAACCCGAAGGTGAGGTTACATTACGAGTTACAAGTACAAGAAGACCCGAGGTCGATACATAAATGTTAACCAAAATCCTAAACCTATAACCCTAAACCTTCATCCTAACCCCGAAGTGAAGGAAAGAGAGATTTTAAACTCTCATTTTCCCCACTTAACAAAAAGGTGAAAAGGCTTTAAAGAACGAGAATCCCAAGGCGGTCGCAAAAGTCAAGATCAAGAAAACCGAGGCGACAATGACCTTGATAGGATTCTTAAGCACAGGAGCCCTAAAAAGAAGTGTAGTAGGGCTCTCCAACCGTTAAATGGAGCACGTGTGCCAAAGAGTTGGTCGTCGAGATCTCATGGGCACATGTCTTTGATATTTTATACCGACTAAGTCGATGGTTACAATTCGTCATCGAGATAGACACACAAGGTGCATACGGTTAGGAGAAGTGTCTTCTCGGTTGCAAAATAAAGCAGATCCGCATACCGGTGGTAGAAAGCTTTGCGAATCGTATGTGAAATCGAAGATGATGAAGAAAACAAAGAAAAGGATGCAAAGGGTTGATTTGAGAAGGTGAAACCATATAAAAGGGTGTAAAAGTGTTTGCGGAAGTCTCACGGAAAAACAAGGGTTCACCAAGATACATGATTCTTACAAAAGAAGATAAGTATGGTGAATGGGTGATGTTGTGTAAAACATTGGTCCAATTTATAGAGGCCAAGCAAGGATGCAAATGCAATTTCCATTTCAAAAAGCCTATCCGAGAAATTTGCATCAAAAGGACAGTGTAGAAATCACGCGATCGATAATTGGATAAATTTACGGTTGATTGACATATCGAGAGTTTGCATTTATATTTTCGCATGTCAAATCACGCCTACTTAGGGAATAGAAGCTACTACTCAAGACTAAGTTTTGACAATAACACTTATCCCAAGAATTGGCTTAATCGAAAAAAATCGGATGAGGTCAACCAAAATCGATTACTTACGAGCATGATCGGATGAGAGAGATCAAACCGAGCTTGAAACTCCAATAAATCGGATATATCGGTCTATATGAAAATATCGGTTGAAGGGGAACTTCAACCGATCAAGGAGGATCAAAAGGAAATCGGGCGTACTCAAGGAAAGATCATTAAGCTGAAGTTTCAACAAATCGAATCTGGTTGGAGAAGATCGGTTGAAAGGATCGGTTAGGAAATTTCTTAAGGCTTAGGCGAAATGATTAAGATCAACAAGTGGAATCAACATTGACAAATAATATTGATTTACAATATCGATCAACCAGAATCACGATCTCTTTTCTCGTGTTCTTTACTTATTTATCGGATCGTATCTGATATTATTTGCCTTACTGTACCCACTATCCTTGTGACGTGTACTCTGCAAATCATTTAATGCGGACGTGGGGTACATGTATTAACTGCTACTTGATCGTGCTTTTAAATCCAAAAGTTTTTTGTACGTGCGTTTTCTGACCTACGATCAAAACCGCTTAAACTGGAGCGTCTAATCTTTTCAAAACGTTTGATCTTCAAAATCTTGTCTTATTGTTCCCTCCGCCTCTATATAAGATTCATCAAACCTTACCGAGTTTTTTCCGCTTCACAAACTTGCATTATTATCACCGAAAAACTTCAAATTTTCTCTACGTTTCAAAAACGATTTCTTAGAGTTCAAAATCTTCTCTGAAAATTTGAATCTGGTAATATTTTCTTTTAAGCTTAATGATGAATCTTTCTCGATTAAAAACTTTGTTTTCAAAAGTTGTTTTTCGGAATTTATGCTTCATTGCCTTTTGTTTTCCGCAGTATGATATTGATATTGATTATGCACAAATTTAATGAGTCTATCTCACCTGTAGATGGCCACTCATGGACTAGGAAAGATCATGTGCAACTATGCGGAACTGGCAACGAAGATCATTGAGGATAAGTTCGTTTCGGTTTGGAACCACCGAGGATTCTCAATCCATGGAGGTGGAACAAATTTCGAAGAAAGGCCGGATCGAAACATATTGCTCTGCTCACTTGCAATCCAAAGATGCAGATGAAAGTACTACAATTCTTGCGAGAATTTGAGTGTGGATCTGAAAAAACCGAGAGACGAATGATGTCGTCGGTCAACGGAGAAGAAATCGGATCGACAAATGCGGACATCACTGTCTGCTCGACTTACCAAAAAGGCGAATCTCACCGCACACTCTGAGGAGAATGAGGGCGAAGAAATCGAGAGGAGCTCTTAAGAGAGGAACAAAACATCAAAAAGCCGGATTCATCGGGCCAATGCTCAAAACAAAGTAGACCATTGTTTGACATTCCATCAAGAACGATCATGGGAATCTCATTTAGCCCAGATGCTCTCACATCACCAAAATGTACAAAGATGGCAAAGAATAATTGATGGGGCTCGAAACATCAATTGCACGGCTTCCTCGAAAAGCCATCTTGCTCCAAGAACACGAAAAAATTTGGAGTCAATGAATCCAGCGTGTCTTTCAAAAAGAGAGTCAAAGAATCTCAACAAGGTTGCGCTTATATTGAAGGACAAACCGCCAAGCGCTGAATGGAATCGAAATGGGATCAAGTCCTACAATGCCTTCCTCTCATCAACTTCGGTTATATATGGGCCACCAGACGATGACAAGGAGCCCACTCCAACAAAATCAAGAAAGGAAAGAGCAAAAAGCGCCTCCATCCACACCGGTTGCTCCCACGAAAAAAAACGAAAATCGGTGAAGGCCGGAGAGAAGAGGCCAAAGAAAGCAAAGCAAGCTACCATGACTCTAGCACTAGAAGATGAGTCGAAGAGGAAGATAAGCGCTGAAGCGATGCATTTTCGCAACAAAAAACCCGAATCGATGCGCAAGCTTCTCAACCCAGAGGGCTCGCCAAAGCGATCCGAGATAGAAGCACAAATCGATAAATCTCCTTCTCCTCAACCTCAAAGTGATTCACCGCTCGGACTAAAAATTTTGAAAGAGCATGTCTCTCTCGCTAGTTCACCTTTCATGAACTCGAACGGATATACAATTGCCACTACTGGCCAGAACCCACTGCAGTCGAACCAATCGATAACTTCCGCCGACTCAAGCACAACGGGGAGCTTCCACATCTCATCCAATGTAATCTGGGCAGATAATTCACATCGGATCAACAAAGACCATCACCGGAAAAATGGTCGGACTAAGAATTGAACGAGAGATTGATGAGACGTATCACAACCGGGTCGCCCATCCCGCTATCGAGAAGAAGTCATGGAGATCCTCACCGGAGAGATCTCAGTTAAAAAGCTTCTCCGATCTTATCTTACTTGTTGAATGATGGGTGGTGCGGATGAGTTCGCAGATTTTGACTTCGATATGAGGAAGTCTCGCCAAAGTGGGATCACCGGTGAGCTCATATCGATAAATCTGTGAAAGCTCGATCCACGGAAGTTGGAATTGCGGAAGAAGAAAAGTCGAGATCGCTCAAAGCTCCGAAAAATGACGAAAAATGGAGAATGCAAGAGTCGCTGATGAAAGTGGAACCGGTGTGCAGTTCACGACCAACCACCGAGGCACAAACAAGCCCGAACTCGATCAAGTGATGGATCCAATTCCTACATCTCAAATCACCATCGATCAACCTCGGAGATCAAATCTTGTCTCAAAGATCTCGCGAAAAGAAGAGATTGAGAGTGCTAATCGATCGAGACAAATTAGTCTCAAACAAATCGAAGCAATCGAGATCGATTCTCCCAATCCATGACCACCATATCTGGCGAGGCTTACAAAATCGATTGATGACAAATTTGAAAGCAATTGGATCAAAATCAATCTTCTTTTTCGACGCCACCGAGAAAAGGCTCGAGTTATCGAAGAGAAATTTGACAAAATGATTTGGACACTCTTCGCTACAATGGAAACCGCCAAGACAGAGCCGATTACAACCGCTTCGAGAATCTAACGACTCAAACTTCAGTTTATCTGCTAATGATCAAATCGAGCATTATCGATTAACTTTGGCTCTCTGACTTCCCACTCAATCGCTTTTTGATCAAACCAAAAAGGGAAGGATCTGAAAACTAACCGACACATCGAAGATCCGATTCATACGGATAAGGCCCATGGACAAAGCTCAATTGCAAGAAAGGTCGCTGCTTGGTCTTTGGGACATCAAAATCGGACCCGATTACTCGGACCAGAAAGTCACCAAGAAGAAATAATCGATCTGGTGATAAGGAGCTAGTTTGTAAGATTGTCCAAAAGAGGATGGTCAAGAAGAAAGAAGAAGCGTAAAAACTGGCACAAGAAGGGTTGAAACAGAAGTTCAAATCAAGGGCTAAGAAAGGATTAGTGGAAAAATCTTTTGAGAACCTCGATTACCAGGCAAAGTCGACGAGATCATACCAAAAAGCTACTTTGACACGCTAAGAGGTTTGAGGAATGGAATAAGATCGAAGTGAATGGCTTCTAGATGCCTTTGTCCTTGATCTTGTTCCAAAAGAAGAATCACCGGATGATGAGTTCCTCAACCGGTTCTGAAATAAATATCCGGACTTTCGAAAGTATCTGGAAAATGAGGCCAAGCTTATAAATGTAAAGATATCTACCAAGAGTATGATCTGTTAATATACTCGAAAGAAGGCGGATGGCTCATTTGACAGACCGGCATTTGAGAGATTCTACTTTGACATCTTGAGCAAATCGCATATAAGCCCATCAAGTCTGGACAACCGATGTCAAATGGAAACTCTATCAGTTTTCAACGTTCCACAAGACCAAAGAGAAATGCGGAAAGGATACAAGCCCAAGGTGAAGAATCGAAGACGTCCTAGGGATCACCGCTTTTAAATTCAAAACTTTTACGATGTAACATGTAATCAACATATCTAATGAAAAGTTTATTTTTACGATCCCAAGACAAAATCTCTTTGTCTTCCGATTACTTGCTCTTTAAGCTGCTCTATACTTATCAATGTTTGGTTTCTCGGTGTTTTGGTTTCATCAAAAAGGGGAAATTGTTGGGAAATTTATAGTTTTGATGAAAGTTCCAAAAAACACATGTAATAGGACGATCGGACACTGTTAGGTATCGATGTTTACATTCTTGCTATAGGAGACCGAGTTGATAATGATTGTATAGAAAAAGCGATGTAATAGATAGGTCACATATTGAGGGGAACTCAATATGTATAGGTCGAATCTGAAGAATCGGAAGAAAGGCGATATCCGACGAGGCGAACGTTAAACCGGAAATCTAAGATCGGATCGAACCGATCTAGTCGGATAACTTCAATAAGTCGTAAGCTCAAACCTCGAATACTAGAAGATCGGATGACTTCCGGAAGATAAGACCCGAAAGACCTACATCGACTGGTCGGCCGGTTGAAGCTAAGTCAACGCGCCAGAAGACTCTATCGGTGATCGATCGATTTAGACGACGGATCTGACTCGTAAGATGAAACCGATGTTTCATCTTATCATACGTCTGCGATCTAAACAAGAAGAATACCAACCTCACGGAGGAACAACAACGCAGCAAGGCTTCCATCCAATAAGGAAGAGACACGATGAGCAGAGCGACACTGGCGGGATTCGATGTTGCTCTCTCAAACGGCTAAAATACTACATTCACGCTTTTCGCCATGCTGTTCTGAAGCTACGTCACATCAAGCCCGCAAGTCTACCTAAAATAGCACGAGATTCAAATTGCTCTCCAACGGCTCTTTTGATCTCAAGGTCTATAAATATGGGATCACACTTCCGCAGTGAAATCTGAAATGCTTGGACAAACAACATAATCAAGAAGCTCAAACTATAGTCGATTTCATATCAAGAACACAACAACAAGCTTATTTTATATTGTGTTCATCCCATAAGTTCTTAGCAAGAAATCTTTTCATCTAGCTTTTAGGTTTCTTATGCATGAGGAAAGATTTCATAGTTGGAACCTCAACAATCTTACCCAAACCCCAAGTTAGGATAAGTTGTTTAGCAAGATTCGATCTAGGGTTTCTAATCTTGATTTAAGGGATCGGTTGAGTGAGAACTCTTAAAACATCTGTTGGTGTCTTTGTGTTGGACTAACACACTAAACTAAGTCCATCGGTTAAGTCGGTTAAGTTGGTGCCCCTTGAAAGGGAAGAGTGGGCGTGGGGGGGGTTTGTCCGAACCACTATAAATCTTGTTGTGCCTTCTTTGCTTTGATTAACTTTGTTCTCACATTGCACAATCTTAAAGCGCATACATTCTAAGTTAAGATCGAGATAGCACCAAGCTTCGATCGATCGGACCTAAATTACGTCATCGATTAAAAGATAAAACTTGGAATCGATTTATACAAAAACCGGTTTTTCACGGGTAAAACTTAAGCTTCCGACACATCGGTTAATCGATAGTTACATAGAACTGACCGCTTTTCGGCGTTTGATGAAGTTAGTTATCGACCAAACCCGGATTCACTCGCGACTCGATCGGTATCGCTCTCACACGAGAAAAGTTTTTTGAGAAGTCTATTCACCCTCCCCTCTAGACTTACGCCCTCACTTAACCCTTCGGGACCCTCGACATCTCTCTACCAAGTTCTCGAAGCTTGTTTATAGACATTGTAATCCTTCCATCGAGTTCGTTGATGGTTTTCGTTGAAGCGACATCTTGATTTTTCGAACTTCACGATTAAACTTGTAGACGGTATGTCTTTTATCTGTTTATTTCCTCGCGTATCTCGGCCCGAGTATCCCATTGCTTTGCTTTCAGATTTGAGATACTTAATCTTTTCCTTGGTGACCTTATCCATGGTTTTCATGATAATATGCCTTGCGATAGTATCTAGAGTGTGCGACTTTCTTTCCTCTGCATCCATCAAGGTTGGGCTTTTCGCACAAGACTTCGGTGCAAAAGTCTGGATCTCCTCCAACCTGCAGGGTTGTCGTAGTATATGATGATGGGTCCTTTTTTGATGACTTCCATCATTCTCGCCAATCGATCGAACCTAGATGGTTGGACATATATATGGCCCAATCTGCATACTCATCGATTGAGAACTTTTGGCGAGATCATGATACATACCCGAGGTGTTATCCATCTTTGAGTGATTTTGGAAAATGAATGAGTTTTAAAAAGGTTTTTCAAGATCGGTTCGGTTGACCACAAAGATTCTTCCTCAAGAATCGATGATACACAAAAAGTCGATTAGTGCAGAACCAACCGCTCGATACCACTTGTAGGTCCCGAATGGGTTAGTGAGGGCAGTCTCTAGGGGGAGGGTGAATAGACTTAAAAAACTTTTTCTGGTCGGTGTGAGGGCGCTTAGCTTTGATCGAGTGCTAGTGAATCGGTTTGGGGGCGATAACCAACTTACTAATCGCTGAAGCGGTCGATTCGATAACTATCGGTTTAAGCGATGTGTCGCGGAAGCTTAAGTTTTACCCATGTGAAAAACCCGGTTTTGATAAATCGATTCCAAAGTTAATCTTTTAATCAAGTTGGTGAAGTGTCAAGTTTGATCGGATCGAAGCTTGGTGCTAATCGATCTTAATTTGGAATATGTATCTGCTTTTAAAGGTTGTGTGCGATTGTGTAATCGCTTAATCAAAAGCGATAAAGGCACACAAGATTTATAGTGGTTCGGACAAACCAGATCCCTCGTCCACTCTTCCCTATCACAAGGCACCTACTTAACCAATGGACTTTGTTTTATGTGTAAGTCCAACACAATTACACCAACTAGATGTTTAAAGAGTTCACACTCAACCGATCTCGTCGAGATCGAACTAGAAACCCTATGCGAAATCTTGCTAAACAACTTAACCTAACTTGGGGGTTTGGGTAAGATTGTTTTGGTTCCAACTATGAAATCTTTTCTTGCGTATAAGCAGCCTAACAGCTAGATGAAAAGATTTCTATGCTAAGAACTTATGGGATGAACACTTAATAAAAATTAATCTTCTTGTTCGTGTTCTTGTCTTGGAAGTCCGATATTAGCTTGAGCTTCTTGATTGATTGTTCAAATTTCGTTCCTTATTTTTCACTCTGAAGTGTGATCCCATATTTATAGACCTTGAAATCAAAGAGCCGTTGGAGAGCAATTTGAATTTCAGGCTATATTTGTAGACTTGCAGGCTTGATGTGACGAGCTTCAGGAATGGCATGGCCGAAAGCGTGAAAAGTGTTTTTATAGCCGTTACAGAGAAGCATCATCAAATCCCGCAATTGCGGCTCGATCATCGTGTCTTGTTCTTATTGGATAGCGGACTCACTTTTTCGGTGTTTGTTCTTCCAACTAAGGTTGACATTCTTCTTGTTCGAGATCATCGGCGTATGATTAGGTGAAACATCGATTTCACTGGTGGTGAGCTGACTCGATCATTCGAAATCGATCTACTGATAGAGTCTTCTGGTGCGGTTGACTTAGCTTCAACTAGCGATTTCGGTGATGGTCTTCTTCGGTTTGATCTTCGGAAGTCATCGATCTTCAAATTCCTCGAGTTTGAGCTTTATGACTTCAAATGAGATATCGACTAGATCGGATCGATCCGATCTTATGTTCTTGTCTTGCGTTACCGCTGTCGGATATCACCGCTTTTTGAGTCTTGATTCGACCTATACATATTGAGTTTCCCCCTCAATATGTGACCTATCTATTTCATCAGTTGTTCTATACAATCATTATCAACTGGTCTCCTATAGCAGGTAATATAAACATCAGTCAGCTAACAGGTCTGACTGGTCTTATTACATGTGTTTTTGGAACTTTCATCAAAACTATAAATTTCCCAACAGAAATGTATTCATTTTTGTGTTAAATAAATTATAAAAAAATATTTTACTTATAATACTAATAAGAATCTTTTTTTCTTTTTTTTAATATATATATATATATATATATATATATTTCATTTCGATGCAACGCACGATTTATGAATATATTTTGCTTTTGCAATCAGACATAGGAAATGGGTGGCGCTTCAACTGCTAAAAAATTTACATTGTTAAATAATTCAATTTTAAAAGTATTTTTTTCTTACAATTTTGAATTATTTCCTTCTAAACCACTTTGATTTTCACATATTATCGTCTTCTCAATTCCCATTGCATTTTAAAATTTTCAAATTGTCTCATCTAGTTACTCTGAACATGATAACATATAAGTACCCATGATTGAAATTGATCTCCTTAAGAAAGTCCAAGGTTTTTAATAATTGTCTATAATTCTAATTAATGGTCACACCATAAGATATCATTAGTCAAAATTATCTTTCTAAGATGTTAACGAGAGTCTATTATCTGATGAAGTCAGTGTCATTCCAGAAATCAACACTCTTTGTCCTAAGTTAGTCTCGATTAGTATTTTCTTTTAAAAATGTGAGTACCAAGCTTCATCACAACCAACTCAATATCATTTTACAATCCAAGGTCTAATGTCAATTGTAAATGCAATTAATTCATAGTAATTGAACTCAATGATGGACATACATGTCCTATGTTAGGATCATGTGCCCCCATAGTTTTTTTAAGTATATGTTATATATATATATATATATTACAATTATTAGGAGTAACACTTATATTATATGTATATAATGACTTAAATGAGTTTTTGTCAGTGTTATAATTAGTTAATCATGCAAATATTTCATCTAAAAAAAATTTGTAGATCTATTATGTATATGCACTATCACTATTTTAAAAATGAAATATTTTTAAGATAGTGATAGTATATATGCATAATAGTGATACTGAACAAAATAGAATTCACGTGAACCTGGGTTCACAGGAAAATCTACTCTTTATATTATTTATTTTTGTGCCCCCGACATGAAAGTTTTCTGGATCCGTCAATGATTGGACTAATCAATTTAAATATTATATCTTGTAAAAAAATCATACAAATAAGTAAACAAATCGAGTTTTATCACAACCAACCTAGTATCATTTTACAATTCAACTAATAACGTCAACTAATAATTTAATTAAAAATTATTCAACTAACAATTTAAGTCTAATATCAATAGCTCATGCAACTAACTTATGATAATTGGACTAATCAATTTAAATCCAATATCAGATAATATTATTATACAAATAAGTATATAAATTATACATTTTATATATATAATACTCCTCGTTTTTTTTAGATTGTTCAAAATTAATCCAAAAAGTCTATCTTTTATTACATACTCAAAATAGGAATAAAGTAACTATATAGTTCATGATACCCCTTGCAAACATCACTAAATTACATCACATGATGTCACTAATAATTACATACAAAAGTAACTTATTTTTTTATATTATTTACTAAAATTGAAAAAATACCCTTATCAAAAAACTATTTTATTACCTTCAAATATTAATAAAGAATTTCCTCATTAAAACCCTGTCAAAATCAAGTGAGCAGTCTAAAAAAGATGGAAGGAGTAACTGGTTTTTCAAAAAAAAAAAAATCCATATCAACTACAAAATATAACATTTTATATTATTAATTATTAATGTACCACTTTTAAAATTTTATGATAAATTTGTAACAATTTTTTGTTGATTTTTTTTTAATATTTGGTTATTATATATGTATAAATAGATTTAGTTCAAAATTTTGTAATAATTTTTTTGTTGAATTTTTGTTTCTTTTTTGGTATAATATTTTGTTATTATATATTTATAAATAGATCTAGTTCAAAAATTCAAAAATAATATTAATAATTTAGAAAATATTCAAAAAATAATTAGTATATATGTGTGGTAGATATGGGGAATTGAACCTTGTACATCTTACATACAAAGAAGATAAAAAATATTTGTTATACCATTTGATCTACATCAAATTTATTAAGATGTTTAAAATTTTATTAGAAAATTATAACAATTTTTTGGCCCAACATTTTATTATTAGATATGTATAGATTTTGTTTAAATGGATTTAAGATAAATAGATATTTTTAATTAAGCTTCACTTTTCTTTTCCTTTTTAAATATTCAATTTATAACTTAACTATATTATATATGTATTTTAATTTATTATATCATAAAATGTCTTACTACAAGCTAACAACATTACTGATGTTGACAAACATTACATACATATTTTTTTAAATATAATTTATAATTAAAGTTTCAACGCACTAAATCTTATTTTATATATAATAAATTAACAATATAATATTAATATACATAAATAAGAAAAATAAATTATGTATAAAATTATTATATGAAAAGAGCTCGGTGAAATACTAGTATTAAATCAAAATATACAAATTAACCCGCATATACATTTGAATATTTTTAAAAATTGTTGGGAGGGTAGGGGATTGGCATGCAAGATCATAAAAAATTTTTTTTTCATCTGGATTCTTTATTTATCAAATTTTCGTTATCTTAAAAATTCATATGGATTAAATCATCTTAAAAATTTCGGATATCTGAAAATTCGATCTGAAAAAAAAAGTCATACCGAAAATTTCGGTATGCCGAAAATTTCGGTATGAGAACGGTATACCGAAAATTTTGGTATTTTTGGTATATCAAAATTTTCGGTATGCCAATATTGATACCGATACCGTACCATTGCAAAAATTGTTTCTACTTCAAACCAAACCAAACCAAAATTCGAGCATATTAACACCCCCAACAATTAGTATGCAATTCAAACCAAACCAAACCAAAAAATTGGTATGCAATTCAAACCAAACCAAACCAAAAAATTGGTATGCAATTCAAACCAGACAATCTCAGCATATTAACACCCCCAACAATCCCTAATTTAACACCCCAAACAATCCCTAATTTAACAAATTTCGATTCTTGCATAAAAAAAAAAAAAAAAAAAAGAGAGCATAACTTTATTAGAGATGTGAGGGAGAAAGAGAGCGGGTGGCCTGGCTTGGGCGACGGCGACGGCGTGGTCACGTGGTGGATGGCTTGGCTTGGGCGACGGCGGCCGATTGAAGAAACTGGAAATGGAGGAAGAGAGCGGGTGGCGTGAGGGAGGTCAAGGACAATTCAGAGGGAGGCGGGCGACAACAAGGAGGAGGAGGGGCGACGGCATGAATGACAGGGAGGCGGGCGGCAAACAAGGAGAGGGAGAGACTAAGACAAATGGTGGGAGGAGAGAAATGTATGTGAGTCGAGTGGGAGTGGGGATGTAGATGGAGTTGTGGGCTGACATGGCGGGGAGGCGGGAGAGGCAAGGGGGAGGGAAGTGAGAAGGGAGAAGGGGGAGAAGGAGAAGGGGGCGGGTGTAGACGAGTTAGGGTTTATTTTTGTGATTTGTGTGTGTGTATATATATATATATAATATAATTATTATTTATTTTTAAAAAATATATATGAAATTGAATATAGGATTTTCGGTATACCGAAAATATTTCGGTATACCGAATATACCGAAAATATTCGGTATACCGAAAATATTTCGGTATACCAAAAATATTTCGGTATATCGCGGTATACCGAAATTTCTATATTCATATACCGTTATTACCGTGCAAATTTTTAAATTTTCTATACGATACTTACGTACCGCATTTAAAATTTCGGTATGCGAAAATTCGATAAATTTCGATATTTTTCGATCTGATAGTAAGTCTTGTATATCTTTAGTATTTTCGGTATTTCCTCCAAATTTCTGGGGGGAACAAAACCAAAAAAAAAGTCCAACTCAGGAAAAATTTATTTTCTTTAAAAAAATTTTATCTCTTGAAAATCCATATTCGAGTTCTTAAAACGGGAACAAAAAATTGGGTCCACTAAATAAATGGTTAGGAGCCAAATTCAATAAAACTAACAACTGGTACCATAAAAATAGGTGGTTATTTGATCAAAAAAAAATATAGGTGGTCATAAATTAGAGTCTCTCCACTTTGGCCAAATATATCATACGTGCATAAATTAACACAAATTAATATTTATTTCTTTTAAAGTGTTAAAATATCAATAACTAAATTATTTCTGGTCTCACTGTGAAACCGTCCCATTGAAGTGTGTCTCTATACTTAATATTCTCTATGTTGTGTGCATATCGCGCGAGCTAGGCCCCAGCCCGCGTGTCGCCAATATATAGCACATAAGGGACCAAGCAAATTACTAAGTATCTCGCTAAGCGACGTGATTTTGCTACGATCTTACTCGCAGAGAGCTCGATGACCTCGGATTATGCCGAGGTCAGTGTATTAACTATGATAAGACATGTGTCAAAGATTTAGTTCAGGCGATCTTTCCTGAATTGGGTTTAAGTCAGAAGGAATTTGGCGAAGGACAATATCGAATGACCTGTCAGTATACGTAAACGGCTAATTCCCTGCAAATTCGGGAATTACCTTGGTCGATGTGCAAATGAAGCCTGCGAGGTCGCCAAACCTCGAGCGACCTCCAGAGACAAATCAAATCAATTTTGTAACATTTAATGTTTTGCAGGGCGACTTTCGGCCTATTGTACTTGTAATCCGGGAGAGTGAGTTTCACTCTCCCAAACACTATAAGTAGGGTTCATTTATGACCCAAAAGGAAAGAGAATTCATACATTACCAAACCTCTTGCCAAATTATTTCTTGCATTTAAGAAGAACACTTTTTTTCTCTACAATCATGAGCAATTAATAAAACTCTTATCTCATAATTACTTGTTTGTGTCATCAAGATCCTAATACATATTTAAATCCCTAATCCCGATAAATTGATGCACAACACTCTACATTGATCAGAAGATTATAGAGGTCCGTCTCGAAAACGATCTGAAATTATTCTAATTTACTATTACAAGTGTTAACATAATATAAAAGATGTACAATGTTTAGCGAACCAAATTGTTAATTTCTAAATAAAATTGAGACTACAAAATTAAAAATAATTTAATCAATTTGAAATAATTTTTAATTTTTTTAGATACAAAAAAATTGAAATAAAAAATTTGTATTTACTTTTATTGGTAATATTTCAAACAAGATATTATTTTAAATTTGAAATAAAAGTTAAATTGAAGTTTATTATTTTCTGATATTTTTATTTAATTTTTATGCAGAAATTGGAATATTTGCACCGTCTCCCAGCATTCTCTCTCTTTTCAGCAACCATCGGACCAATTTAATGACCGCGAGCTCCAAGTCAAATTAATACTATAATATACTACTATTCAATAATATTTTGAAGACAAAAACTCGTATGAGACGGTCTCATGCATAAGATGGGTACAACTTTGCACAAATCACATTCATTCCTTTCAAAGTGTTAAAGTTTCAATGCTGAACTTATGCCCCGTCTCACTATGAGACTGTCTCATGTAAGTGTGTCTCTATTTTCAAAAGCCCTTTTGAAATCAAATTCACTTTTATATAACTCGACTAAGATTGAAAGATCTGAGTAATTAGGAATCCAAATTAATTAGGTAATCCATTTGAAAAAAAAAAACCTTGTACACTGAATCAATTTTATTAAAAAAAATAAAAATCCCACGACACGAGAAGAATTTTTTATTCAAAATATTTTCATTTTGCATTAATAATCTAGCTATAGGAATAAAATATGTTATTTCAGTCGTATCCTCTGCTCATTTTTTTTATAGTTTGCATTAAATTCCGCAAAAATATAGTTATACTTTTTATTTTAATATTTACACATCAGTAAGATAAGTGAATATCGACAAACCATATCAGACGAACCTTTTCAAAAAATGGAGCATGTGGATGTTTTTAAGTATTAAATGAAAATATGTACTAAATTTGGAAAAGAAAAAAAAATATATTTTAAAATTAATAAAAAAACTCAAAAGTATATGCTAGATTTGATTATTTGACCAAAAATTTATGATAATTCATAAGATATTGAAGCGCGCTCAATACTCCTAGTTTCACCAAATGCGTGTAGTTCCACACATTGAAACGCATCAAATGTAAATGCGACTAGCACAAGGTGGAACAATTGCCCCACCTCATTTTTCATTGCGGAATATCATATGTATCCTTTAAAAAAAATTAAAATTTCATAAATGCTTGCTTACGTAATTTTTCAATATACTTACGGAATTTTCAACGAAAATAATTTCGCCCATAAATAATGAAAATTTTCTAATTTTCCTAAACATATAGACAATTCCAAATTACAAATGTAATTGCCTACAAAATTATTTGTGCAGATGATTTTTTAACCTACGAAAATTACAAATGTATAAATGTCATGACCACACCTTATTTATTTATTTTAATTCCTATTTTATTGTCCTCGAAATTTAGTTAGGTTACCGTGTCTCATTCTATAATATACTATACAGAACATAAAGACACTTAATTCATATAATAAAAATATATATTAATTACTTCACACAAAATAAAATTTACGGCATAGCTGAGCTTCCCAAGTTTTGAGCTGGTGTACATAAACAGTCTACAGGACCAAAACCATGCTCTAATACCACTTTGTCACAATCACACTTATATTATTATTATTATAATGATTGAGTGATTGAGTATTGTATTGAAAATTGTGTAAAAGTGATAATATTATTTTTAATAGGAAAGGGGAATAGATGCTACAGTAATGAGAAATACAAATGGAAAAGGGGGATAGGTGCTGCAGTAATGAGAAATATAGGCGCAGAAGTAGGTTTAATTTGGGTTTTAAGGGAATTTTGAAATCGTGGTTTTGGTGTTGTGTTAGATGGGGATGTGGGATTGTAAAGTCCAAAGTCCATCCGTGGTAGTCGGGAAACAAACATATACGTACTAAAGAAAGACAAAAAATATTCAAAACTCTAAATCTTGGACCTGCGAATTAGTTGCAGAATAAGTGGAGGAGAAAGAGTTGTGCTTAGTATTACAATATTTCATAAAAATATATCATTAAAAGATCATATACGACAGACATGTTAAAAATCGAAAGAAATTTAGATCGTATTCTGGTGGGAGGGACAGAGAAACCTGATCTAGACCAGCCCCATTGTCACCCCATATGTGAATGCCATTATTTAGTAGGTGCACAGACAAAATACATGTAAAAACCACAGATTTTATTATTGTTCATATGTACATATTGTACAATGCATAATGTATTTTGCGCGACAGAAGAAGAAAAAGGTAACCGATACAAACAAACACTGAAGTGGCCTCAATTTCGAAGCAAAAGAATAACCTGATGATGCCTACAAAACAACCAACCCCCAACATCCAAAAACACATAGAATACACTCAAAATATCACTATCTACTTATCTATGCTACAAACACACAAAAATGCAGATTCAAAACATAACTAGCTCAGATATCACCTCATATATTTCACAGCTACATCAGAGGGAGGTAGGCCCCACCATGTCCCTTCCTCAGAATAAGGGGGCCGGCATTTTCAGGAACCTTATCCAATTCCCTGTTACAGGCTCCAATAACATCATCAAAACCTGTAGCAGAAGTAGCCAAATGAAATTTTAACCTGATATCTCTAGTCCTTCTCAACAAGCATCTAAATGACCTCGCAAGATACTTAGCCCAGTCAGCAGGTAGGCCCCCGCCAGTCAACCACACCGAAAACTGGGATTGATCGCCCCGTGCCTGCATTTCAGACCGATAAAATCTTGCTAATTCAACGAGCATCGATGGTTGGAGAGGCAGCACAGCGACGAACTCAGCTACAAACTGCTCGGTTAACTCAGGGTTAAGCATTTGTTCCCACAGCACTAGGGCCCACTCGCTCGGCTGGTTGAGGTCGTAGGCTTCGGCAACGATTAGGGCCTCCTGGAAACGGGATTGTTCGACGAGTATTCTACGAGCGTTGGTTTCGGAAAGATCGAGCCATTTCGTGTCGGGCATTCGGATTTGGAGGGAAACGAGTGAGGCCTGAGCGCATGCTTTGCGGGTTTTGTTGCCCGCGTCGATGGACGAGTGGACTTCGGCGGCCTCGATGAAGTAACTCATGGATTCGAGGAGATCTTCGTTTTGATCTCTGTCATTGCGGTCGAACCATTGTTTGGATGCTAGATTTGCGCGTAATTCTAGAAGTGAAGCCGTCTCGTGCTTCATGTCGAAGTGGTTGTATACCTGAAAAAAAAGAGTGATGAGTGTGGATTGTGGACTCAAGGGAAGGATGTCCAAACATGAATTTAGATTTTGGGTAAATTACAAAAAGGACCATTGAGGTTGACTTATTCGCAGGGGGAAAAAGAATGTGTTAACAATTGGGTGCACTGTGCAACTGGTCCACAACTAACATTGTGCAATGAAAACAATAATTTTTTGTTTAAACCTCAAAGTAGTTCTTGTAATTCCCTTTTAGATATCTAAAGGGAGCATGAAAAGGAACCTTTTTTTTTCCCTTCGAGGATATTAAAATTAACTTGGATTCATTTACTAACCATGGCAAATGCATCAAGATCACTGGGATTAAATTGCTTAAGTGAAGTCAGAACTGCCATTCGGAATCCTCTAACAGCCTCAGCAGTACCACTACTAGCATCTGCAGCAGCAGAATATTTTTGGAGGAGGAGATCCAATTGGCCATTTTCAATAAGAATCCCGAGTATGAAATTGAGCGCATGGAAGTTTCCAACTCCCGTTATCAAACGAGCAAGACATGAAAAATCGCCTTCCCATACATAAGCTTCGACCCTCGTTGCAGCAAGAGCTACAAGCACATCAACTCCATCAAGGCAAGCTGACAACTTGTAGAAGTGGTGGGATAAAATAAGTAGCTCAACCTGCATCAGTTGGGAGAAAAATTGTTTATCACCAAAAATATAATGATAGTGAGATTATGACTTTCTATTAAGGGGTGTCTTGCAAACAATAGAAAGTGGGTGAGAATCACTTTTTTTCAAAAGCCACCTCTCACAGCTTTTGGAAAAAGCGATTCTGGAAGTTGTTACCTGTGTTTGCACACCCTTAATATCAATTTATGTCCTATATACCTTTGGGTGGATCGAATATAAATACTTTTTCTTTTTCTACTTTATCAATTTTAGTCTTAGGGTATCCAACTTCAGTCCTACACATAAGCTATTTTCAGTCGATTTAGAATTTTCCTGCAAAAAAGGACTAAAATTGGATAAAGAAAGACTGAAATTGGACATCCTGCGACTATTATTGATAAAGTGGAAAGAAAAAGGATTTATACTGGATCCAACCTAAATTATAGGACGTAAATTGATATTAACTCCTTTCCATGACCATCATTAAAATGCAATCTCGTAACTTTGTCTACCAATTACATTGAAGGTCAATAAACATTATACCTCGCATTCGTGGGGTATTTCTTGCCCTGTGATTACTAATCTCATTAATGCATGGCCTATTTCTGGATCTGAAGGACAAAGCTCAGCCCATTTTAGAAAGTCAGAAAATCTCCACAGTAGTGGAGCAGGACCTTCGTCCTTCTGTGAATCCATATATCCACCACGATGCGCAGCCAATAGACCCTAACATTTGTTCATAGAATGGCATTAGGGAATCTCTCAAAAAATGGAAGAAAACAGAACATTTCAATGAAAATGTGTTTGCAGCACTAGATGGAAAAAGTATGCGACGGACTCATCATTGAAATACTTCTTTGTTAAGAAAATTGTAATGCAACCAACAATAGTAGTCTCTTAATTTCAAAAATCAAACAAGTATCATAAGTGAAATAAAACAATTCAGATTTACCTTCAGAAATGATTCAGCAAGAATTTGAGCAATACTAGCAGCTGGCATTGAGTGAGCTCGAACTAAAAATTTAGCTTCCTCAAAAGAATCTTGCGCTTTGAGAGAAAGCAATTGAAGTAGTTCTATTGGTTGCTTCTCGAATGCCTCTGAGAATGTAAGACCAAGCACATTTGCAGCCTTCACAACAGATACAATCCTCCTGCATAGTCTGCATCCACGGCCTTCCATTAGAAGGGTTTCCAAACTCTCCAAGACCTACATTGTACAATTAAACAATTAAAACTGGATTTTCAGTTAGGATTTTGAAAACTGCTCATGCAGCAAAAGCTGGAAACCTAGACAAAATTATATAAGCAAGAAAACCACAAAAAGATGTAGGGCATCTACCCAATTTTGCGCAAAAGTTAAATATAGCAAGACATAGAAATCCTGTAAGCAAATAATTTATGTTCCTCCCTCCATAAGAATTTTTTGAAACATAGTAAAACTATTGATTGGGGGCCTGAAAGATTTTTCCTCTCGATTCAGGACCTGAAAGATAGAAAAAATACCAATCCGGGACCTGAAAGATAGAGATTACCGATTTAGGACTCACACATTCTAAGACCATGTTTGACACCATATATTTCTAGTTATCCAACAATTTTTTTTATAAATCTCAATTTAAAAAAAAATAAGATATATTAATTTCACGTGAATAAGAAAAGAAAGTAGAAATGAGAAAAAAAATTATATACTTTAATAAATAAGGATTTACTATTTATGATTCCTAAATTGATACTTGTTTCTTTCAAGCCCCACGTTCATAGTTTCCTATTTTTTAGGTCCTGAATCGATAAGAAAAATCTTTTAGATCCTAAACTGTTAGTTTTAGTAACTTTTAGGCCCAGAATTGACAAATTCCTTAAAAAAAACACAACACACAAGCATAACTATTTATTACCCATATCGGGTCAATCACCAGATGGTCAGTCAGTAGATTGTACGACTTCAAGACAGAGCGCACTTCATCATCCAGCATTGATACAAAGACCTTGTTGCTTGGTGTTGAAAGAGCAGCAAGTTTCAAAGCAGCATCTACAAGAGAGAATTCAGAGGGTGCATTCTCAGGAGAGAGCTTATTCTGCAGTTGTCTGGCAGCAGTTATTTGCCCAAAATCCAACAATGACAGAACAGCCCTTTCTAGCTCAGCAGGCTCGACTCTTTCCTCCCACCTCGATAATGATGCATCAATTTTTAAGTTTTCATCTAGAAAATGTGTTTCGTCATTGTGATTGAGCGGAGAAGTTTCTGACTCGTATTTTTTATCTCCTGCATCAAAGAAAGGCTTTCTTGATGATCCAAAGCCTTTTGCTCTCCTTTTCGTCTGAGTGATCCTTGCATGAGTCTGACCATTTTCCTTATCGTTCTTCTCTGAAGATCTGAGCCTAAGCGAATTTATATGATTGTCCATTTTAGTAATAATGCTCGCAGTTTGATCTATTAGGTTAGAACCCTTGACAGCTCCTGGGTCCCGCGAAATGTAAGTTAATAAATCTTCACCTTCACTCTTCACCTGATCTGATTCCACAGCCAAAAGCCACACTCGGGTCTCAATTTCGCGTAAAAGGTGCAATGGATAAACCCTGCAAAATTATTCATTGTGAGTACCCCAATTGTTTGCAGGAAAGGAAGTCTGTAAGCAATATAGTCAGATATTGTAAGGAAAATATCTCACGGGTTTGACAGAGTTATCATTCCACTCAGCCATTGTAGAGCAAGTAGCAGTATCTCGTGAAGTTCGCTCATTGGGACAGCTTTTTCAGCGTCTTCAGCATGTTTAAGGAAGAACAGTCCAGCCTAGATATCAAAAAGAACAGGGATAACATTCAGCTCATGAGTGACTAACTGAAATGGAGATATATACATAAGACGTATAGGTTATGTTTGATTTGGGATTAAAGTGACTTTTTAAAACTGGTTTTTTGAAATCTAGGAGATTTTTTTGACAGCCAAAGAACTCCCAATAACACCCTTCTATCTCATCAATGATGAAAAACAAAAGTAGAGAAAAGAAAAAATAAAAAGACACTTTACAGTGTCACAAGACACTCCCCACTAGGAAACAGGTAGACCTTCAGAGACGAAATATGTAATGGAGCACCATTCCCCAACCTCAGCTATTAAATAATTTAACCAACTTCTATTAACTTAGTTCACACAAGTTTTAGAGTGAAAATGGTATCGCTGTTTAGTATATGAAGTAATACTGTTTCGCAATACGAAGTGCCACAATTTAGTGATTTTGAGAAAAATAACACGTAAAATCAAGCATCTTTTAAATGGTGATACTTCACATGCTATAAGGTGATACTTTGAAGAAGAGAGGAGACCTACTCAAATAATTTACCTGTAATGGTGGGAAGGAATATCTGATGAAAAGTGTCTGGCAGTGGCTCCACAAAGCAACCCTCTCTTCTGGGACATCCCAAAGAAACTCTTTCCACTCTGCAACCATGGCTTCAGCCTAGACATGAGCAGGAACACATGAAACGCATTTGGACGAAAAACAAATGATAATTGAACAAGAGATCTCATGGTCTTTCTACTCGCTCCCATTTTTCTTTTTAGATATATGATGCACCAATATCACTACCATGCACCATTGTGATAAAAGATAGACCATCTTTCAGCTTCACAAGGCTCATGTCAAGCCTCTTTTAATAGGTCACACGTGAGGGAGTTTCCACATCCGCACTATTACCGGAAAAATATTTTTTTAGGCCTGTAATTTTGGGAGGTTGCACGAGGAGGACATTATGTTTACGGACAATACTTTTAATTTATGTAAATGTAGGCCAAATTGGGCAGAATTAGCCCAAATCGGGTTAAAATCGCACGTGAGTCTCAAGCAAGAACTGAAAATCGGGCTTTGATCCCTGTAAATGGACAATTTTTTTTGGTAAATGTAGGTCAAATTGGCCGGAATTAGCCAAATTTTGCCTACATTTACATAAATAAACAAGTGTTGTCCTTAGTTTGCAGCCCCGTAAAATTAATGTCCTTAATTTGAACCACCCCCCCCCCCACCCCCCCAACACACACACACACACAGTAACGGGTCTAAAAGAAAAAATTCCCCACTATTACCTCTCCATTGGACTATTGTAAAGGTCTCAAGACATTAGTAGTTTCCAATTTTTTTAAGATGAATGTCCACAGAGTAATGAGGTTATACCATCTTTGACAAAAGGTAGGTGAACTCATCTTAAGCAGAAATTTAACAGGAAGTGTTATGGCAGGCCATGTGTATGGCAAGAAACTTTCAGAAAGGAATAATATGAAGATAACCATAAAGTCAACAATATGAACATTAACTATTAGTAATGGGAGAATTTTTTGAAAATAAGCTACCTGCATTTCTGTTACATGATTGGCTGCAGATCTCCAACACGATTCACCGCTGGCCTCCAACTGCTTGGCCCAGCTGCGTGCTTGTTCCCAATAACCATTATTTTCTAATGCATTTAAAAGTGAAGCATCATCGAATGTTTCATTTCCTAGGAGAGGGCACTCGTCACTCCGAAGAGACGGTTCGGCCATATCTATTTTCCAAGACAGTTGGCCATATCGTGTTGAAGCAGACCCTCCATCAGCAAAGTCGGTAGCAGCAAGAAGCCTAAGCAAGCATCTTTTTTCATATGGAGACGGGCAAGTTAAAAGCATTGCATCAGCAGCTTTCACAGCAGTGGAACTCAGCCATGAGTTTTCGATTTGTTCTTCTCTTTCCCAGTTAGGTTGTGTATGCTCTTCTTTAATTCTGGCAGTAAAAGATCCAAGATGGGCTGAAGCCTCTGAGAGGCGCATTTGTGAGAAGGCCTAGGATAATGAAAGAAATCTAGTTGATTAAATTGTCAAGTGAGTAGAGATGGGAAAAAAATTAAAAACAGTGAAACTAAGTTACATACAAGTTTAATATCCTTTTCTTATTTTCCTGAGAAAGAACTAGTGCAGCATATTGGGTGATATGAACCACCTAAAGTAAAAGAGGATGAATGACCAAAGACCTATGAGAGGTTTAAATTTTCAAGTCACGGCCTTTTCTTTTTTTTTTTGGTGGGGGAGTTCATTAGTATAATTTAATAATCAAACCTAAAAATATTAGAAAAAATTTCAAAAGGGACTTCAAGGTGCAGTTTGTGGGGTCATGAGGGTACCAATAGGATTACAGAGTCAGAGCTTGCTTTAGGCGACACTACATAATGTCAGGCAAGGGTGGAAACTATATTTAGGATTCAAATTGTGAAAGGTAAACTGAACTCCCCCAGATACTAGGAAATAAATTGTGAGAACAAACTAAACAAAACAAGAAAGATTCATATTTCCTAGAAAGTCAACAAAAACAATTTTAATGCTGACTTTTTTTACTTGTTATGATATCAAGTACTGTACTTTAACAAACCTGAAGAGCACGAATGAATGGTAAGAGCGAGCATGACGGAAGAAATATCTCAAAAGCTTGTAGCAGAGGAAGGAACAAGTGCTGCTCACAAAGCACAGCCACCATTCTTGACAAGGAATTAGCCATGCTACCACCAGTTAAAAATTTTGTATCTTCATCCCCAATTTTCTTCTTTTCCTCTTCAAAAAACACACCTTGAGTGTTAGAGACATCGGAACCTTTAGAACTTTGAGAAGCTGCTGAAGTCAAAGAATCCTCTGGAATGGGTTCCAGAAGGCGTCTACGTTTTGAGTTTTTCCTATTATAATGAAATGTTATTGTTCTAGCACTTGTAGGAAGGGAGTTAGTAGCCTCAACTGCAGCTCCAACATTTCTTGCAATTTGGGTTGCAATATCATTAACTTTGATGGCCGAAGTCTCCCTGGTAAGATAGGAAATTGCCATTTTATTATTTCTTCAAATAAAATAACAAGGTTTAGTAACATAGAAACAAGACCCTCCACAGAGGGCAAGGAGAATCATGTGAAAACAATCAGAAGACTACTTAGCGTAAAACTTGAAACAGAAAAGATAATTTAGTTGCACAAAAACTTCTATGAACCCAGGTTCACGTGAGCTCCCTTCATCATAGTATCATTGTTTTTAGTATATGAAGTGTCACTATTTAGTGATTTTGAGAAGAACACATAAATCAAGTATTTTTTTAAACAGTGATACTTGAAATTAAGAGTTCACATGAGAACCGTGTTCACAAGAAACCTACTCATTTAGTTACAATAATGTGTTGATAACTAAGGAAGATAATCAAAACCTTGCAGCAGTTATTTCCAGCCAAACTGTTAGGCAGGACAACGGGGAGACATCAGGAAAGCAAGATGCAATCATAGCTAGAATTGACCAGCATAAGTTCTTAGCTTTCAGGAGAAGAGCCTCTCCAGGTCTTTCCTGCTTTTCACATTCTGCTATAATTCCAAATAACTCAACAGGTATGTAAAGATTCTCATTCAACATAAATGGCCCATCCCTTTCACCAGTATCCATGTTCAATGAACCAACTTTTTTCTTAGACTGCATACTTTTCAAAACTGTTAAAATGTGAATCTTTAAACGAGGGTCGCTGAACTCCTTCGATGCCTGCCACGTGACAGAAAATGTAAACATGGAGTTGCATCAGATGCTATATGTTAAGACAGAAAACAAAATTTTACGGGAAATAGAACTTACCACTTGTAATACTGTTTCATAAGGATATTTTCCAATCTGGGCTTCTGACAAAAAGCCAACCTGGTTTTGGGAGATGGGGAACACAAATTACTTTTAGACGCCAGAGAAAAGCCATCATTCAACACGTATATTAAAAGGCTTAATTGCCACAACATTTTAGCAAATTGCAATCTAATCTAAACTTTTGAATCCTGGTTAACAAAACCTCAATCTAAGAATATTTTTTGCAGTTTGAACCAACACACAGATCCGCTCCTTCCCGGAAATGACAATTAATTATTCAATGTCATCAGAGAAAATCTAAACATGTTATGCAATTATTATTCAGTTCCAGGTAAGTGGCACGTTATTTCCGGGCATGAGAAAATCTTCTCGTTGGTTCGAATTGCAATAAATTTTAAACTGAGGTTTTGTTTACCAAGATTCAAAAGTTTAGATTAGATTGCAATTTGCAAAAAGGTTCTGATTTTATCTGCAATTAAGACATATTAAAAAAGAAAGGCGAGAAGCTTACCCAATCATTATCTCTAGCTAATACCACAAGGTATTTAATGCTTAAAGGAATTTTATGCATCTGACAAAAAGCTGTGACCAGTTGCCAATGCTGGCTTGTGGCTTTTTGTTGAGACCTTAATTCAGCTCCATCTCCATTTCCATTTGATAACCAAGACCCACAAGTTATACCATTGGATGAATAAGGGAGACTTGCTTTTTCCAAATTCTGAAGAACAAGTAGTAGAGCTCGTGAAGGTTGATCAAGAATGGTGCTGTTTCCATCACTATTTACCATCATGCCAGTAGAACATTTATGAAGATAATCATCTGCCAGTGTTCTAGCAAGAGATTCTGTTGCACCAACTTCAACAGGTGTTGGGCGAAATGCAGAACCCCTAGGAGAGAGTTGCCTGTAGTGATTGTTCTCTGCAGATTTGTAGAAAGAAGATATTCTTCTGAGGGCAGCAATGTCAATCTGGAGAGTACTAGCAGACAAACCACAAAGCTCCAAAAGAAAAGCACACGAGGCCACCAATACAGTGTCGCTAAAATGCTCAATAGCAAGGGGTATAACCTGAAAAACGAAGGAGGGAAATGAGTTGCATTAGAATCAGATGAAAACAGCAAATTATAGAGTTTTTAAAATCCAGCTTCAGTTTGAATCTTCAACCAGCCACTTGACATTATGAGCTTGTTTACCTTTCTTTGATTAGTTGCAGAGGTGTAATGTACAGTGATGTAGTCTATCCCGATTATTTACCAGTTTCCTTTAAGAATAAAATTAGGACTTTTGCAAGGTGTAACCAAATTCCTTGATTAGCAATCTTTGTGGGAGGGATATAAAGTTGCCCACCTTGTGGAGGAGGGTCTATTATGGGTTAAAAATTTCTTAAGCTCCTCAAATTTGAAGAAATGTTCAAATACAAAATTTATGAATTAAGATTTATGAAACTATGAAAATTATAAAAAAAAAAGGTCATCGCAATAAATGTGTGGCTCACACAACTTTTATAAATTTAAATAATAAATAACTTCACAAAAATAATAAGGTGCATAAAATCCAACAGAATATGAAATGATCATCATATAAAATGATAAAACTAAAATACCTTAGTACTCAATTATGCACAGATAATAATGATATAACAGTTATATTTATTAAAACGTAAAATAAAAACACATTTACTAACATTTCAATTATTAATCTAATGTGACCGAAGTTATGCTAGTTAGTGTCGTATAAAATTCAAGGTAAGATGATTCAGGATCAATTACCAGTTAATTTACTCCTAGTTTTAGTATGGTAACATATTTTTGTGATCATCCAAGCTCTATATTTGGCTTCATATTCTCAAAAGCACATAGGTTTTTAATGTAGCACCTCCAGATATTATTAATCTAATGTGACCGAAGTTATGCTAGTTAGTGTCGTATAAAATTCAAGGTAAGATGATTCAGAATCAATTACCAGTTAATGTACTCCTAGTTTTAGTATGGTAACATATTTTTGTGATCATCCAAGCTCTATATTTGGCTTCATATTCTCAAAAGCACATAGGTTTTTAATGTAGCACCTCCAGATGGATCTTCTTCTACATAGAGCACAAGGCATTCTTGTTAATTTTATAGTTACATCTACCGGATTGTACATTTATGTCCATTGAAAGAGCAAAAATGTTAATAGGTCTCGATATTCTAGATCCTTCATAAGCCAAACTCCCGAAAGGTGAAATGTAGTTGAAAGGGTACCCAGATAACAAAATAAGGCCAACATTTACTTATCCTTTACAGCAATGTAGCCTGACTTAAACCATCAATTCTAGATTTGAACTCTACTTGACACACAATCACATCTCAGAACAAGGGCTAACCTATACAGCTTTAATGACAGGACTATTGTGCTCGACAAAGTTCCGAATTCACAATGTAATGCACTTATTAAACAACTAAAGGCAATCTATGACACCATAAAGAGAAAGAGTAGGTATTAACAGAAAGATTATTGTGTTGACTTCAGCATTAATTCTTACAGATGAGAGAAGAGACTCTTCGCTCTCAGTTATTGGTGCAAGGAGAATTTGCAAATCCGATTGGACATTTGTTTGCCCGCTTGATGGAGTTTCAGACTTCAACTTATGAATCCTAGATGAAAGGAGATGATTTAAAGCAGCCAATGCACGCCCACGATGTAAATGATGTTCAAGTCCAATGTCAGCTCCCTGAAACCAATAAACAATGTATATATCACGTAGCAACAGAACTGACAAAAACCATACGATTAATAGAAAACTTGACCAACAGATTCATAACTTCATATACAAAATTACAATTTTATCCACCAAGACAGGACAGAATTATTTCAGAATTTGGAGGCTAAAAACTTTCACATGTGTATTTTAGGAAGACAAATTGAAGCATTCAGCATTCACTAAGCATAACCAAGGATATTCAGCGATGGGTCAATCACCTCAAGAGAAGATGCATAGAGTTCCTCTTCTATATGTTTTTGGATGGCAGCTTCCCATGATGTGGCACTTATCTCAGCATGACCACTGGAATTTACAACATAATAGATGTCTCTAAGCATTGAAAGTTCTTCAGTCGACGAGTCAGCCAATGATTGCCAACCGATTGGTCCCTGTTCAGAAAGAAATTAAGGTAAAGAAGAAGAGAAATGACATAGAATACCTGCTCTGTATCATGAGCCAATTCGCAACGGCTCATTGCACAAATACTAAACATTAAATTCATATAAAAAGGGTAAGAAAATTATATTTCGGCATTACCGATAATTTAATCTCATATTTTCATCCAATTCTATCCTAAGTGGTAATCGGAGCTCCGCTTGGACTATCACCTTTTCTGGCTGATCACAAAGTTGGGATCCTTTTGTGACATCATTTCTGACTCAAAGTAAGAGCTTTGTAGCCTAATTTAAGCCCTAAGTTTATTATGTAACTTCTTCTTTTGAAACAAATACCTTTCTCTAGCACTTCAACCACTGAGTACAGATATATTCTTTTCTTCTCTTTCTAACACCCAAAATTAACTTTATTTAGCCTAAATTCTCAATTGAATTGACCATTAATGTTTAGAACCGAATTTGATGCGAGTGGCACAGTTTAGTGACTTTTTTATCAATCAACTTTAGTTAACATAGCAACTGTGTAGTATATTAAATCTGTGTAAACAAAGTCCCCTAGTAAAAGAAACAGTCCTCGAAAATGTGCAGATAATCAAGCCAGTTTCAAAATAACCTGCACATAGAGCTGAATCAATCTCCGGACAGTCTTAGGGAACCAGCATGGAATCATCTGCAGAATTGAGGTATCTCGTACTGAAGAGAAGAAAACACCTTCACGCCAATTCAAGTAGTCTAACAAATCAGTGTAGCCTGATACTATATACCAATTGAAATAATTAGAAGATAGTAAGTGAATAGAAATGATGAAAAGAGTAAGAAAAGTAAGGATGTAATCAAAACCAAGCCGTTCGGAAACTATTCGGGACTTGAGTAAAATATATTTGTTCGTGTTCATTTGATAAAGCTCGTCAACATAAATAAACAAACTCAAACTCAATGATATTCGAACTGTTAGCTCGTGAACAGCTCATGAGTTGACTAGCATAAATTATAATGAATAATTTGACTTTAATTTATATTTTTCACATTTAATATTTATGATAAATATAAAAATATGTAATTAAACTTATTTAATTGAATGAAAGTATAGAACTTAGTAGACATATATGATTTTTTGAAATATATAAATTTATATTTGTAATTAATTGACGAATAATTTATTTTAAAATTGATATTATTAAGCTCACTTAGGCTTGTATAGGCTCAATTAAGCTCGCAAAAAGCTCGTGAATATTCGATAATCAAGCTCAGTTCAAATGATGACTCGAACCCATGACCTCACGGCATAGGTAGTGGTGCTATAACCACTTGAGCTATTCCACTTCATCTAGCTCGGTTCGATAATAAACAAACCAAGCTCAAACACTGTAGAGTTCGACTCGATTCAGTTCGATTACATCCCTAAAGAAAAGGTTATAAGAACTTACTTTTTGCCTTAAGAGCCAAATTGCTGGAAACAGAGTCTTGACCAAAACATGCTGCTACAATGGTGTGCCACAATGTAGGGAAGCGAAAAAGGGCTGGTCTAAGGTTTTCCAAGGTGCATTGAGTGGAACTACATTGCCTGTTTACACTACCGCTACTAAGGCATTCTTGTAGAGGGGCAGGAGCAAACATTAATGTGGCTAAAGCTGCCATTTCCCCTGATCCTTCTGCAATATCATCAACAGCTTGAATGATGTCATCAGTCTCTACAACAGTAAGCTTATTACCCGGAATTAAATTACGGGAAGCAACTGCACGGGCATTAGAAAATGATGCCTCGTATTCTTTTCCTTTAATCCTCACCAAGAGCAAGCATTTTGCCCACTCATTATCACCCTGAAATAATACGTTGTATTGATAAATAACCTCAAAATTGTTGTACTTGTATAATGCAACGAAAAATGTTTTTTGTAGGGACTTAACTATAGGGGGGTGGCAAAAAAAATTGATAAGAAACAAGTTCTTATTGCTAGAAATAAATTAAGGGATGAGGGATCCCTAGAAGGTACAAAGCAGAAATCTTACAAGCAAAAAGACAGTCCTAAAACATTAGAAAGCAAAAAACCAATTCCTAGCAAAACCTGTCAAAGACGAACCCTTGAACAATTTACGACTCAAAGACCATAATGCTACTGTATGTTCAACGCTATCTCGGATATCCTCTCCGGATTCACAACTATCATAAAAAATTCTTTCGTTCCTTTCTAACCAATTTAATGATAGTATGTTTTCGTTGTGGCAAATGTAGGCCATTAATTTAATTATTTTTGGCGCAAATGTAGGCCCTTAAAAATTTAATTTTAACAAATTTAGATCCAATCAAAATTTAATTTTCGCAAATTTAGGCCCATAAAATGACCTATATTTGCCAAAAAAAAAAAAAATTAATGGACTACATTTTCAAAAAACAAATTAATAGCCTGCATTGCCACATTGAAAACATATTGTCCTTAAATTGCCACCCCCCTAAGTTGTGGGCCTCCAAAAAAAACCCGCATAATGCATGACATTACCCTGTCAGAAATCGCTCACGAAGATACAAATTAAAGTTGCAGAACAACAACCAATTGCATGACTTTAAAGACCAAAAACTTATTCAATGTCTACCTTCTACTATGTGTATACCCTATAAACAAAAGAAAGAAACTAAGGTAGAAACAACCATGATAAAAAGCTATACTTACTGCTGCCTCCAGCAAAAAGGAAAGAGAATCATGGTCAATAGCCAGTTTGTGAAGGTCAAGATAAACGTCCAGAAGGTACAACAAGTTATTCTGTGAGCAGAAGTGTACAACAACTTTATGCAGAGATCGGAATATATCTGGATCGATTGATGCATCACCAATAACTAGTAGCGAGTCAGAGCTGTCATTGGCTCCTTCCAGGAATGAATTGTCATTTAAATCATTCATAAAACCTGACTGGGCCAGCAAAGGTAATATATCTGCTGTACTTTGCCAGTAATCTGCCAAGAAGATATATTTTTTGGCCAGCTGTTGTTCCATAAGCCTTCTTAACCACACAGAACACGCCCTATTTGCAGAAAACCCAAAAAGTCTGATGTTTGGAACATTCATGCATACAGTATCCAACTCTTCAAGGAAGCTTGTGTAATTTTTATACTCAGTGGATGAGGCTGGATGTATATCATCCAGGCTGATGCTAAGGCTTCCACTGGATAATGCATATGGAGGAATTACTTCTAGAAGCTTGGAAACTTCTAGACAGTCGTTGTGGCATACATAGTACTCAAGTTGTGATTCCCACAATACATTAACACCCATAAGAAGAGGTTGGTCCAGAAGTATCTGCACGGGAAGAAAAACATATAAACTGTATGGCAGTTTCACAAGGAAATTCTTTCTCAAGATTTTATAATAGAACAACAATACTTCGCATTCAACGTAGGGTTTCCGCCTTAAAGATTTAACTTTAACTCCATTTCAATTAACAGCTACCAAAATGGTATCACCAATTTCCAAAAAAAAAAAAATTAATAACCAGAAAAGTAAGAGCAGATTAACATGTCATATTTTTGTTCACATCTCTTTTCAGATACACGTTGAGAGGGAAAAGTACAAAGACTCCATTTCTAGATAAACATTATTCATAGAAGGGTGTCCATGCTATGCAATTACTACATACAAGATTTGTTTTCTATGAGAAAAAAACCCTAGGTGGAAACAGCAGATTGGCACAAAATTTCTAAATAGTAATTATATAAAAATTCTTTTCTTTTTCATTTGTCGCTTCCAACTGCAAATATATCTCTATTCACACAGGTGCAGTAAATGCATACATCGACATGACATGCATACAGCATTGTACAGAAGTGGAATGCAACATTATAGTCATGTGGATCTCTCTCTCCTAGAGAACAGAAGCAGAATAAATGCTTCACTATGCAGTTACTACAAATTTCTGAAGATTCGTGATTAGTCATTAAATATGAAAACATAACAAGCACAGGATGTAAGAAAGAATGAAACACCAACTAAGGAAAATGTGAACCTCCACTCAGATGTGAATTAGATGCAACACCAAGCCTAAGCTCAGGTGGCTAACACCGTAGTCAACAGGTAAAGCCGTAAAAGGTACATACAGCATACACAATAGATACATAAACTCAGATATATTGGGTTTTCCCGATACATCACAATTTGATTATTACTATTAGTTGGTATGATAATGTGCAAACTGTCACATCACGGATTAGGTTGTATTCCTCCTCAAGTTATAATGGGGCAAAATTCTGACACTGATCAGAGCTCAATATGCTAATTGAAGAATAGTCCATAGAAAGCAGGAATTTAGTATGTGAGACAGCCTCCCACCTGAGAAGGAATTATGGTATCTATGCTCAATGAATCCACAAAGTTTTTTAATCATTTCTTGGATTATTAGACATCTCCAGACAACTCAAAAAGTCTCTTTGAGCCTTTCATAAAAAAAAGGTCTCTTTGAGGATTGTATAAAACTAAATATAAGAATGCCTTATTCC
This sequence comes from Stenogyne calaminthoides, assembly GCA_037126765.1. Taxonomy (NCBI): domain Eukaryota; kingdom Viridiplantae; phylum Streptophyta; class Magnoliopsida; order Lamiales; family Lamiaceae; genus Stenogyne; species Stenogyne calaminthoides. The sequence continues at coordinate 37,220,964 of JBBCBC010000002.1, forward strand.
TGAAATTTCAGTTTATAAACATACAAACAAAAGATCATATCTTAACCAAGTAGCTCACATTAATCATTATAACTGAGTCAAGAAAGTCATAATAATGAGAACACGCAGTTGTAGCTACAGGATGGTGCTATATATCCAAACAGAATCGGGTCTAGCTGGAAACAATCAAACCTAATTGATTTCTCGATTCAATAGAAGCTCAAAGAGGTGAATAGGGTCCCAAAAATAACGAGAAATATGGGGAAAAACCAATCAATGGCTGCATTGACCCAGTTATAGTTTTTTTAATAGTAACAAAATATTTTATTGAAAAAGGGATGAGAGGTCCCTCTTACAGCTTACAATTGGACAATATCACTTAAGAACGAAGCATCAATCCCTAACAAAATTCGATACTGGAATACCTATGAATTTCCTATGACCTGACGCTCAATGAGCAACTCTGAATTTCATCCTACTACTAACCCAAACATCTTCTATTGACCTAGTCATAGTATTAGTTTTAAGATGCACAATTTTTCCCAGAAAAAGGGGGTATCAATTAAAAGAATGTATCAGGAAATTAAGTCAAATGACTTACACGGTCGATAACTCTTTGGTCCCAGGCATCTGACCATACTGCAGCAGCAGCCCAATAAGCAGAATGACTGGTGTCATCATCTACTTCAGAAGCGACAGAATGTTCATCAACCGTTGTCCATGAACCCAAAACAACTCCATCTATCTCACCACATATAATTTTAAGATTGTTAAATAGTGGGTGCAATAGGAGCAGATTTATCTCCCTGGTTGCATCTTCACTAGATGCTCTCTTAAGCTCCTTTTGTCGAGTGGCTAGCGTACTGAAGAAACTGTTGCAAGGATATACCCTCTGAAAATAACATTTTAGTGAGGAATTTAAGAGCATATAAGGATGAGGCCCATGAATTTTGGTAGCATAAAGGCACTAAAAACACATGCAAGCTTTCCCTCACCACTAGTCAAGTAGAACAGTATTATATTTTTCAACAAAATGCCTTTGTAAACTTCATTTTGTTGGACATAACATTACAAAGTTAATAGGCTTAACCGTTACATGAAGGCTGAAGATCTATATCCTAACATCCATTAGATCACATTTGAGTTTAAATCAGATTTACAAACCCATCCTGTCACTCAATCATATAAAGAAATGGAAAATTTTCAATACATTGCATCTCAAGGAAAAGAAAGACTAAAGAGAAAGGAACATTTTTCAATTAGATATTTAAAGATCTTTACCTTTGCTTTGTTATTTTTTATAAGTTTTCCATGGTTGGTAAAATGTTTTTAAGCTTGACCTATTATAAATTGAAATGATTTAAAGATACTCAAGAAATAATCCAAATTTATTTAACTTGTAAGAGTTTACAGTAATTTTACTCATCAGCAGCCAATATGCATTAAATGAGTGGATGTATTGGTACTAGGTGAAGCTATATAGTCAAAATACACAGAGAATCATCTTGGCATGTGCTATACATGGATGCCATCCACATTCGTTGACGGAATGGAAGGTTTAATGCAGACATTTAAGTTACACTGGAGATTAGAGGTTATTTTATTAGCATAATGCTTTTATGTAAAAATATGGGCCGTATAAGATCATGGAAAGGTATAGACCAGGAAACTGTCTCGCATACCTCTACTAATGATAAAATCTCCAATATCTTCAATTCATGTGGCCCAAGGTACGCATATCTTTTCATCTCTTCAGCAACTTGAACCCGAAGAGATCTTCTAATAGTTCCAAATACCAACTGTTTCAACGTAGACTCAACATCTTCCCCAAGCTTTTGCAATGTTGTTATACCAAGCCCAATCTCACCCTATCCATTGTAACTCACAAAAGGTTAGAACAAGCCTAATAGATTCTATCAACTTAATAACCAAAATCAACCAACCTTTGCAAATAAATCATAAGCAATCGCTCGTCCAGCAATTCGGACATCATTAAAGGTATCGTGAATTTCAGTTCCTGGTAACAAATTATTCACATGATGAAGATGCAACCTGAGTACTGCCAGAGGAAGACGACCAGAAAGTAACGCATCTTTTACGACAGTTCTAATGTCCATTTTATCCAACTCCCATCGTGCAATCATATCCTTGGGATTTTCTATGTTAAATGTTTGTTTTCCAAAAGCACTTCCTTCAGAAACTAGGACTGCTTTTTTAAAGTTTTGAAAATCCGGGGTCTGGGCAACAACTGTCTCTTTAGGAATTAAAACAAGATTTTCTGCTTCTGTTCCAGATGCAGGAAGAGCTATTTCATGTTGATCTGATATATCCAACAATAAGGCATCATTTGAAACAACTGGGACCTCGGCCTCATCCTCAGCAATGTTCGTCTAACACAACAGAAAATGTTCCATAAACTATTACTTTCCAGAATAATAAACAAAATAAATAAGATGATGTTTGCTTTGGGTTTTAAGTGACTTTAAAAACCGGTGTTTGAAATACTGATAAATAGTAATGTGTGTGTCAGTTTTGGATATCTGAGGAGAGTGGGATTTCACTTTATGTAAAACCAATGTGTAAGAGTGATTGAAGTTATATCACATTACTATTGTTGAGTGTTACTGAAATGATTGGATGATATGAATTATGATTTAAATATTGAAGTGTAAGGAGAGAGAATTGAGTGTATTGGAAAGTGTAATAGTAGGTTTATAGGTGTTGTAGTGGTGGTTTTTTAATCCGAACTAGAATCGGTTTTAAATTTCAAAAACTAAATCCTGGTTTTTACAACCCATAACAAACATCACATAAGGAACTTACCAAATGTTGTCCTGGTCTTCTGAATTTGGCATTTAACTCCCCCTGCAATTTTCGGATAACCACCAAAAGTTGTGCCATTTCCTGAAGGCTTCTAGAAGTTGCCTCCTCGTTGTGTTCTTTTTCTGTTAACATAAGATAAGCACCTTCATTACCTCTACTATCCCATGGCTTCTCTGCTGCTTTCTTGTGATGCACTAGGCCATATTTACGTATGACCCTAGTTGCATAACCAGTGGCTAATGCTAGAAGCCTGCATCACATTCATTGACATATTGTAACTTATATATAACCAAGCAATCCAAAAAAAGAAAAAAACTGGAATTTATCTAAGCATATTAAATATGGTAATCTATTATCAAGAAGTGTTGAAATAAATATTCCGATATCAACAAACATAATTTTTCTGACATATGACTGCCATGTGAAAGAACCATTTGACTGGCATGCACTGAGAACTTAAAATCAAGATTCACAAGCTCCCCAAAAGCAGTAAAAAAAAGAGAAGAGAAATTCACTCAGAACATTTGTTATAGGTTCAGCTTTGACAATTTCTCCAAGTAAAACATATATGTTCCATCAAACCAACTCACCACATGGCTCCATGTATTTTGTGAATATAATGTTCAAGGTATTACACTAATAAGACATTGTGCTGGCTATGTACTGGATTATGTTGTAATTTGCCGTGTGGTAAACATATATGAGGCAATTGCAGTGATACTAGAGAAAAATGTGTGGTTTTATACAGCAGCAACTGAAAATGTGAAATAAGAAAAGTCAACCCCATTTAAGCTGATCAGTCATTTATAAGAACTATCTCCGAGATCGAATAGTAAAGACATTAGTTACTACCACTCTAACAGTTAAAACTTTTGACTAGCATACGGGCCACCATAAATTGCATCCGAGTTAGTCTATGAAGACCAGATCAATATGCAATATTTTCTATCTGTAAAATCTGTGTAATACTCATGCAACCCGTGATTGTGGACCCGACAGTATGGAAAATTTATTTTCCAATTAGATCTAGGAATAAGTCATTCAAGTCATTACATCTAGATCATGAAAGTTTGGAATCCATTTCCTATGTTTTGTCAAGCTCCATTGAAATTGAAAAACCCTTTACAGCCAAATGTATTCAATTTTTTTAAGATATTATGGTTGAGAAACGTGGTATCTATTGGTTCATGTAGCCTACCCCAATTATTTGGGATTAAAGGCTCAGTTTGTTTGTTTGTTTGTTATGGTTAAGAAACTTGGTGTCTATCATACCTTGATGCAGAAACCTCATTATCGCTGCTTACTTTACAGAACATCAAATAAACAGCAGCAAAGAGCAACCTCAAGATGCCTTCCACAGCCAGATTGACCCCCATAAGCATTTCAAGAGAGCTGTTTATCCAATTGAGAAGCGACTTTTAGATTCTTCATATGGCAATTCATCCAAAATAATAGGTATCAGGCATAATGTAGATGATAAAGTGCTAGATATACAAAAGAACTCAAGTGCTATCACTACTATGCAATCTCCATAGTAATTCCAGATTCTTCAGTACGTTTAAATTAAGTAGAAAGTCACAGAATTATGTGTGCTTACTTTTCAATTTCCTTAAGTTCCAGGTAGTCCAAGGCCAACTGCAACCGCCGGATACGAGGAATCCTCAATTCCCAGCCTGAAAAACATTTCAATGGCAGCTGTTATGCATATCATTTTGTCCTATGTCTTTCTTCTTTAATGAGAAAAACCTAGAAAGCTTAGCACATCTACACCCACATATGACACCTAATGCAGCATTACAAGAAATAAAGAGATACAAAAGGCTGGATGGTAAGAAATTGTTCAGTTTGCCATGATTATTTTAGTACATTAACATAAATAACAATTCATCTAATGGTTTCAATATCAAGTTGTAAAAGATAACTCCATTATCACAATGTATCATATGTCAAAGGTCAATACATGCAAACTTTTCAATATCACAGCAAGATCATTCCAGTATTAGTGGGGAAAAATGTTTTAATACAGGACCTGGATTCATTTATGCATCTAAAAGAAGTGGTCAATCATTCTAGTCAATCATTAAAGTACGGCTGGTTACACCGGCCCCGGGTCTCCTTGCCCCATAAACCAAGTTAATCATTCAAAGCAAAAAAAAAAAAGGATAAAGAACCACGATAAATTAGGTGTCTATTATAAAAAAAATCCAAAAAGCTGGGAGAAAATTTCAAGGTTGAGGTTTAAAAATAGAGCACTCGTATAATAATAGCTTACAGAAGAACATGAACATTGTACTTCAGCATACTCCATCAAGCCACAATTATATTAAAAATTTATCACACAAAGATCATACGAAGGTTGAACAGGCAAATTATAACACATATTATGATCAAGCAAATTATAACATATATTACAGTACAACCCTCAAACTAAATTTTTAATTGCTAGCTTTAAGGATGCTTTAAAGTGCTAATATGAGAATACAACAGCGTTTTTGGACATCCCAAAATAATAACTGGGAGCAGCACTTCACAAATGAGAGAGTATTAATTACTTTTGAGTAGATGCTCACCATTTACCAAGCATAATTTTTCAGCAACTTCAGGGCATTCGAGCAAAAGCACTCTATCCAGAACCTCCACTTTCCAAGGTGACCAGGGTTTTTTAATTCGACCAACTCCCATAAGATCACTAGCTTCACATTTAATGTTAATAGACGAATTTGGTAGACTATATCCAATTGCTTCAACAGGAAAGAAATTTGATGTTATTGAAATTGAGGGAAGAACAACTGAGAGACCTTTTTCTGTCACTAAATATAAATATCCATTGAAATTGCAGCCAACAGCTTCATGAGAAGATGCATCCCACCCAGGCATGCTATAATTTAAGTCATCATTCACAATGAAATCCATTTGAAGATTGGCATGCTCAACTTGACACCACTTTTTCACACAACTATATCTCTTAATGAGGCGGGTGACTCCAAAGGGAGAACAACAAATAAAATCATCTTCACTGTATCCAGAATGGGGTAGAAAAGCTTTCCTCATAAGGCAAGACGGAAAATCAGAAAGCGTAAAATTCTTCTCATTCACTGTCTGGATTGCACCAGAAGAGGTAATGATATCTATTCCACGATGCCCCCTCGAATCCTTGATATTACTACTTTCCATTTTCAGATTTCCTTTAGTTGGTAAAATACCAATGGAACAAGATTTTTTACCTTGGGAAGTATTAAAAAGTACCCTTTGGTAGCCAACATCAGCACCCCCTACCCCCCATCCAGTTAAAACTCCACGGTCTGATTGGTGCTGATAAGGGAGGATGTCTTCAAATGACAAATTTTCCTCATGTACATGCTTTTCGGTGTGTATAACATCGATTACACCAGATTTATCCATCACGCCCAACAATAAGGAATGAGGAAATACAAAGAGCCTTTTAAACCTCCTTTTACTAGTAAACTTTTCGCACATTTGATTAACATCATGGCTATCATTTTTTATGTCGTGAGATCTCAGAGAATAGCCAGGTCCGTTAAAACTTGCAGCATTAATTGAGGCCATATACGCACCAGTCATTGCACCATACAATGAGATTGAACCAGATGTACTTAGACAGATAAGAAATCTATGAGAGAAAGTAAAGTCTATCCACTCAAATGGGCCTGTATCTAGATTTTCGTCAAGCTTTGCTGAATATACCCACTGTAGTCCCCAGCTCATTAATCTGGCCACTGAAACCATAACTCTACTGTATGTTCCATCATCTACATTGCCAGTGTTAATAGGTGTTGGATTAATATTGATTAAAGTAAATCCAACTAACTGATACGAATTGTCAGAGAATACCTTGACGCACTTATACGAACTGCTCGTAACACCACCACTAGAGGTAGAACCAGTACCATCCTCAAGTTTCATGATATCATGATCAAGTATCTTGAATGAAATAACTGCATTGTTGGGAAGTGATGTTCTCACTGGAAACCTACTATATGAGTCATTACCTGATGTTAGTCTTTCGACTTTAGTCAAGAAACTGTGCATCCACGTTTTTGGACTAGCTGACTGAGATCTTAATTCTTCCTGAAACTCCAAAGTGGGAGATACGGTTTTCGACGGCCCCCAATCTACCCATACCCCTAATTCAATATCACACGCTTGCTCAGGTTTTAATACTTCACCAGATTCAACAAATTGAGAAAAAGCATGTACAACTACCCCGTTTTTTCCAGACACAAAAAGTAGCTCTTGAAATGGTGCCCTTTCATGCTGATCACATGCATTCCCACATAGACCCCAAGCCACTGAATCTACATCCGATATAAAGGCATTTGTATATCCTGGGAGACTGATTCCTGATGTACGGCCTATACCACTAACAGATTCAGAAGAGCTAAAAACATTTTTTATTGAACCAGAGATTTTGGGCACACTTGATTCATAAGGACTAACAAATGTTTCAACAGAAGTAATTTCAGGGTCCTTATAACTTACACATCGACCTGCCAAAATAAAAATGATATACAAATAAACGCACTTCCTTGAACCATAACAAGCTATGCCCTCAATACAAATGATAACGGCAATTCTTTAAGTTACCTTTAACTAAGGGAAGCAATAATGCCTCGGAATCATTAGAGAGTAACAACAATGACTTCCTTGTCGGAGAAATAAAACCCTCTCTAAAATCGGAAGGGTTATATGGAAATTCAGAGGGACCCCACTTCCGCAACTGCAGGACTGGATGGCTATCCTCAATGGGACAGGAATCGAAGTCCATTTAGGCCCCTGCATATAAGGAAATAACCAAGAGGAATTCATATAAGATTCTTGAGATATATTTACTGAGTTACAAAAATATGACTCTTAACCCAAAGTTATGGAACCTCCTTTCCCAGGAGTGAAGTTAGATACACAATGAAATCATTCAACTACGAATACAGAACCATGTGAACACTAATTCCACAACAGTGAAGTAAGCAACGTAAGTTCAATCCCCAGCTCAAATATTCAAAAATCAATAAAGCATAACAGAGCTCGGAAAAACGAATCATTCACTTCACTCGTGTGCTGAAATATATAATAAAACACAGATTTAAACAACATAAATCACTTAATCACAACGCACAAATACTTCAACTACATCTCGCCCTACTTTTCAACATCCAACACAAGTTCAAGCAACAATTGTAGAACATAAAACAGATAAAAGAAATGCATGTATGTATATATACATATAAAACAGTAGAACCGATGGACTGAACCTGATACAACGACGTTCTAGATGATCGGTTTCATCAATGGCAATGCAAAGCGCTCTTCTCTTCCATTTTCAGATAGATTGGAACAAGGAAAATGGAAAGTGAGGAAATTGGGGACACGATTGGCTTTGATATATTTAATTTGTTTGTAATAATCTATTTTAGTATTTTTATCTATTGCATTTATTTGAAATCGAGTTTTCAAAATAGGATTATTTATATTTGCCTGCGGAATATTTCAACTAGGTCCTCGTCGCGACATCACAATTACATGGTTTTTAAATGGTCTTTGAGTCTTTCTTCCCCTTTTCTTTCTTTTTAAATGGTTTTTCTTCCCTTCATAATATAACTTAATCTTTTTTACCCTTAAAAAAAATTATTTAATGCTTTTATATAACCCTTCAAATAAGTGATTCAGGATGCCTACAGTTTATAAAATCAAGTTTTGGTTCGATGTGTATATAGAAAAAATTACAAGTCACTTTGTAATTTTATAAAGTTTTAAATTCTTTTGAAGCAATTTATAAGATTTTTTGTTGGAATTTTGATTTTGACTAAATAATTAAGTGACATTAATAATTCATTTTGTGGATTTGAATTTTCAAAACCAAATTTGGGTGAATGAGAAATTAATGTCATTTAATGTGTTGATAAATACATTTATAAATGTATTTATTATGGTAATAGTAATAAATTGTGACAAAAGATTTTATTCCAAATGATGCGCCTTTTAGAAAAATTGACTCATACCTTTTGGCGAATAGTTGTTTATTTCTAAAGGTTGCGACTTTTGGAAAAATGAAGTTTATAGTGAAGAGTCACAACTATTACCTATGACTTTTGGAAGTCTATATAAAGAACTCCACATGATCATTTCATTCGATCTGTTGATTGATTTCAATAATCAATTTTACATCGATCAAAAAGACAACTTTGTGAGTTGTCATGACATTCAACTACAATATGCATACATGGCATTTTAGATTGTAGTTCCTGCATTAGAGTCGTGTCAAGAAAGTTCCGGATACTTGAGTCCGTTCGCAGATAGTTTCCGATTCGTAGTGCAGCGTTCGGAAAGCTTTAAAGTCGTTGTATCTTGGGGGCGATTGCCATGATACCGTATTGCACCGGGGTACGGGGCAATATCGTCTTACGGAAAAAGAGTCCAACTCTTGCCTCGACTTTACCCTGTCAGTGTCTGCATAGTCATCTTCGTATACACACACCAAAATAATTTTTCCAACATTTTTAAGAGTTTATAAATTTGGAAAAAGGTTTATTAACTATAATATAATGGAGTATAATATAAATGAAAAAAATTAGTATGAGACGATCTTATAAATAAGATGGGTACAAACTAGCATAAATCAACACTCGTTCTTTTTAAAATATTAAAATGTCATACCCAAATTATAATTCGTCTCACGCAAGTGTTCCTCACTATAAATATATATGTGAAAATGAATGTTTACTATAAGAGTTAGAGTTGGTCTTTATGCAAATCAGTTTTACGGTGCACTTGGACAAAAAATTTAATCATATATAAAGTGTTCAAAGCGAGAGTGGTTGTTGCATAAGATAGTTATGGAGTAAAGTGTCAACTAGAAATTCTCCTATGATATGCCCAATTAGTAAATTGATAATTTTCTGGTGCTAAATATGTAATGTTAGACATATTAAAGGATACAAATTTAAATTTAATAAAAAAATATTACTTCAAATCAAAGTAAATTCATGTTTTATATTTGAAATTTTATCTTTATATATGCAATATGAATGTTAGATTTTAAAAAATAAATCACAAAGATCTATCGTGCATATCTTATTTTTGCACACCTGTTTTTGTTTTTGACATCTCGTTCTTTTTTTTTTCGTCATCTTCATTTGTTCCACTGTCGTCCTGATTCAAGCTAATTTTCAATAGTTCAAGGGTCAAAACACTTGTCATATTGTATTCTGGTGTAAATATCCTCTTGATTACTGAGTAATAGCTCCCATTGTTCCCCATGTTCTCGACATAACAATTGGGGATGAACACTATTTGTTGGTCCCGGTGGGAAAACCCATTTTGCGCGTGCGGAAGCAAAACATTTCGTTGCGATGCATATAAAACAGGGGTGAAGGAATGGTGATTCCAGATTTTTCACCTTTTAAGCTCATGTGTTGTGTCTTGCTTATAATCGAGTGCGTATGACAAGATAAGAACGTAAAGCAGTAAAGAACACAACAATGTATAGTGGTTCGGAGACTCAAACTCCTACATCCACTCTCCCTGTTTCTAGGGAAATTCCTTCAAACACTTCATAAGACTTTCTGACTACCTCTGTAGTTTACTAACCTTTCTACTTTGAGTTTTCTGACTACCTCTGTAGTTTACTAACTCAAAGCCTCTGGACTTATCACCCTCTCGGGCTCGCCTCTTAGATGTTTAACGAGTTCACACTCCTTCGGGACTTATCACCCTCACTCGGGATTGCCTAACAACTACCTCACTTCACCACTCGTTATCTCTTACGAGAATGGGTTTGGGTTTGGTGTTGTCTCCAACTATGGTGAGATTTTCCCTTACAATGGTTTAGCCTCAATGCTAAGGTTGGAAAAATCTCTCTAAGCTTAGGATACATCGTGTGTTGCTTAGGTTGGGTTCTAGAACACTCTTTGAATATATTTGTATATCTACATACTTGTGTTCTAGGGTGGGAATGCTTTGACTATAACGCTCTTGGCTCTGTAGCATTTTGTGCATAATCTCCACACTTAATTTGATGGAAAATCTTGTATTTATAGTGTGGATTTGAATGTTACCGTTGGAGAGAATCACATTCAAATCCATACTATTCTCTGTAAGTTCTGCAGCTTTTCCAGGCTGGTTGTCTTCCTCTCGTTGGTCCACGTCAGCTGGATTCCAACGGCTATATTCCTCAGCTTCAGTGCCTCGGAACATTCAGGATATACTGAGCTTTCAGTATATTACTGAGTCTTCAGTAATTACTGTGCCTTCAGTATTCTCTGAGTCTTCAGGTTTCTCTGAGCCTTCAGGTTTCTCTGAGTCTTTCAGATTTCTCTGTTTCATACTGAGTCTTCAGAATCTAACTTGTTCTATATCTGCCGACTATACACGGTGCAGATAACATCCCGAACACTCTAAAACTGAGCCTTGACTCATCTATCAAGATTATCCTGAACATGTCATACTCAGGGGTTTTGGGATCTAATCAAAATCCTTCTTTATTTAAATTCATTTCCCAACACTATTCAGTAATAATCGAAAACTCGAGGCGAATCAAATCGAAATATAAATTATGTTCGGTTAATTTTGTATTCGGTATTGGAATGGGTTTTAAAGTTTAAAATTTTTGGTATTCGGTTTTAAGGTAAAATACCGAAAAACCGAACTGAATAGAACAATATATATATGATTTATAAACCTTCGTTCATTTATGTCGTTACTAAATTATAAATCGGGTTGTTTTTATTTCATATAATCTATAAATTGGGTTGTTTTTATTGTTTATAATCTAGACATGTTATTTAATTTGAGAAAATATGCATATTTATGAACTTGTAGACATGTTTTTTGCTTAAAAGTTAAAGCCAAAAATATTTTGGTTTTTGGATTTTATATGAAATCAAAATGAAAATTTTGGTTTCGATAGTCTCGATTTTATATATATTCAGTTCAGTTTCGTTCGTAATGATGAAAAGTTAAGTTAATTTGGTTTATCGTATCCGATTCAGTAACCAAAATACCGAATGCTCACTTCTGGTAACAACATCTATCCTGTTTAAAATCTATGCATCATTCTCATGTTGTGACTGTTCAAACTGTGATTTTCTCTAATAACAAACATTGATGTCGTTAAGAAAATAATTTATATACAACATCAACAAACTCCATAATCACTACTCTACAGGTACACATACTTCAAAATAAAGTATATGTTTTTTAATTCCATTACTGTTGTGCTTCTTTCAAATTGTACAAACACGGTGAATATTACATTATAATAATGTGACAATAACTATTAGGTGTCATTTATAAAGAACAATTACTCTAATATGCACTATTTTTTAGTCCTTACTCTAAGGTGCTAAATTTGGACCAAAATGTCTAATTTGCCCTTATGTATAAAATAATATGTAGAATTTGAATTTTGAATTTTATTGATTTTTTTATTTAATATGTTCTTTTATTTAATTATTTCTTTTCAAAAATAAAATATTAACCAAAAAAATTGCATATTTCAAATTTTAAATTTTACAATTTTTTTTAATTAACTATAATTTTATTTAATTAATTTTTTTAATACTAGACAAAAAAATCTGCACAATAATTTTTTTTTTAATCATCTGTCATTTTATTTAAAAATTTTGCATACCAATAAAAAAAAAATTGTACGCTCATAAAAAATTTTGTACACTTATAAAAAATTCTGCACACACGTAAAAAAATTTGCACACATTTTTTTTAATTATCAGAAAAATTCTACACACATAAAAAAATCTGCATATACATTTTTTTTTTATTATCTGTTCATTTATTTAAAAAATCTGCACACACATTTTTTTTAATTATCTGTTTAATTATTAATAAATTTTGCACGCTCGTAACAAATTTTGCACACCCAATTTTTTTAATCATCTGTCATTTTATTTAAAAATCTGCATACTCAAAAAATTCTGAACACCAAAAAAAATTCCTCACGCCCCTAAAATATTTTGCACACTTCAAAAAAATTCTGGCGCCCCAATTCTTTTTTAACCATCTGTCATTTTCATTAGTTTATTTTTAACCATTTTGCACACATGTAAAAAAAAAATACTGCACACCTATACAAAAAAAATTCTGCACACGGTAAAAAAAAAAAAAAAACTCTGTACACGGGTAAAAAATTCTGCAACTTGATATGCAGTACATATGCCTATTCTCAGTAATTAAAAAACGTCAAACAAAGCTATACAAACAAACTAAGCTCCCACAGATCCATTGTCTCTCTACCACAGACGAATGCACTACCCCCTTCAATTCCATTGAGACAAATCAAATGCCCAAACCCGTTTCTATGGATCAATCCATGTAAGAGGTGAGTGTGATCGTCCAATGCACCTTCGGAAGTATCAAATGGCACTTCCTTTTTGACACTAAATGATGACTCCAACCTGCACCCAATTCAAAAAAACCCCAAATAATTCCAGTAAACACCAAAATTAATAACAATAAGCAAAATTTCGAAACTCAATTCAAAAACTCCAACTATCCAGCTGAGCGGCAGTACTCGCAGAATGGCTGATCGGAATTGCGCACACCCGTAAAAATTGCACACCCACAATAAAAAATTACAGAAATTTTTAAAAAAGATAAAGAAATCACCTTGCTCCATAATCTTTCCCTCTTGAGATCGACAAAATTATCATTCCTAACAATTTATCTAAGATGAAATTCAAATTGTATTTCTGCACTGCAATTACCACTAATACTACTCATATAAAAACAAAAAGAAGTAATATTAATACTTACAACCATTAATATGATTCAGAAAATCAAACTCCCACCCATCATTTTCACAAACCATTCAAAATATAAAAAAAAATCAATTATGGTGCAAAAATTAAAAATCTACCACAAATCTACAAATTTGTCACAGATCCGGCCAACATCTGTCACCAAGCCCGGCCACCTAACCTTCTTCTTCAGATCCGCTGCACCACCCAAACATCCGCCGCCACAAACGTCGATCCGCCACCGCTCACACCACTGCAGCCGGAGTTCACGAAACCTCTTCTCCGTCAACCGTCGGTGCCAAGATCGTCAAGGTGGTTGCGACCTTCGTCATACTTCGGGCTGCGGCGATGCACTGCAACGACAGCGGCGGCAACTCGGAATGAAAGGCGGTGGTTGGGGTTTCAACCAGTCACCATTCCGCCGTCTTTATCTTCTCCACAGTCGTCGCCAACCATCACGCGCCACCAACAAATCACGTCGTCGACGATTTGAGTGTGTGTGTGTGTGAGAGCAGATTTGTGCGTGTGTTTGGGGTGGGGGATCTAAAATTCTGAATAATTGAGAAATGAGGGAGAGAGGTGGGGCTTGGGAGTGTAATCTAATTTTGTTGTGGGTGGGAACCGAGGGTTATTATTGAGGGTAGTTTGGGTATGGATTGCACCTTGAAGTAAGAGTAAAAAAATAGTGTATCTTAGAGTAAGGAGTCTGGTACTTTATAGTAATTTTTTGTATAATAATATCATGTAGTGCCTACATTGTGCTAAATTAATTAATGGGAGCTCAGGAACTAGCAAAGTGAAGTTTTAACAGATGTCCATAACACTGCAATCAAATTGGGAGCAAAAATTCAATAGGTCCTGAAATTTTCTCAGGAGTCATGTTTTCATTCATCCATCATTTTTCTTTGCATATCTACATTATATTAAATACATACTACATAACTTAAAATTTAGAATATGAAATGAATGGAAATATGTACATATAATATTAGAAAATAATTAAGGGCCTATCACTTTCAAGTTTTTTATGGAGAAATTTTCAAGCTCAAAGTCTTTGTTATGCACGTTGTTCACCTAGGTTAAGATTTCTAAAAAAAAATTTATAACCAACATTCCTAAGTAACGAAACAAGCTTCGAGCATGAAAAGTTATCCATCGAAAACTTGAAAGTGGTGGACGAAGTGGTGAAATTTTGTGGTGTCTGCAGTACATTTTTTTTAAAAATTTTTTATGACCTTAATTTCAGGGGTTTTCTTTTCTTTTTTTTTAACACGTACCAGTTTAGTGACACCCGTGACTAAAAAGTAGTTTTAAATAATATAAAAAATTTCTTCATTCACGTGTGCTTTTGCACTAGAACAAACCCTAACAATTTTGAGGTCCCCATTTATCTCCTTTGCCGTCATCTTTCACGGGGTCACTCAATGGGAAACATTTCTTTTCACTTTGTTTTTATTGAGACAAACTTGCATTAGACAGAGTATAATTTGGGTATTGACATTTTAACACTTTGGAAATGGTGAGTGTTGATTTGTGCTAAATTGCACATCTTCTCATGTAGGAGTGGGCACAAAATCGGGAAATAAAATTTCTGAACCGAACCGACATTTTTCGGTTAAAATAGTTCGGTTATATCAGTTAATCGGTTCAACTCGGTTTGGTTCATTTTAAAATGTAAAAAAAATAAAAAATTACTTTTTTATTTTCGATTCGATTTGTAGGTATAAAAAATCAAACAAACCGAACTGACCAATATATATATATAATTTTATATTATTTACTAATTCATATATCAAATCTGAAAACCCTAAATAGTTTGTTGCCCACTCCTACACAAACTTCCGTCTTCCTTGACTGCGTTTACATTTCGGCACCAATTCGATTTCGAATTAGTTCGGTTCGATTCAATTGTTGGAAAAATGCTTAATTACTGGAAAAAAAAGTATAATTTTGTACAGGAAAATCGAACAAACCAAATTTATAATTCGGTTCAGTTCAATT
Organism: Stenogyne calaminthoides; assembly: GCA_037126765.1. Taxonomy (NCBI): domain Eukaryota; kingdom Viridiplantae; phylum Streptophyta; class Magnoliopsida; order Lamiales; family Lamiaceae; genus Stenogyne; species Stenogyne calaminthoides. The sequence continues at coordinate 37,236,536 of JBBCBC010000002.1, forward strand.
CAGTTTTGTTTTAGTTCAATTTGGTTTCGGTTTTAATTTAAAAAAATTCGATTATTTCGGTTCGGTCCAAAATCGACCGAATGTCCACCACTAATCTCATGTATGAGATCATCTAATACGATTTTTTATTCTTTTTATTTATTTTTATTTTTTAAAGGAAAACCGGTTGCACCTATTCGAGGGAGAGCCGATTTTTGAACGGTTCATGGTGGTTCGATGTTAATTCGCCGTTGTTTTAAAAAATTGAGCCCAAGTTTTACATGGGTCAACATTTCCATTTCAAAAGTCAAAACCATCCAAATATCCAATTCAGTTCTCCATTTCTGTTGTGCTTTGCTGCCACATTATTCAATTCCATTTCCACCATTGGAGAGGACTTGTTGAGCTCAAAATGTTCAACCAATCAAAACCACCACTCTTCGTCTTCTTCTTCTTCACCTTATACTCGATTTCCACTGCAACTACCGCGAATCCGATCCCGCAACTGCAGTACCCATGCCGCCCGCCCCACCACAGTTCACACTCCTTCTGCAACACCTCTCTCCCCCTCAAAACCAGAGCCCAATCCCTCATCTCCCTCCTCGCACTCCCCGAAAAAATCCAGCAGCTCTCCAACAATGCCTCCGCCATCCCTAGGCTCGGCATTCCGCCGTACGAGTGGTGGTCGGAGTCTCTCCATGGCATCGCTGATAATGGCCCAGGCGTCTCATTCAACGGCGTAATCAAGTCCGCCACTAATTTCCCCCAAGTCATTGTCACCGCCTCCGCCTTCAATCGCACCCTGTGGTCGGCGGTCGCGTCCGCCGTCGCGGTGGAGGCGAAAGCGATGTACAGTGTAGGGCAAGCTGGATTGACGTTTTGGGCGCCGAATATTAACATTTTTAGGGATCCTAGATGGGGGAGAGGGCAGGAGACGCCGGGGGAGGATCCTATGGTGACTTCTGCTTATGCTGTGGAGTATGTTCGGGCTTTCGAGGGGCGGTACAGTGCGGCGGCGAAGGTGGGGGATGTGTACAAGTATGGGTTGCAGAGGAGAGCGATGGAGGACGATGATGATGGGGATGGTGATAGATTGACGCTTTCTGCTTGTTGCAAGCATTTTTCTGCTTATGATTTGGAGAAATGGGGCCAATTCACTAGATATAACTTCAATGCCGTGGTGAGTTTCTTTAGTTTTGAGCATTTGTTCTCATGATGTTGAATTTTGAGAAGTTTTATGTAGTAGTTGTTTATTAGATGAATGAAAGTTGTGCTTCTTGGGGGAAAATGGGAAATGATCATGGTATATATAGCCGAAGGAGAATGTTGAATTTGATAAATTTCATGCTTATTTGCAACTAATGTAACATTGTAACCATAATTCATCTTTGGAAGCTGGTATCCTAATAAGGAATATGCATGTTCATTTTTCTTATTTCATTGATGTTTTAATCTTTGCCCATAGAATAATGCCTGAAGTTAGTTTAGTTGCATTCTATATATAGCTTTAGTTGGTCTCAACTCACATGTGCAAATAGCATAGTTGTGAGAAATACATGCCACCATTGTAAAGGCCCATGAATTATTTAGGGAAAGAAGGTCTAGTTTTCATAGCGTATTAAATCAAAGAAAATATCTGTATATTAGGTAACTGATCAGGATATGGCAGACACATACCAAGCACCATTCAGAAGCTGCGTCAAACAGGGTAAAGCTAGCTGTGTAATGTGTTCATACAATGCAGTTAACGGGATACCTGCATGCGCAAATCACGACCTCTTACAAAAAGCTCGAACCGATTGGAATTTCAAAGGGTGATATAAATTTTTTCATATCTGTATGCTTAATGAAACCAAAAGAATTTGAAATGAGACTTATTCCTGTGTCTCAATACTATGAAAAACAGATACATCACCTCTGACTGTGACGCTGTTGCTACTATTTACGAATACCAGAATTACACAAAATCCCCTGAGGATGCAGTTGCTGCTGCTCTAAGAGCAGGTTTTTTTAAGTCCTTTCACTAGATATATTGTTACATTCTGCTAAATAATATAATAATTTATTTTTCCGGAACTTCATTTTACATCTTTACCAGGAACCGACATAAACTGTGGAACTTATATGTTGCGCCACATGATGTCTGCAATCGAGCAGGGAAAAGCATTAGAGGAAGATATAGATAGAGCCCTAATGAACTTGTTTACTGTTCAGCTCCAGCTTGGGCTCTTTGATGGAGAGCTTGCAAGAAATCGATTCAGGAACTTGGGCCCATATGATGTATGCACTTCAAAGCACAGGAAATTGGCTCTTGAAGCAGCAAGGCAGGGTATTGTGCTTCTGAAAAATGAGCAAAAGGTTCTGCCCTTAGATAAACGTGTTATCTCTTCGTTGGCTGTTATTGGGCCATTGGCTAATTCCACCAACCTGGGAGGTGGCTATACAGGTTTGAGTTTGCTTCTTGCACAAACAAGCTACTTATTTCAAAATTATATCTGTTTGATGATCAAGACATTTATAAGTAGAGTAACACTTGGGCGCACCAGTTTCACTGTGCAAGTGTAACTGGTGAACAACTAATACTGTTCAATAAAAATAACTAATACTGTTCAGTGAAAACAGCTAATACCGACCAACTAATACTTTTAGTAAAAAAAAAAACTAATGGAGTACCATTTAAAAATGATGACACTAATGTAAAACTGTTGAAGAAATATTTTCTCAAACAGTCAAACCTGATAGTGATGTCCAAATACATGCCACCCCAGTGGATTCTTTTTCACTTTCCTACGAAAAAGATTATGGCCTCAACTTAGATACTCTTATCTAATATGCTTACAATATTAAGATCTTTTGCTGTTTTACAGGAGTTCCTTGCAACCCAAAAAGCATTGTTGAGAGACTGAAAGAATATGTAAACAAAATCCATCATTCTGCTGGTTGCCAAGACGTGCCTTGCAACTCGAGCACTGGGTTTTCGGAAGCTCTTTCTGCTGCTAAACAGGCTGAGTATGTGATTGTTGTGGTTGGTTTAGATTTATCTCAAGAAACTGAGGATCGTGATAGATATAGCCTTCTTTTACCAGGGCATCAGATGGAACTTGTTACATCTGTTGCTGCAGTAAGTAAGAAACCCATTATATTAGTTCTTACTGGTGGTGGCCCACTGGATGTGTCGTTCGCTGTGCGGGACCCACGCGTTGGCAGCATACTTTGGATTGGTTATCCTGGGGAAACAGGTGGCACGGCGCTTTCTGAAATCATCTTTGGACACTATAATCCAGGTTAGTGCAAATTTTAATTTACAAAATTTGGATTAGAACATGCTGCAATTGCATGTTGTCCTAGCTAGCTGACTCGTTTTTGTGGAAAAGAGCACAAATGGTGCACAAATACTTTTCAATGAAAATACTCATATTGTTCAGTGAAAATACTTAAGACTGACCAACTAATACCTTTTAGTAGAACAACTCATACCATTAAAAATGCACTTGAGTTGCACGGTGCAACTGGTGCATAGAACGATTTGCCCATTTTAGCACAAGCATTTGCAAAAAGAAGCTAAAGCTGCCATAGCATACCAACATGATTTTACTTTTGAAAAAGAGTTATGAACTTGGTTCATGTGAAATTCATCACATTTTTTACTCATTTACAAAAATAGATCTAGCAAAAACTTGCATATAGGATCTGATATTTAGAATTTGTTGGGTAGGACCAATCGAGTTCAATATCATATCTGTGAACCAGGTTCATACAAGTTTCTGTCTGCGATAAATAAAAAACAGGTGGAAGACTGACCATGACTTGGTATCCCGAGTCATTCACCAGCGTGCCAATGAATGACATGAACATGCGAGCTGATCCATCTTGCAACTATCCAGGAAGAACGTATCGGTTTTACACGGGAGATAGAATATACGGGTTTGGATACGGGCTAAGTTACACAAAGTTCACATACAAACTTCTATCAGCCCCACAAAAGTTAAATTTAAAGGAATCCATACGACAGAGAAACATTCTTGACCAGAGGGGCAATGACGTCAATTATATCCATGTTGATGACATACAGTATTGCGATTCATTAAAATTCCAGGTGCAGATTTCTGTGACGAATACTGGAGATATCTATGGAAGTGAAGTTGTGCTTCTGTTTTCTAAACCAACAAAAAATTTCAAAGGCTCTCCAGAGAGGCAGCTGATTGGATTTGAGAGTGTCCACATATTATCAAACGAAAGCGTTGAAACGAGCTTTGTGATTGATCCTTGCGAACATCTTAGCTTTGCAGATGAGCATGGAAATAGAATATTGCCTATTGGTGATCACATTCTAATATCAGAGAATGTAGAGCATATTGTTTCAATTGAGACATAGTGTTTGATTCAGTCTAATTGATGACTTTGTATTGCATGTATACTGTTAGTTCCATTCTTTTGAATAAAATGCAAAATCTGTGTATGTTGCTATTGAATAGACCTTATTTGAATTTGATCTCCTTCATCTCTTTGTCTTGTTTTCTTTTTCGTTTTGTTAATGCATCTGCATCTAATATGGGATGGAGATATTGTGCAAATTATTATTGCTCATATCTGCCCTACTAACATAATAAATTAATAATTCACACAATATCTCCACTTATTTATTAATCTTTCATTTTCATATTTTTCAATATCTGACCATCAAATCCCTCCTACAGACTGTAGTGATTCAAAGGCTTGAATGTTCGGCAAAATTGTGATTAGATATTTGGATAAGAGGATTTGAAAAATAATAAATATAAAAGTGTATATATTTCAAATCATGAATTGTCAAAAGAGATAAGAGAGAAGAGAAGAAGAGAGTGAAGGGGGAGAGAGTAGAGATTTAAATGACATAATTTTGATGAAGATTTCAAATCTCTCAATTTTAAACTAAACTCAAATTTTAAGTATTTGTAAATTCATTTAACTCAAGTGAAGAGAACGACGATTTGTGTGTGAAATCCACGGATTTCAAATTCATACATCCAAACCGAGCCTTAAGGTATTTTATAATGAATTGTCTCTGTCCAAATCGGAATGCACGATCAATGTCTCATGGATTGGTCTTTAGAATTTTGATTTCATCGATCTGTCCATGTAAATTGGATTTTTTTTTTGGCCACGGTTATAGACACCGCCCCTTTTAGTAAGTACACCTACCATTGAATTTTTTTAAAAAACTCAGCCAAATAAAAATACAAAAATACCCTTTCGGAAAAAAAATCGAAAACTGGTCGTGTTTTCGGAAAAAAAAATCGAAAACTGGTCATGTTTTCGAAAAAAAAATTCGAAACTTAAAACTAAAATTGAAACTTAAAACTAGTTTAGAAACCAGTATATCTTCAAAAAACCCAATTCGAACTCAAACTAAAAATACAAACATTTGTGTGTGTTCATCAACCCTAGAACAAATTTAACGTAATACATGTGTAATACATAAACTTCATACTAAAATCATTGTAAAAAAATAAAAATTCATGTCCAAATCTTTATTATTTTTTAGAGCGGCGACGATGAGTGGTGGCTGCGAGCAATTGCGGTGAGTGGTGACGGTGACGGCGTGAGTGGTGGTGGTGGCGGTGGCGGCGGCGTGAGTTCTAGGTCACGAACGGGTTCTTCTTTTTTGGGGAGAAAGAGGTGCTCAAATTCCAGGGGTATTATTGAAAATTCCAAGGGGTGTACTAATCCGAAACATGATGTGTATTAATCCGAGAGGTGTACTTACTAAAAGGGGCGGTGTGTATAACCGTGGCCTTTTTTTTTTCTGACCCGGATAAATTGGTTGGCTAACAGGGCTATACCACATGCTAAATTAGGCGTGGGCCCAACTTTTTAGGATTTAGGAAATAATTATAAAGTTGATGAACACAATTAAAACACAAACATGGGTCAACTTGGAGTTTACAGTGAACTCCATTTTTTTAAATTATTATTATGAACAAAAATCTATTACGATTATGCATAAAAATTATCACTGTTATTCCAAAAATATCATTATTATTCAAATAAAATATTTTTTAAACAGTAATAATTTTTATGTGTGACAGTGATTATTTTTATATATAACAATGATAAAGTTCTTATATAGAACTAGTTCATAAGAGTGTTACTCTAATTGTTTGTTTCGTTGGAACAATGGTAAATTGATTCTAAAGCATAAGGTCCCAAGTAGTTAAATTTTGGTTTTAGATCAAATACTAGAAGTTAAAGTGTATTGAGATGTATAAATAACTTAAATTTCGATTTTTTTTTTGAAGTTCTATAACCTGCAACTTAAACTTAGTGATTATATAGTTTTTATATAGTTGTACAGGAGTTAAATCTTTCTTTAGAATTAAAAAATCTTTGGATTCACAGATTTTTGACAATTTATGAAGCTATAAATTATATGTGTCTTTTATTATGTAATTTAAAGCTGAATATATACATCTGAATACATAGTATGTTCCTTCTTTTTTTTAATCTTGGCGATTGAAATTATTACTCTGTTTCAATTGAAAGTGATCACGATCGACGAACTATTCAATTCAAAACCTACCTAGTTCAAAAATATTATAAGAATATATAAGAATATCACAGTTAGAATGAGATTGTTTAATTTTCATGACAAAAATTCGTGTAAACTCGGTTTTTATAGTATCGCCGTTATGCATAAATTAAAATTTTCACTGTTTAAAACTGTTTTATATTTTTAAATAGTAAATTTTTTATGTATTGATAATTTTTGCATTTAACAGTAATAAAATTCATATGTATATAAATCTGGTTCATAGATATATTACCCATGTTCATATAAGACCCTCTCATATACGAGACTCTCTCGTATAATGCTTTTTCAAAAACAAAATATTCTGACAACCCGCATAAAATTCAACGAATGATTGCTCCAAATTCTAATCAAGAAATAAAATTCCAAATGGATTAAAATATGGAGTGGTACATACATGTTAATAATTGAGTATGGAACAGATTCTTGAATCATTTAATTAAGCAAGCAAGTTCATATATTATATATAGGTCATGATGAAATAAAAGCGACTCTTTTACTGCATACATGTGCAATACCAGCTCACACCACATTTCTGTAAATTTAATTACACACCCCTTTATAACTTATAAGCATCACAAGCTCCTAGCTAGCTCGTTTCACCTTTTTATTTTGTTCTTTTTTTTAAAAAAAAAAACTCATTCTTGTGCTGTTTCTTCGTCTAAATAGAGTGGTCCCATAAAAAAGAACTCTGTGTATTCATGATTGTGAAGAGTTTAGTTCATTATCCCCTCACCTGCAAAAGTCTAATATTAGTTTGATTCACCTTTTTTTGTGTGTGCAAGTCTTTTTCTGATTTTTTTTTATGTTTCCCAATTTATTGCATAAATGTTGATCGGTTATGAAAAGTTTCATACTACCACTCAATTATGTTTGAAGCTCACATAAAATTGAATTGAGGTTTTTTTAATGTGCATGTTGCATATAGTGTATATATAGGGTGAAAGATTGTGGTAATTGATGAAAAACTTCAATTTGATTAATTCAATTTAAACCCTAAGGTAAATAATTTGGGGGTGTGGGTGGGGGGAATAAAAGCCCGGGTCCCAATGGCTTCACATTTAAGTTCATCAAGAAAATGTGGCCGATCCTGAAGAAGGACATTATGTTGTTTATGGAGGAATTCCATGAGAATGGAAGGATTGTGAAAGGTGAAAATTCCTCTTTTGTTACATTAATTCCGAAGAAGTCCGATGCAAGCCGTCTATCTGAGTACCGTCCGATTTCACTAATCGGATGCATGTATAAAGTGGTGGATACAGTGATCTCGGAAAATCAGTCCGCTTTTGTGGGGAAGAAACAGATTCTGGATAGTATTGTGATCCTTAACGAATCCCTAGATTTCGTGAAGAATGAGAGAAAGCAGAGCTTCATGTTTAAGGTGGATTTCGAGAAGGCATATGATTCCATTATGTGGGAATTTCTTGACGATATGATGAGAGGGATGAATTTTCATTGGAAGTGGAGAAAATGGATGAGGGGCTGCGTTTCTTCTGCCTCGATGGCAGTTCTGGTTAATGGGAGTCCCACGGGTGAGTTCCAACTTCATAAAGGAATCAGGCAGGGGGACCCTCTTTCCCCCTTCCTATTCTTGATCGCTGTTGAAGGCTTAAGCTGCTTGATGAGAAAAGCTGTGGAGTTGGGTGGGTTTAACGGATTGGAGGTCGGGAAGAACAAGGTGTTGATCAATCACTTGCAATTTGCTGACGATACCGTTCTGATGGGGAAAGCGTCAGTGAAGAATGCCAAATGCTTGAGAGGGATTCTCAGGTTGTTTGAAATTGCCTCGGGGTTGAAGGTCAATTTTCATAAAAGTTCCATTCATGGTGTGCATCTTAGTATTCAACAAGTGGAAAATTTGGCCGAAGTCCTTCAGTGTTAAATTGGTAAGGTCCCATTCACCTACTTGGGACTTCCAATTGGAGCTAACTTCAGGAATCTTGATGTTTGGAAACCGTTAGTGGAGAAATTTCGTCGGAAGTTGTCAGGTTGGGAAAAACAATATCTATCGTTTGGCGGTCGACTTGTAGTTTTGAACTCGGTCCTCTCAGCTATGTCATTTTACTATCTCTCCTTTTTAAAGCCCCTGAGTGTGTTATAAAAGTCATTATTAAAATTCAAAGGGATTTCTTATAGGGGGGAAGAGGTTCGGGTCGTAAGATAGCTTGGGTGAGGTGGTGTCTTGTTTGTCGGAGTAAGTCTAGAGGGGGGTTAGGAGTGAGGGATGTTAGAGATTTTAATTATGCATTGTTATGTAAGTGGTTGTGGAGGTGGATGTTGGGGGAGAAATCTCTCTGGGTCAGAGTCATTGAGTCTAGGTATGAATCTTTTAGATGGGTGTCAGAGGTCAGTGGGGTCAGAAAAAAATGGTCCTTATGGTGGAAAGATTTGCATGAACTTTGGTGGAGTAAGATGGGGTGTTTGTTCAGGGGTGAGTTGTTGTTGTCTTTAGGGAATGGGAGTAGTATTAGGTTTTGGCTAGACCCATGGGTGGAGGGGTGTGGCAAGTTATTGGTTAGATTCCCAAATTTATTTGAGTTGTCGTCTCAAAAGGATGAGGTGGTTGGGAGAGTGTGGGACTATGGGAGGGAGTAGTGGGTGTTGCAGTGGGAGCGAGAGCTTAATGCTAATGTTTATTTTGAGTTCGTGGATTTATGGATGTTGATTTTCAGGTACAAAGTTAAGATGAACGTGGCAGACACCTTGTCTTGGCGGAGTTCGAAGATCGGTTTTTTTTCCACAAAAGCAATGTATGATGTCTTGGTGGAGGCGGTGGACGACGATGGTACGTTTATTTTCCCTTGTCATAAGTTGTGGTGGAAGGCGATTCCGTCTAAAATCTCATCTTTTGCTTGGAGAGTTATTCGTGAAAGAGTCCCTACGAAAGATAATCTTATGGTTCGGGGGCTTGCTGAGGGAGTGGGGTCGGGCTCTTGTTCTTTATGCCTTGGACCACTCGAATCCTCAAATCATTTGTTCTTCTTGTGTCCGGTGGCTCTCCTCGTCTTGCAGGCTATTTCGTCATGGCTCAACAGTCCGTTATTGTACTCCTCCTCTGCAAGAGCTCACTTCTATGACTTTGTTGAATCCGTGAGTGGCATGGTCAAGAGAAATTTTTTTGGGCTCATTTGGCAGGCTACTGTTTGGAAGATTTTGAAAATTCGGAACATACTTATTTTTAAGGATATTTCGTACACTTTAGATGAGCTGATTGATGGAATCAAGTTTTGTTCCTGGAAATGGATTAGGTCTCATTACCCGCTTTTCATTTGGTGCCCCTTTTCATGCTTGGGACCTACACCCGTTGGAATGTATTCCGGCTAAATTATAACTTGTATTGATCTGGGTTCGAGTACCCTTTGTACTCAGTTAATGTAATTTCATTTTTACCTTTAAAAAAAAATATGGAATAGTTGTACACGTGTTGATGACAATTTATTATATATATTACATTGTTTCATGATCTGTCTTGGAAGATGATGAATAATTAAGGACGAGTTAACAAATATGATTTCATGCACAAAGGATGGTTGAACCGTGCAAAAGATATATTGTGTTATATATAAACTTATAATTAAGAATATCAATCACTTGAGTGTTGTGTAATTGTGTGGACACAAAGAATTAACTAAATGTTAGGATAACAAATATAATTTCGTGCACAAAATGTTGAACCGTGCAAACAATAGTGAATAGTGTTGTAAGAATATCAATCACTTTTGAGTTTGTGTGTACACAACGTAATTAACAATTGAACATAATGTTATGCCAATTATATATTTTTACATATTAATTATACCTGACTAATCTTATTAGGTCATAGGACAAAAATGAAACTAAAAATATTAGCTCATGATATAAATAAAAGTATTATATACAATATTTCACCGTATAATATTCACTAAATATAGAATATACAAATTTTGCATGTTGAAATCGGATTTTTTTTTTTTACTTGAGAGATTTTTAGAACTGTGAGTCGTTTTTCTTTTAAATTATTGCACAAGAGAATGACTCTAAAATATTAGTAATATATAAGCTAAATAATATTAATACTTTTTAATATATAAATTATTTTCTAAAGAAAAAATATATAATTTAAAATTTATGGGTCAAAATTATACCAGCTACAGTGGTTGGTGTAATGAAATGTTACAAATTACTAAAGCCAAATAGATGCCACTCATAAGTGAGCCTCAAATCCATGATATTCTTCTAATTAGGAAATCCTAAATTTGTACTAGTGTGAAAGAATTGAAAATTTCTAAAAGACAATTCTAGTTATTACCTAGAAAAACGATAATTTTTTATTTTCATGAATCTTGCCTTGAATCGTTTGAATTCTTTCTATTCAAACATAATAGTCCATCTGTCTCAAGATAACGTGCACATTACCTTTTTTAATCGAGTTTTAGCGAGCGGGTTTTTTATTAGTATTTGAAATGATAAAGTGACTTTTAAAAAGAGGTCTATAGATTTATCTCTCCTCGATTATATGTATCCTTAAAAATTACTTTATCATTTCAAATACTACTAAAATCCCGAAATGGGGGTACTATTTCATATTTTAATATAAACAAGTATTATTTATTGCATAGACTTATGTATATATGAGCGAGCTCCGTGAACCTAATTCACATGTAAACGTGTCATCTCTAAAAAAATATTCTATTATATTGTTGTTATTTTCAAAATTATTAAACAATTACATTTCACATACTAAATCGTTGAATAACACTTTGTATATTAAATTAATACTTTAAAAAAGGTAGTTCACATAAACATTTATTATTTATTTATAGAACTTTTTGTTACAATCGGCACCTAAATTTGAGAACAAGATAGATTACCTTGAAAATTCACAATTTAGATTATATATCACAAAACTATAGATTCTTTAACATTGTACATAGAGTAGCATTTGTCCAAACCTTCATATATATTCAATTCCATCTTTATCTCATTCCATGGATACATGAATCAGATTTATGCAAATTTTTGTAATTTATTTCTTTTAAAATTCATGAATCGTGTTCACTCCCTAGTGTTTGACTGTGGGTTTCAGATAATTTATACTTGAATTTGTTTTGCAGACAATTCCAACGTACAGAAAGTATTCTAGTATTTGTCAAACAAATTGACTGGAGAAGTGGGAAAAGAGTACCCCTCAAATCTGAGTCTTGATCATCAAATATTTTCGAAAATAGTACCCCTCAAATCTCAATCAAATTCAATTCTATGAGAAAAAAATAGTACAACATAGATGCCCCACGCACGAGGACTCATTTTCAGATTCTCGTTCCAAATTTTTATTTATCCAATATTGCAAAATAAATAAGTAATAAATTAATAATTAAATTGCATATAGCGTGGGTTGATTTGATAGTATTATGGTTTAATTTCCTCATCATCCTCTAATGATTTAAAACCAATTTTTTTTGTAGGGAGAAAAAATGTTGCATGTGTATTGAAATCTTATATAAACATCAACCTAAAATATTGATATAGTTTTTTTTTAAATAATATATACAACCTCCGTCCCGAAATAATATGCACCACACTTTTATTTTCAAATTTTAATGAGTGAGTAGTTTATTAGTATTTCAAATGATAAATTGATTTTTAAGAAGTGGTATTATATATTTACCTCTTATTTATTATATACATTTTTAAAAATTATTTTATCATTTTAAATACTAATAAAAAACTCATTCGTAAAAATAAGCGAAAAGAGTAAACGTACACGTTATCACGGGAAGGGGGTTCTAGTACAAAAATTCCCGATAGTGGAGTATTAATTAATTAGAGGAGCCCAAAGATGATCCTAAATCCAATCCTTTGACGCGCTTCATATGAATCAATTTCCTGTAAAGAAGAAAAGGTTCAAATTCCAGCAATTGTTTATCTGATTTTCTAATTTTTTTTTTTTAGAAAAAGAATTGTTTATCTGAATTCAAACTCAAAAAAACAGGCTTTCCATAAATCTCGAAACAAAAAAGGGCCTCTTTCAATCAATTTCCCAATCCCCTTAATTTGTTGGACCCACAAAAATCAGCACTCCACGTTGTTGCACACGTCATCCCCATACTTCTTCACATGCACGCTGCCACCTCATTTTACTAAACCAGTCCTCCTAATTTCCCATAATTATAAACGAGGATGGATTTAAGGGTGGGCCAAATCAACCCCCTCCTCTTGAATATTACAACATGTATATTAGAGCTAAATTTTATATACATCCAGGCGTACCATGTACTTATTGTGCATTTTAAAAACACACAACTTATTATACTGAAACATGCAACTTGTTTACACTGAACCGTGCAACTAGTTTTTTATACTAATAATTACACGATTTAGTGTAAACAAGTTGCATATTTCAGCATAACAAGTTGCATTTTTTTTTTAAATGCACTATGAGAGCATGGTGCACTTGGATGCACATAAGACATACTCGTATATTAATAGTGATTACTAAAAGATGTAACTTATATTATAAAAATATATTAATCGTAATAATCATATAAAATTATTTTCACGGTAAACAAATTTCATGATTCTTTTTAAAATTCCCCTCACAGGTTTTTACCTTTTCAATTGTCTTGAGAGACGAGTAGTTTGTTTGGTAACAAGCTCATTTCGCAAATTGACTAATAATGTATATTGACACTCATTTTCTAGTTATATATGTCAAAAAGAAGTAAAAAAACACTAGTGCACGTACATCTCTTCACTTTTAGGCTTTAGCAACTCAAATTTGATTTATTATATTGACGTTTTTGCTTTACTAAAGTAATAGCTGTTTTCAATCAAAATAAACAGTTATTGGAACTCTTTTTCTAAATTATCTCCCACAATTTATTTTTTAAAAACAATTATGTTGTAAAGTTTAAAAACACAAACATTTGATGTTGCATAAAATAATAGGAGTACAAAGATTACCCTCGAGGCTTGCCATACTTGCACAAAATCTGATTAAAGTTAACATATTGCAAATTCTCCTTTAATATTTACTTTTGATTAAGTCTGATATGTATCCAAGTGCACCGTGCACTCATAGTATATTTTAGAATTATACAATTTATTATATTGAAAGATGCAACTTGTTTATACTAAATCGTTTATACTAAATCGTGCAACTATTGATATGAAAAAAATAATTGCACGGTTCAGTGTTAACAAATTGCATCTTTCAATATAACTTTTTTTTTATCGGTAAAGAGAAATTTTATTAATCACAGTCGGGTATAAGGGGTACCCGAAAGAATTACACCAATAAAAATTAGCAATCTAACACAATTCTAGGATTAACAAGCCAATCTTTATACGTAAAGCAGTTCCGAACTAAGTTTCTAATAGAAAACCAACTCCAAAGCCTAGCTTTCAATTCTTCGAGTAGTTTATCGACCACGAACATTGTGCCTTCGAAAATAAGAGCATTTCTACCTTTCCAAATCAACCAAATCACACACTGCCAGATTGCAATAGCTACACTTTTTCCTTTCTTCCCCCTTAACACGTGACTATGTGCAATGATACTAGAGAAATAGTGGGAATGTAGGACAGTGGAAATTCCTAACCAATCAAAACATCTCATCCATACCTCGTAAGCAGTAGTGCATTCGAAAAGAACATGCTTGATGGACTCGTCCTTCTCCCCACAAAGAACGCATCTCAAATCATGACTAGGATTCAAGACGTTTCTTATAACAAATTGCATAATTCTAAAATATATTATAAGTGCAAACTATATCTGGATCCATATGAGACCTACTTTTACTTTTTATGTGAACCAATTCCACCGTACAAATTAATTAGCAATTTGCTTCATTCTCTAAATAAATTGTAGAAGGCCTCAGAATTCAATTAAAAAAGCGGATGTTTCCTGAAGTTATATAACACGACTGTAATATTTAGGCGAAGTTGTTACTTAAGGCCTAATGGTTAGGGGTGGTTTCGAATCTTTGTCGTGTTAATTTTGCTTACTTTTCCTTTTTCTGCTCTATGTACATGTACATCTGATTTAGAATTATAGATTGGCTTTAATTAGTGGTTATAATCTAACTGATAAAGGTACTACATTTTGCCCTTCATTTAAACTTCAAACCACGCTGACCGTGTAATTCTACATTTTGTTAAAGATTAATTTTCTGTTATATATGGATTTTTCTTTTCATTTACAAATGAATTAATTCATCACCTCTCTACAAGTTCGGACTTTCAGATGAGACAAAATTCTTTCATGGTATTAGAGCATCTGACTCAGCTCAAATTCTGAGTTTGATTACCGTGAAAAACACTCACCCATATTAAATTGTCCACTCGATGGACTTTCTTTCAATAATGGAGTAAGAGAATAAAGCCAACGAGTGAGGAGAGTGTTAAGGAAATTAAATAAATAAATTAATTCATCACCTCTTTACAAGCTTGAGCCAGAGCCTTCAGGCTCACGCCCTCGTCCTGGGTTTAAACCCCTCTGCCCACATTAAATTATGCACTTGTTGACCCTCATTTTCCTCCTAATGATGGAGTTGACATCTCAGAGGATAACCCAACCCACAAGTGAGGGAGAATATTAGGGAACTATATACAAATGAATTAATTCATCACCTTTCTATAAGTTTGGACTTTTAGATGAAACAAAATTCTTTCATATTTCATTATTATAATTATTTGATATACCATATCATCCATGTATAAACAAATATTATTTTAATTCTATCATTATTACCATATATTTAAATATTATTTTTCGATTAGTTAACGTGTATATTTTATTGTTAATATATCGGGTGGATCATCTCTGCATCAGATGCATCGCATAGTGTATATTAGAAACTAAAAACCTGTTGCACTGAAATTTGTGACTTATTAAAACGTACAATTTATGTTCGTAAAATATAATTGCATATTTTAATGTAGCAAATCATAAATTTCAATATAATTAATTACGAATTTTTAAATTACATACATAATACACGATGCACTTGGTTCATGCGATATTTATATAATGTGTATCCAACTACTTATATATGTGGCTCCCTCGCAGTAGACTGAAATAGTAGGCAACCGATTCCAACTTCCCAATTGCAAAGAGAGATTTTTACAATTTCAAAGAGATGAAATTCCGAGTTTATTAAAAATAAAAGGACTGTTTGTGCAATTTCAGAAACCATAGAGGATATATCAGAATTTTTAAAAAAAATATGGGGATTGCCACGGTATTTTACAAATGTTATAAGTTGTCACATGAAATCCAACTAGCATAATAAGAGACAACCAAAAAACTTGGCTATTTCCGTTTGGTTTGAGATTTCTGACACACCACACCATACCATACCATGGAGAAGCACAACAATAACAGGGTCAAATTGGTCAAATTAATGTGCAGTTATGGCGGAAAGATACAGTCACGGTCACCGGACCACCAGCTGACGTACACCGGCGGCGACACCAAAATCCTAGCCTTGGATCGCGCAGCCAAATTCTCCGAAATCATCGCCAAGCTCAATTCCCTCTCCAACAAAAACAAAATATCGGTGAAGTACCAATTGCCCGGCGAGGGTTTGGATTCGCTGGTCTCCTTGATCAACGACGAAGATGTGGAGCACATGATGGAGGAATACGACCGCATGCACAGGATCTCCGCCGCCACGCCGCCGCCGAGGCTGCGTGTTTTCATTTTCGATAAATCCGGCCCGCCGGTCAAATCGGCTCCGGTTAACCCGGATTATTTGTTCGGATTTGACAAGGAGTATCAGCCGAGTGTCGAACCGCCGCCGACAGATTTTTTGCCGATTCCGGGAATGTTTCCGCCGGAAAATCATATGACGGGCGGCGCGACGGCGGCGCAAGTAGTTTACTACAGGGTACCGGCAGTGGTGGGTGGTGGAGGAGTGTATAATCCGTATGGAGTGGTGCTTGGTAACCGGGAGCAGCCGGTGTACAATTTTGTTCCTAATTATCAATAATGCCACCGGTGGTTACCATGATGAGAATAACCAGGAGAGTGAATCTACATGATGTTATTAGTGTTCGACTGCTTTGGAGTAAATAGCGGTAAATATTTGATCTAGTATTTTTTTTTCCTTTCTATTCGGGTTTTTTACTTTTAAATATTTTAGCATAGTTGTAATTATTTGTTCATAGATTATTTATTAACGGATTGTGATTTAAAATATTAGTATGTTTTAATTAGCGTTTATTTTCTGAAAAAAATAAAATATTGTGTCCCAAAATATCCACATGATTTAGCAGTGCACCACTATTTCCTCTCGTATAAAAGATTTAAGACCAAGTGTGAATCACCAAAATTAAAATTTTGAAGCTGCCGACTCATATTCAATAAGAAAAAAGACTTGTTGATTTTGAAACTCATTACAGACATAATTTTTTTTATATTTACAGACATAATGTTTTAGTTATTACAATTAATTTTTTTTTGTAATAGGTAAAAACTTGAGACGATCTTATACATGACACGAGGTACAATTTAGTACAAATTAACACTCATCCCTTTCAAAGTATTAAAATATCATGTTTAAATTATGTCACATTTCACTGTGAGACAATCTCATTCAAATTCGTGTATTTATAATATAAGTCATACTCAGTTATCACTATTAGGCATCGTTTACATGGAGGGTTAACCCAAGACTAGGTGGGTTTCAGACTATTAATTGAACTTAGTTAGATGTTTACATTTCATTTTTAATTTTGTGGGTTATCCCTCCAGCCCGGGTTAACAC
Source organism: Stenogyne calaminthoides (assembly GCA_037126765.1). Lineage (NCBI taxonomy): Eukaryota > Viridiplantae > Streptophyta > Magnoliopsida > Lamiales > Lamiaceae > Stenogyne > Stenogyne calaminthoides. The sequence continues at coordinate 37,253,831 of JBBCBC010000002.1, forward strand.
AGGTCCCGATGCGTTTTGGTGGGTTTAATAAACTGCCCATTTTTGGTGTGTTTATTAACTGTTAACTTGGTTTAGGTGAAAAATGCCAAATTTATCCTCAATAAATTTCTTCAATTTCAGACAGTGCAATTGTGTTCCTTCGTCAAATTCACAAACCCACAAATTCTCGAAAAATTGATTTACTTTCTCAATCCTGCTTCGCCAGAAAAATTAATTGGAAGGATGAAACCCAAAATTGTTTGAGTTACTGCAAGAAATTCACCAGTTCAAGAGGGTGGGAGGGAAGAAATTCATCAATGAAACCCAAAACTCATGGTGAACCATTTTTTTCGGAAAGTTCCATTCAACAAACCGCAGGAAAGGGGGTGAAGATATGATTTCAAGTTTGAAATGCAATTTGATTTGGCGCTGCAGACAAGAAAAGAGAAGGTATAAAGGGGAAGGAAAGACCGTTCTTGTTTCAATGAAGAAAACATTTTCAAAATAAGAGGGAAGGGGGACGAGGGAGAAATACACATTTTGAGCTGCAGACAAGAAAAGTGGGTATAGTGGGGGAGGAAGACGTGTTCATGTTATCAAAATAGAGGGCTATTAAAGTAAATTAACTATTATATCATTTAAACCATAATATTTGTTCATATCAAGTAAACAAGAGTTAACCCACCACAAATTATTCTTACCTCACCTCTATAACCTATCACATTTTATCCCACCTTAACAAGTAAACGAAGCCTTAATATTTGTTACAATATTTATTTTGTAACTATAAGACACACCCTTTACTATTATGAATAATATCATAGTAAAAAAACGTACTCTTCAATTATCATATTAATATATTTTAACAATATAATTCACACCCCTATCAATTTTACAGATTTTTGTGTGAAATTTATTCACCCCGTATTTTACTTTGCCTAAAAAAATATATTTGAAATGTTATTCTTTAGTTTACAAAAATAAAACGTTGCGATATATTTATTTAATTTGGGGAAAAAAGGAAACTACATGTTTGTTTTGTGACTGTCCCAATTGGACTTAGAATTTTGTAATCTCAAACCATCATTTGTTTTGAGATTTTGCGACTATTTTGATTGGATTTTGAACTTTGCAATTTTAAACCATCATTTGTTTTGGGCTAGGTCTTGTATGCATTCGGGTGCACCGTGCACTCATAGTGTATTTTAGAAGCGTGCAACTATTTATGCTGAAAAATGTGACTTATTTACACAGAAAAATGCAACTGTTAATATGGGAACATAGTTGCATGCTTTTGTTTGGAATAGTTGCATGCTTCTGTTTTGTATAGTTGCACGCTTCTAAAATGCACTATGAGTGCACGGTGCATTCGGGTGCACATGAGACTCACTCTTTGTTTTGAGATTTAAAGTAAATATTTTGAAATCCTATTAATCATACCCTACACCTAACACCATCACTTACTATTATTCTACTTTTTATTTATTTTTAATACAATCACAAGTCACATCATCTTTTATTCTCCTAATACATTCAAAATAATATATTAATATCACATTAATCAACTTTCCACCGTCATATTCTATAAAATTTTATAACAAAAATACATTTTAACTATTCATCAAGATATTGAAATCCAAGAACTTCAAAATTCAGAATTTTCCAAGCTCACTATAATCCCAAAACAAACATACCCTATAGTCTAGATATAATAATGTATTATACTATTACTATTGTCTTTAGAAAGCTCCTCCAGTCAAAAAGGAAAACCATTTTCTATCCAATCAGCTGAAGAATTTTTGCAAAGTTAATGCATGCTCATATATTTTTTATTATGCTCATATATGCATCTTGAGCTTCATAATATATTTTAGAATTAATTATATACTCCCTCCATTTTATAATTTTTAATTTTTTTTAAATTTCATAAAAAATTAGTAATAAAGTATTGGGGTAAAAAGAGTTGTTTATTAGTATTTTATTTGATAAAATGATAGATGGTTGGGATAGAAAGAGTTATTTATTAGTATTTTATGTGATAAAGTAATAAAATAACTTTACCATAAACAATGGAACAAAAATAATGACAATTTTACCATAAACTATGGGATGGAGGGAGTATTTTATTATATTAAAATATAAAATTTATTTACTAAATCGTGTAAATATTAATACAATAAATCTCTATAAATTAACACTCTATAAATTAATAAACTCTCTAAAATAATAAAATCTTCCGGTCCCGACTTGGGCTTTTGTAAAAAATCATCAAATTCGATAAGATAATAAGATAATATTTTTTTGGAAAATCCCTTTATAAATATTAGGTCTCATTAAAACTCTAAATTAATAATTCATAAATATTACAATTATAAATATTATGGTAATTTGCTAAAATATGAATATATTGTTGTTATAGCTGGAATCGACCAAGCGTATGAATAATCACTCACAACGGAATAACAACAAACGCAAATCAGAGAGAGATATAGATTTGGTGACCCGGTTCGTCAAATCTGACTACGTCCGGGGGCAATACCAAGTCAGGGATTTCACTAATATATTTCTGCCTAAGCATTATGTTTCTTTTTTTACAATGATCCCTACAACTGGTATTTATAGACTATCAACTAGGGTTTACATAATGATCCCTTTCGTGGGCCGAAAACCTCGGCCCTCTAGGGTTTTCCGCTAACATAGAGCGTAATCAAGGTCACCGTCAATCCTTCCTTCTCGCACAAATGGTCGCTCGCCTTTATCCGGACTTTTCCTCCTTACGCCCTCAAGATCCGCGTCGCCCGCGATATCCTTCCATAGACGGAAAGCGCCTTCACGGGAAGCGTCAGCCGGTCCGGGCGAATAGGCTCGGTGGTCGCCTTTTGAAAAATTTGTTGCTCGCTACAACTCTAGGTGGTTGCCTCAATCGCCAGCCCCCACTTGGTCGCCTCCTTTTATTGCTCGCCACAACTTAGTCTACGCCTCGGCGTTCATTTGGGGAAAGAGCCAAAACAATTGCCCCCAGTGTCGCTTAACGAGGTGGTTGCTAGTCGCCCTGCTCGTGATCCGCAACCCCTAGGGCGACCCGGAGGCGGGAAAACCCCGTTGGGCAGAAAACCTGGCCCCGGTAAGCTCAACCGTTGCCTCGAAAAGGCATATGATAACGACACTCTGCAGGTCATGAAGGCACGTGGTCGCCACACACCCGTTATTTTTGGGATTTCGCAAATTCGACCCCGTTTTTGAAAATTTTATTTGCATTCGAGCCCCCGCCTTCTTCTATAAATTGGCCCTCTCGTTCATTGTTAAAACACTTTGTATTCTTTGAGCAAATTTCTGCAAGCTGATTTCTGCTCCTCCTTGCGACTCTCCTTTCTTTAGTAAGTGTATATCTTTTTACTCTTCCATTTCTTGCACAATGTCTACGCCTCCCAATGGCCATTCATTTTTTAAAATAAAATAAATTTGGACGGAAAGAGAGCCCACCTTTTTATCTCATTAAATTCGTTTCATCGGGGTCGGATTCCCCGGCGAGGGAGGTTTTATCGACCGGTGATTCGAGTGGTGTGGCCCATCCCAGCGGCACGGGCCCTTCTCGCCCCACCCGGGGGAATTCTCCGATTGACTTGGATGTATTCGGCCTTCTGGAGGACCTTGAAGTTCTTCTGGGAGAGGAAACGGAAACCCTCGAGTTTTCCTCAAAATTCGCCCTCCTCGAGGAGCCGAAAACCTCCGCTCGCCGCAACCAGGAACATCCCGACTTCTTCGATTAACGAGCCTACCGGGCTGGGTCCCCCCACCACCGACCACTTCGTTCCTCGGTCCGCGCAGCGACATGTTCCAATTCTTTATAAACGATGAGAAATATTGTTCCACTATGTCGGAGGCCTGTTGGGGTTATACTGGAAAGTATGCTTTTACTTTGTATAACCAAACTGAATTTCTATCTTATTTACTGAAATAAATTATTTATCACTGATGCTTTAAATATCGTTGAATGTTACATATATTTACTGCATAATTGTTCAATACACAGTACATGTTACATTGTAGTTAATTTAGTGATACCAGATCACGTAAGATTAAATTAACGATCCCTTTGTAACTAAAAAGTACAAATTGTTCACGACCCAGATGGAAATGAACAATCCATCGTGAAAGGTTGAAGTGTAAGGCTCAGATTGACTTGTCTTGACCAAGAGATTACACTAGTGCATGGTGATCGATGACCGAATAGGACCTACAGGAGGATAAATTCTTCAGCACTGAATTAGGAAGAATTAGACCTCAGTGGTTCGTTATTTCTTAATCTCTGTCCCTTAAATAGGATCGTGTTGGTTAGTAATTATTGCTTTGACTTATGACGGGTAGAGAATCAATGAGATTCAATACTTTATATCTTGGGCAATATTATTGGTCACACGCGATTGCTAAGATTTAATCTGACGAAGAATCGTGGTGCAAGCACGCTTTGTTCGATTTGCCCCTTTGGGAGGTTCATAAGATTTATCATACTAAATCTTGCAAGGGGAATTAGTTTCCGGTATGGATAATAATGTTGAACCGTTCCTTGACCAAGGACAAAAGATATTAATTAAAGGAAAGTTGTTTCAGTGGCTTGAATTAATTAATGGGCTGAATAATATTAAACAAGAGAAATAATAACCGGGAGCCATATTAACATGAATATGGGTTAAGATGGATAGTGCAATATCAATTATGTAGTGAGATTAATTAATATTTATGGGCGTGAATAATATTGTGGCTCAATATTAGATATTCAAAGTCCATTAGAAGATCCAATCTTAATTCTCCTAAAGGCCCCTCAAGTAGCCCAAAGATAAAGTCCAATAACTGAAAAATGTGTTTAAAATAAAATAAATTATTGTTGCCTAATTTTTCCTAAAATTTTCGAAATTAATAAATAAAATGGGAGAAAGATTTTCTTTGAATTTTGTTATGGAATGAAGATAAGTATTCTTGGAATACAAGGTTATCTCATTAAATTCAAGAAATCTCCCACTTGGTTACTTATTAAGTGAATTTCGAAATTTTTGATTAAATAAGCGAAGGAAAGATTTTCTTGATTTTCTTGAAAAGATATTATGGAAGATATGTATTCTTGGAATACAAGAATATCTCATAAATTCAAGAAGATCCAAATCTTGGATTCCTATTCCTTATTATTTTTTAAATATACCATAATATTAGGAGGTGAGATTTTGTGGAATATTTAATTATGGAAAAAAGAATATATGGTTGAAGTGTTTGTCTTGACCAAGAGATTACACTAGTGCATGACTGATGCACTGAATAGGACCTACAGGAGGACAAATTCTTCAGCACTGAACTAGGAAGAATTAGACCTCAATGGTTCGTTATTTCTTAATCTTCGTCCCTTAAATAGGATCGCGTGTGGTTAGTAATTATTGCTTTGACTTATTACGGGTAGAGAATCAACGAGATTCAATACTTTATATCTTGGGCAATATTATTGGTCACATCGCGATTGCTAAGATTTAATACGGAGAATCGTATTGCAAGCACGCTTTGTTCGATTTGTTCTCGGGAGGTTCATAAGATTTATCATACCAAATCTTGCAAGTGGAACTAGTTTCCGGTATGGATAATAATGTTGAACCGTTCCTTTACCAAGGATAAAAGATATTAATTAATGGAAAGCTATTTCAGTGGCTTGAATTAATTAATGGGTTAGATAATCTTAAACACGGGACATAATAACCGGGAGCCATATTAACTGTAATATGGGTTAAGATGGATAGTGCAATATTAATTATGTAGTGGGATTAATTAATATTTGTGGGCTTGAAGCCCAACATAAAGTCCAATAACTGAAAAAGGTGTTTAAAAATAAAATAAATTATTGTTGCATTATTTTCCTTAAAATTTTGAAATTATTAAAGAAAAAGAAGGAGAAGAATTTTCTTGAAAAGATTTTATGGAAATGAGATAAGTATTCTTGGAATTCAAGATTATCCCATAAATTCAAGAAATCTCCCACTTGGTTTCTTTAATTGTGATTTTCGAAATATATAGAGTAATAATAGGAAGAAGGATTTTCTTGATTTTCTTGAAAAGATTTTATGGAAAAAGATATGTATTCTTGGAATACAAGAATATCTCATAAATTCAAGAAAGATCCAATCTTGAAAAAGCCTCCTATTAATTTTTTTTTAAAATGGGTTAAATAAGGGTGTGAGATTTTTGTGAAAAATACATATGGAAAGAAGAATATATGAGATATATTCAAGATTTCTTGGAGATCAAGAAAATATCTTTCCTAACCCTATTTTGAGCCCTAATTTTCGTCCCCCTTTCTATTATAAATAGGGGATGAATGGTTCATCCCCAGATAACACGAAAATTGGTTTTTCGGAAAAATATCAGCGTCGAAAAAATATAAAATATTTTGAAACGTCGACATATTGAGTATTTTCGAAAAACGTCAACTGTGAGAGTACAATTTCATGTGCTGAAAAAATTAGTAAATCCACAAAGGTGGTGCAATAATTTTTAATTTTTCCTTTTGTTAATTGTTCGCGAGCATCCTTCCACCGGATTGTCGAGCAAGGACTAAGGTAATACTTGGGAAGGCTTTTTGGTGTGTTTTCATCGACGAGTCCATTGTCATTCCAAGAGGTGCGTTCACGTAAACTCGTAGTAATTCCGCATGCGTAGGATTTACGTGAACTGTTTATATGCATGATTTGTTGTTGAATTATTATTTGAATTAATATAGGATTAATTCATGCTAGTAATAATTGTAAGAATTAAATTTGTATTTAAATATTCATCCCGAATAGATCCGTGCAATTAATTCTCCAACAGAATTATTATTTGAATTAATATAAGATTAATTCATGCTAGTAATAATTGTTAGAATTAAATTTGTATTTAAATATTCGTCCCGAATAGATCCGGACAATTAATTCCTCAACAAGACCGACCTGGACAGAGCTCATTGCCGATATGAGACTCCGAAAGATGTGTTTTTCTATAGTCCGGAGGGATCCGGAGAGGGTCGACCAACCCCAGAGGTATGATCGCCATCCACGAGACGGGTCATGGACGAAGGACTTCGCTTCCATTATCCGGCGATCTCTCACCGTTGCCGCTGGCATCTTGCCCAGTAACAGATAACTCTGAATGGATGGAGCTACCTTTTGGCGACTTTAATCGAGTGCGTTTCTAGGGCGGTCTCTGTCGATATCGCTTACTCCCATGAAGTGAACTACCGTCAGCGTTGATGCAGCCAATGTGATCCAAGAGGGTCACTATGCTTCTGAAGAACCTGGCCCGGTCGGCGGATCGTGTGGGGATTACCAATAAGATTAAGAACTCGACATCTTCGATGGTGGTTTTGTGGGGGGGCGGCGTAGCGCCCCACGGGTTACGTCTTTGGAGATTCCTATACCCACCGATTTCCAAGCGGACCCCTCGTAAGGCCCCTTCCGAGGTGATATCGAGCATCTCCGCATTGATCTAATTTCCTTTGTCCACTTGCGGTGTTTACTTGTTGCCGACGAGCCAACTAAAGCGGGATTTTGAAAACCTTTCATGGGCGACCTTTTATTGCCCTTTGGAATTACGCCACGTTGAGCTCTACAACTCTTCCTCAAAGATTGTGGGGGTTTATGATCGTACCCTCGTGAGACCGGGTCGCTTTAAGTGAGTCTTTTCTCTCTATAAAAAACAACCGGACCTCCTCAGGGATCCCAATTAACCTTACCGCTTCGTTTTCTTCCAAATTCCTCCGCTTTCGTCAGCGATCGCCTCCGGATTACCGCGACGGATGTCTTCTCGCCGAAATCCTGCACTCAACTTCTCGCATACCTGGGGTCTCTGGTGTATTCGCCTCATGGCACGCCTGAGGCGTGGGGGATCCTTCTAGGACCGTTCAAAAAAAAAAAAAAAATGCAATGGGGCGAAGGTGCTTTCGCCACCATCGAGGGCCCCCCCCGCAAACGTGGTCGCACTGGCGACCATCCCGGGGGGGCAGTGCTCCAGAGCGGGAACCCATTCTTGCTGCCCGCCCCTCCCCCCGCCGCCACCGCCTGGTCGTTAGTTCTCTGGCGACCGTACTTTTGTGGGGTTCGATGTGGATCGCTCCGGGGAGTAAGTCTTGTCGTCCTTTCGTCTTTTATCGTAGCTCGCTTCCGTACTTATCTTAACCAGTAAAGTAACCTTTCAGGTTCATCAACTTCCCGCCGCCCGTGGCCGATTATCTCCGTTCGAAGATGCCTCCTATCGTCGGTGTCGCAACTTATTGGCCCCGATACATGCGGCACTCCGTGCCTAGGTGCTGGTCTCTGGACGACCATCACGCCACCTCTTCCAACATCAAAGTTACGTATAAGTTTTGATACTCCTGACTAACTATTTGATACTTCAGGTGGTATATTTGATACTTTTATACACTGTACAATAATAAAAGATTCTTGTAAAGATATTCAATATTGTGGTTTTAGTATGCAATATGAATCACTGACCTGAAATTTATACTTTTGATAAACATAACAGTTTTCTGATACTCTTGACCATATTTTTGATACTTCAGATGAGATTTGTGATACTTTTGACTGTATAATCACGAGCAAAACGAACGAATTTGTTCTTTTCGATTTATCATCTCTTGTTCATAATCAAAATCAGAATCCTGTTATGGTGAATTAGCTTAACCCAATCAATTTTACATAACATTACACAGTTGCTGCTCCCAATTCGTGCCCTAAAAGTTGAATTCTCGCTTCATCAATCAATTGAAAAAAAAACCCCAAATTCGCTGGCCCATAGATTCTTATACAATGGAGAGTTGAACGAATTGACTGGCTACGACAAAGATTCCAACATAATGGAAATCAAAATCCAATTTTAAAACAAAATTCATAGAAACAAAAACTGATTCAAACACATAAATAACATACAAGTCAAATCGTTTCAAACAATTAACTAAAGAACGAAATAAAATCACCTTAATGCTACTATCTCGCTGCAATTTGTCCCTTCCTCGTCAATTTCCGCTGCAATTTCTGCGTTTTCTGCAGCTACTTGTGCCTCACGCGAGCTGCGTTTTCTTTTTCTTGCCGTTTTATTTCTGAATGCGTGCGGCTGCGTTTTTTTTTTCCGGCCCATTAATGGCACAAATGGGTTTTCATCATATAACTACAATTTGGCCGGGTTTTTTAGAAAATGGGTCAAGTGTAAGACCCATCTCATGTATGAGACAGTCTCACACAAGAGTGCCTCATAAAATAGATACATCTCAAAATTAATACAAAATGATTATATATGCACATTTACGTTTGCATTTTTGTGTATAATTTGGATTAGATATGCAATTCTGTTTATAACTATTAATAATTTGTATACAAAAATTACTTATTAATATATATACATATTTTTTTAAAGGGAAAAATTATTGGTCACGTAACCACGCAACGTAAAAACCTTCTTCCAACCAAAAGATTAGCACACCAAACTATGACAAATGTGGAAATGGATCCCCTACTGTACAACACAGTGTTGTGCAGCAGGAAAACCGTTGGATTACACGCGCATGTAAGTACAAATTTCGTGAATTAAAATATAAAACACGGAAAATGATTACAACTTAATTCTTCGAATTGAAGTGTTGAATATTAGCGGGTTCAAACTCTAATTTGTTCCTCTGATTCTTCTCTTTGTTGACGTTGACCTTGACTCGGATGGATTTTGTAACGGTCCTCGCCTTAATCTTGTCTGGAGTTGAAGTGATGAACTTGAAACGTCGATTCAAGGACTGAATGTCTTGGTTTGGATCGAACGTAGCCTTTGAAGATTTTCTGGATGAACGCCTTAGAATTTGATGAAGAACGATCTTTGAATCTTCAAGTGTTTGATGAAGATCTTTGAATCTTCAAGGGTTTGATGAAGATATTTGAATCTTCAAGGGGTTGAACGAAGAACGCCTTTGGAGAAACGCCGAATCGGAGGTGTTTAGAGCCTTGAACTCGGATTTGGAGTCGTTTCTGGACGGTTTCGTGAAGAACGCTTTCAAATCTTCAAAGTTCGCCTTTGAAGAAACTTCTGATCGGAGGGCCTTTGAGCTTTAATATCTGATCGAACGTCGTTTCTAGCTTGATTTGCACGAAGAACACCTTTGAAGTTACTTCGAATCTTCAAGAACGGTTGCAGAGAGCTCTGGACTCTTCTCGTCAATCGTCTGGAATTGTTGATGTCCGTTGTTGTCTGAAATGAAGAGTTTGGACCCCTATTTATAGGATGGGGGGTGACAAACCTTCCTTAATTGAGGTGCCACGTGGCGACCTCTGATTGGTAGAAGGGATTTGATTGCGTAATTAACACAAATCATTTAATTTGATTGATTTGTTATTAATTTCCATCTATTTATGACCAAATATCAGTCTGATTGGCCACATACGAGTATTCAAATGCTCGTAAAAATTTAACTGGCTTGTACCGTGTATATATTAAACATCAATTATTTAATTATTTAATTTGAAGAATTAATTTAGTAAATTCTCAATTAATAAATAAATAATTTCATTTGATATTAATATAAAATTGTACACATGTCACTATTTAATTGGGTGTAAATTTTATTTGCTTACAGCGCACACGCACATACTCGCACGGGTGTGTGTGATTAGAGGTGGCAAAATGATCGGTCCGGGCCTGCCGGGGCCACTGGGCCAACTACAAATTTTGGGCCGGACCGGACCGGGCCTGATTTTTAGCGGGCCTCCAATTTTGAAGCCCAGCCTGGCCCTAGGCGGCCACCGGGCCAAAATAACCCTTTTTTTAATAATATTTTTTAATATTAATTTTATAGTTTTTTTTAAAATATGGTTCCTCTTTCAATTTTTAATATACCGAAAAAACCTCATATTAATATTAACACAAACCCGGGTATTTGAGGGAAACACTTAATTGTAGAACCGTCTATTTGTGCTTAACTAATCAGTAAAAAAATAACTTTTTAAATAAAGTTAATATATTTTTAATGAATCAACAATTTTTTTTTTTTTTAAATACACACCAATTAATTTTTTGTAATTTAATATATTGTACTTACATCAGAATAAATTCATTCGTAATCAAAACAACCCTCCGACCTCAATCAATCTTTCTTCTTTAGTCAAGTCACTATTAAAATAATAATATTCAAATAGTAAAATAAGTAAATACAATTGTATTATCATGGTGCAAGTTATTGAATCTAAATAAAGAGAGAATTTGATATTTACTCAAGAGATATAATTGAGAAAAGAAAGAAGACAAAAAGGCGCACGACAATAGTAAATAAGTGCATATTTATCACTATTTGTTTCACCTTCATATTTGAGTCAAGAAAAAGAAGAAGAAAAAAAAATGGGCCATCAAAAGTTTGCGTTCGACCGAAAAATGGGACGGGAAAAATCAAAGCCGATTCTTTTTTTGGGCCACAAAAACAAGGCCCAAATTTCAAATTTATTTATCTGTTTACCATTTTGCCACCTCTATATGTGATCCAATTATTCCCCTATTGCACATTAGAGGATCTGTTTCCGACAAATGTAGGATGACACATGATAACATGAGATGAATATGTTAACCTATGTTATGAGTTATAAAAATATCGAGATTTAAATATTAAATTTAATTTAACATATTTATACGTGTGATACAAGACATGCCATGTGTTCAACCGCTCCAAATATCCTTTTCTTTGTTTTGGGCCAATATTGTTAACCTCGTACGGTTGGACCGAGGGAAAAGATCAAGGGTCCGGTTATCCACACCCCCAACATTAGTAGATACACTCATCCAAATCAAACACTACCCATTATACCCTCTGTAAGAAAAAAAATTGAATTCTCTCTTCATATCTTCCCCCTGTTTTCTTTACCGCCTACTCCCTCTCATTTCTGATTTCACCCATGTTCCTTCAATTGCCACCGAACTCCGGTGACCGCCGTCGACCCCCGCCGCCGCCCGCCGCCGCCATGGACGGCTGTTCCACCCTTCTCTATCTCTCTCTCGCCATTTTCTCACCACCCCTGTTCGTCCACTGCTACAACACGACGTGGTAAATTGGTCATTGAAACAAGCAAGTACGTGAAATTAAAGGCTATGTTGATCGAGCCCAACTGTGTGAAAATGCAAAGTTGTTTGTGATTGAGAGAAAAGTGAAATCTCACAATAATAATTCTAAGTCTCAGGCAAAGTTAAAACATTTCTCCATCTTCTTTCCTTCTTTTCCCCTTCGACAAACCTGAATCGAAATTGTTTTCCTTTCAATTGTTTTTGAAAAATTGCGGCCGGCAGCTGACGGTGGTGGCGGGCTGTAGACGGCGGCGACGGTAGTGCACTGGTGGTGGTCAAAACTAGGGTTAGAGTTTAGATCTTTTAATTATGAAGATAAGGGTATTATTGGATTTTCATAATTTTTTTTTATCTAGTGTGTGCATCTACTAATGTTGGGGGTGTGGATAACCGGACCCAAAGATCAAAAGATTTGAGGCCCAAGAGAAAGCCCGAACTTTAAGGGCTTGACCAGAACGTAATGACAAATGTGCCCTCATTAGCGATTAATGAATAACGAGACTGTCGATAGCCAAATTATCGGGATTGATTTGTTTAATGTGGCTTAATGGTTTTAGGTAACAAATAAATAAATAATAAGTATGATTATAAAGTAATAAAATGTAAATGATTGAGAATAAATGGAGAACACAATAAAAAAAAATGGAGTAGCTCAGGTGGTCGGAGTAGCTCAGGTGATTAGAGTACCAATACCTATGTCGAATGTCATGCATTCGAGTCGTCATTTACTTGAATAAAAAATGAATAACACAATAAATGTTATTCAATAAAGCTGAATTAAAAAGAGAAATGAAGAACACTATAAATGTTATTCAATAAATACTTAAAGGCTGAATTAAAAAGAGTAATCGTTAGTGAATATTTGGATCCTTTATTATGGTTCAAAAGTCTTTATTTATAATACATTATAGAGAGTGGATCTCACTCTCTAACTAGCCTTAGCTCGAGCATTTAATGCACAAGTACTATGCATTTAATGTTATTAATACTACTTTGGAGTTTGAACTTTATACTCTAGCTATAAAACTTTCCAGCAGGACTTCGACTGTCCAATCTTTGACACTTGGATATATCTCATGATCCTCGCCTGACATTTCTAAACACTATGTTAAATGGCCGTCTGCAGCTGTCACATTGCCGTTTGAGATGAGATCTTCCCTTTTGAGAAAGATTTTCTGTCCCAATCCTCTGTTTTTGTAATTTTTTTGTACCAACTTTCATCGCACAAGCTCGTCGACTTTCTTTATATTCAATCTATCACCGAGGTGGTATGATGTGTCTATATGAGGTTGCTGGGTATTTAGTTATACTCCGAGCTCCTCTGAAATTCGATGATTCTTGTTCTAGTTATTTTTACGGTGGAGGTCATCTCTGATGTAAAAGTTTTAATTATATTTGACTTGCACAGCAGAAACCAAGTCTTACATTATCTTGTTAAAGTGTGGATTGTTCAAGTGGTTAGAACTCCACTGCCTAAGACCTCAAGATCTTGAGTTTGAGACACAGGGGGAAAGTATTTATTTTCTCTTATGGTGGTTCCCCTTGTGGTGGGGTGGTGGTCCCCCTCTTGTGGTGGTTGCAGTTTTAATTGAGGTGTAGTTACGGTTTCGGGTTGCGGTTCAAGGTGGTCCCCCTCTTGTGGTGGTTGCAGTTCCGATCTACAGCGAAACGATAAGATATTATCAATGCCTAATAATAAAATGAACTATTATAATTGATTATTTTAGGAAATTATTTTAATTGAGTACTTTCAAACGAAAATTCTTACATTATCTTCATTTGCATAATATTTATTTTATTAAATCTAATTGGCCGCCAAAATCATTTAAATTATTAATCTCTATAAAAACAAAAGAAAGATCCAATTTTCTTGCAATTTGGATAACTATTTAGTCTTCATTACTCAACTACTCCACCGGACCACCGCAAAATTTATCAACTGTTCAATCCAATTGCTTAGAAATTAAGGAATCCGAATCTGATATATACTCCTATATGACATTTATTATGTATGACTTGCCACGTATGTATGTGATTCTTTTTGACAAAAAATTATACGAGACAATCTCATTCATGAGACATGACACAATTTATTTCAGATCACATTCATCCCTTTTAAAAGTGTTAAAAGTCAAAGCCCAATTTATGTCTATCTCATGCAAGTGTGTCTCATTTTCTTTTTATATATTGTCAATTTCATAGATACGAAATATTATACCAATTGAATAAGTGATATACTTTCTTGTGAAATTGTTATAACGTGAATACAAGTTAATAATTAAATAAAAAAATAAAAATTAATTAAATAAAGTAAGATATCTTAAATTTAAATTTAATTATATCGGACCCGTCCAAATAAAAACTTATATAGATGCAAGAAGAGCCTAGATATTTCATACTTACTAGTAGTTGCAAGGCACTAGCCCACGTTATAGCTTCAGTTAATAGGAAAATTAGGTGAATATTAATTATGGACTTTTTCTTGCCTTGTTGATCGGTAAAAGTAACACTTAGATAAGATAAAAACCCACTTTTATAATTTGAGTTCATATAATTTCCCTTTTTATTTTATAATAGCATTTTTTGTTGTGTACATATGCATTCTTTTGTTCACTTACATGAACTGATAACCTTTTAATAAAATAATTAATAATATTTAAAAATGCATTTGAATGGAATGGTACAAACGATACATTAAAGTATTTGTCTAAATATTATTTTGGACACGTTATTCTTCTAAACTTTCAATCTTTAAAATAAAATAAATAAACCTAAACTTTGAAACCATTATTAAGATAAAACTAGAAGAATAAAAAATTAAAATGAACGGTATAGCCACTTAGGTATAAATTGAGAAAATCTTTTAGGTGATGCTACTATATATCATGTAATTATTGCCTAATAGAACCCACCCTTTTGCACATAAATACATAAACCTTGTTATCATTCATTCATTCACTTCCATCACTTATACCTTTTCATAAAAGCAAAACAAGTTGTAGTAGTTTCACTTTCAATTTTTGGAAGTCTCAAATATGAACGAACCACCAAAATATGCATATCCATACCCTCCTCAAGGTACAATCTAATTTCATTTTTTTTAGTTCCACTTAAATTTGTTTAAAAAATAAAATGCTTTCTGATGAATCATTTTGGGCTTTTCTTAAATAAGGTCAATATCAAGGCCCTCCTGCGATGGCCCCTCCTCAATATAATGCTCCGACTTCGACTCGAGGAGAACGTGGTTTTCTTTGAGGGATGATACTATCTCTCTCTTTTCTCTTTCTCTTTCTCTATCCGTGTGAATTATAATATGGATATCTATAGGGATAATTGAACCGAGCCGAAATGAACTTTAAAATGTTTGCACTTGATTTGTTTATTTTTGAGTCGAACACAAGCTTAACTATCGATTACTTACGAGCTTTTCTGAGCTTAATCGAGCCTATATGGGCAGGGCCGGTCCAACGATTTAAAGGGCCCAATGCGAATTATTTTTTGGACCCTTCGTGTATATTGTACTATAAATGAATACATAAAAATATAATTATTGAAACTTGCGCTTGCTTCAAGGACGCTCTGAGACTTAAGCACAGAGCCAGAACCGCCTCAGCTAAGCGACCTTTGCTTCAAGTATGTAGATTTATTAACCTATATTGACATATATATATATATAAAGAAAAAGTGGGGCCTTGTCCGAAGGCACGAGCGGCACCTCCTCAGGGCCGGCCCTGTGGCAGTGTGGCCCCTGTGATGGGCCTAAATGAACTTAATAATATCAATTTTAAATTAGATTATTTATCAATCAATTATAAAAAAAATTATATCTCTAAAAATTATATATATATCTACTAAATTTTATAATTTTATTTAATTAAATAAGTTTAGTTATATATTTTTATATTTATCATGCATAGTTAGTGTGAAAATTATAAATTAAAATCCGTGAAAATTATAAATTAAAATCAAACTACTCAATTATTTATACGAGCTAGCCACGAGGTTACTAACGAGCCAGTTCATGAGCTAACGATTCGAATACCATTAAGCTTGAGTTTGTTTGTTTATGGTGACGAGCTTTATTAAACGAGCTCGAACGGATATTTATCGAGCCGAATCTCGAATAGTTCACGAACAGCTTGGTTTGATTACATCCATAGTCTCCTTTGCATCAGGTGCACTTCATAGTGTATATTTAAAAAATATAGTTTGTTGCACTGAAGCATACAATTTGTTACACAGAAGCGTGCAACTTGTATTCGTAAAACAAGTTGCACTTTTCAGTATAACAAATTGAATGTTTAAGTGCAACAAGTTGTATGATTCTAATATACATTTGGTGCATAAAAGATTAATCCTAAATTATATTAATGTAGTATATTTTACACGTAATTAATTTTTATTTTTTTAGATATATTATTTTTTAGATAAAAGTTCATATGAGATGGGGTGCAAATTAACGCAAATCAATATCTATCCTTTCTAACATGTTAAGTTTTATGCCCAACTTATATTTCATCTCATCGTAAAACCGTCTCACACAAGTGTATCTCTATTTTTTTAAGAGTCACTCTCCTGTGCACCCCATGCACCAATTCAAATTGATGCAATTGAATTTAATTTTAATTTGAATGCACTATGCACTCTAAACCCTAACCTCTAAATAATGAACCCTAAATCATATATGAATCATTCGGGTCGGGTGATCCATGAACCACTTGGTTCGAGTGAACCATGAACCACTCGGGCCGGGTTTGGCTCCGAGTCGAGAAAAAAAACATAAAATTGATATTAAAGTTAAAAGAAAACTGAAATTGAAAAAAACAAAAGAAACTAAAACTAAAAAAAATAAAAAAAAAAACTCCTGAAATTAAATTGTACCAAATTAATTTGGTGCAAATGGTGCACTCGGATAATTTACTTTTTTTTTTAATGTATATTGAGTGAAGATTAATATTATGTGATAATTTTGTGATTTGTGAGTGCAGTCTTGCTGCCATGTGTTGCTGTTTTCTAGTTGATAATTGCTGCTGCGACCCCTCCGTCCTTTGCGTCTGGTAATCCATCCTAATTAATATTATATTCCTTACAAGTGATCTACAATAATTGATACATGTGTTATACAAAATTTATGTAATATTTTAGTTTTAATGTTTTAAGAATGCGAATTTTCTTTATGCTTCTCGTATATTGATCTTTTATTTGGAGTTTTTCTTTTCATATGTTAAACATGTGTAATATTTTGCTTGCACAAAAATTAAATTAAATTACACAATACAAAAAAAATTACAGTAATAATTTTTTGTGAGTAATGTTCGATTATCTTTTTTTTTTTCAACATGTGCAATATTTTATTTTTATGAATAGAATAAATTTGCACAAAAATAAATAAAAAATTATGTACACATACAAAAAAATTGCAGCAATAATTTGTCTGTATATGTGCAAAAAAGAATTTAATGTGAATGAGCCCTGTAAATTAATCTCCAAGAGAAGCTTTTTAACTTTTTAATAGCAAACAATAACATTCTGTAATTTTTTAAGGAAAAAATGACAGTTAACACTTAACAGTGGTGAAAAAGAAATGAAAGGGCTAGAGCTCTTTTGTCTTGGAAAATGGGTTTTTGTAATTTAGACATGCAAAAGAAAATTTTAAAACTTATAACTTGTAGTTGGAGTTATTTTCGTATACAGTATTTATAACCTTTGTATTGAGTTGCAACTTTTTTTTTGGTTAGTAATAAATTGTAAAGGTCCATTCCAAATTGCATCTAATAGTTATCTCCACTTGATTAAACATGCTAAAAAGGTCAAAATTATCCCCCAAATTATTTATATCCTTAAAAATATGAATGAGTCGGTGATGGAGATGAGATCACGATGAAGATCATAATTTATTATAATCATAATTTAATTAAAAAATTAATAATTAATGTAATTTATTAGCATTTATTATATTATTGTAATTAGTGTTAAAGTTTTTCTATTTAAGAGTCAGTTATGTAACTTTTTCATTCAGTTAAGTTGATTATAAAATTAAAAGATTAAGAGTGTTTTATCTTATTTCCTCTTTACCAGTATTCCAATAGAAATCAACGGAGATTGAGAGGGTTGTTCGTTTGTTCACACTTCTCCCTGCATCAAATGGTCTCACAGTGAGACGAAATATATTTGACGTTTTAATACTTTAAGAGAATGAGTGTAATTTGTGCCAGCTAAATTGTACCTCATCTCATAAGAGTTTTTGTCTAAACATATTCTTATACATTACAAATGCAAGAGTAACATTTTGGTGCATTCAGGTTGCACCACGATAATGTTCAATAAATTAATTATTACTTGTCAAATAATAATTTTTAATAGAATAACTAATAATATTTAAAAATGCACTTAAATTAAATGGTACAACGTAAGCATTGAAGTATTTGCATAAATATTACTCCGGACGCGTTATTCTTGTAAATTTCAATCTACAAAATTAAATAAATTAAATAAACCTAAGCTTCGAAACCATTATTAAGATAAAATTAGAAGAATAAAAATTAAACAGACACAGTTGTGTTAGACGATCTCACGATGAGAGGGAGCATAATCTGAACATTGACGATTTAACACTTTGAGAAAGATAGATATTGATTGTTAAATTATACCTCATCTCATGTACGAGACCGTTTCACACGAATTTTTGTCAAAATTAAAATGAAAGGCATATAAATAACTGAAAAAATCTTTTAGGTGATGTTACTACATTATATCATGCGTCCCCATGTAATTAATAATTATTCACTAATAGAACCCACCCTTTCTCACATAAATACCTAATCTTGTTTTCATTCATTCATTCATTCAGTTTCATCACCAATCAACCTTTTCATAAAGCAAAATAATTAAGTTGTAGTAGTTTCAATCTCAAATATGAATGAACCACCAAAATATGCATATCCATATCCTGCTCAAGGTACAATCCAATTTCATTTTTCACTTTAGCTCCACTTAAATTTTCTTCAAAATAATAAAATGTTATATTTTGAATTAGCACAACTACAATTTTCATGATAAATCATTTGGCCTTTTAAAAAAAAAATTAAGGTCAATATCAAGGCCCTCCAGTGATGGCCCCTCCTCAGTATTATGCTCCACCTCCGGCCCGAACACAGCCCGGATTTCTCGAGGGATGGTATAAAATTATAAATTATCCGTTTTTTTTTTTTTTTTTTGTTTTTTATATGATGGTATTTTTAATGTATGTTTATTGAGTGAAGATTAATTTGTGTGATAATTTTGTGATTTGTGAGTGCAGTCTTGCTGCTATGTGTTGCTGTTTACTAGTTGATGATTGTTGCTGCGACCCCTCCATCCTTTGCATCTGGTGATGCATCCTAATTAATGCTACTATATATATATGCCTTATAAAAAATTGATTTGATATATGTATTTCACAAAATTTATGCAACATTTACTAAGATTTAATGTTTAAGATTAATGTGAATTTTCTTTTAATACTTCTCTATCATATTTGATCTTTCGTTTATGGCCTTCCTTTTTTTTGCTTGTACAGTCTTTTGCTTAAAGATTCTTATGAAATACTATTAACTTTTTTTCAAAGCTGTGTTTGTAATACTATAACACCCATTAAGTATACTCCTTCCATTCCAGATCAATTTATACTTTGAGCTGGGCACTAAAATTTTAAAAATTGATTTTTTTTTTTCTTTATTATAAAAATAAAGTAAATATTTCAATCAAATAAAATTTAATTGCGTGGGTGTGAGTTAATTATGTTAGAAAAAATAATTATATAGAAATAATTCATGGTAAATAAGTATATATTGTAAGGATAAAAATTATGAATGAATTTCCAATTATAGGGTGTGAACATAGATGTGGGGCAAACCAAACATAAAAGTGTGAAAATGAATTTAGGATGTAATTGAAGGAGTATATTATATGATCTTTAAGCTTATAATTCTAGCCGAAAAATTATTTAAAAACAAATGGAAATATAAATACTTAAATGAACATCTCATATATAAAACTGTTTCTCACAAAATACCACTTGGAGTTAATTTCTGCAAAGGAAAAAAACCTTTAGATCCCGATAATTATTGTTTCAATTCAATTTTAAAAAGTATCTCATTTTGCTTCGTTTTGAAATTGATCATGATTGTTTTGACTTTTTTATTTTGAGTCTTTAAATTATTAAAAAAAAATTAAAATTGGTCATTCAGCATGTCACCCAACAGGTAACTGCCACAGATGTAATTATTTTACTATTTTTTTTTTGAAATGTCACCTAAACTTTTTTAATCTTAATAATTTTCGGACGAAATTTTTCTTCGTATTTTTTTTAGGGAGAAATAGTGTTTTCTGCGTATTTTGATTTACAGATTGTCTTTTAACCTGATCAAAAAACTGGACACAAAATTATTAGAATTAAAAATGTTTAAGTGACACTTTTAAATTAAAGGGAAAATAAAATAATTGCACATGTGGGGTTACATATTTGGTAACCTGCTGCAGCAGGTTAAATGATCAATTAAAAAAATAAAAAGTTTACAGGATCAAAATAAAAAAATTAAAATAATTAGGATCAATTTCAAAACGATGTAAAGTTACTGGACTACAAAAACTTTAATCCATTTTTTAAAAACATTTGAATTGCCGAATTCCCGATTATTAGTCGATTGAATAATGAAGTCTCCATCAATTTTAAATAGAAGAGCACTTGTTTGAGACGGTCTGCACGGTGAGACATAACATAATTTGACATTAATGTTTTAACACTTTGAGAAGGAATAATATTAATTTGTGCTAGATTGTACCCCGTCTCATGAATAAGACGTCTCACAAGAATTATTATCTTTTAGATATTCAATCCTCTTAGGCATAATTACACTATCTCCTCCGAACTATCAATAAATTTGCATTTAATTGACTAATAATTTGATAACCTTAAGTGTATGTTTGTTTCGGGATTTAGGTGTGCGGGGGAAGTCATGACTTTAAAATTCTATGGATTTGAAAGTCTTGGTGAATAGTATAAAATTATGCGTTTGTTTTGAGATTTTGATAGGGTGAGATTTTACTTTATGTCAAATCAATGTTTAATAGTGATTCATGTAGTATTATTATATTGTGTTGAGAGTGAGAAAATAGTAATGTGATTGTATTAAATTTTGTGAAAAATAGTGGTGTAGATATATTTTATAGGAGTGAATTTTGAAGTCTAATTTTAAATCTCAAACTATAATGAGACGTGATTTTCAAAGTCCTAAGTTCATCTGGGTGAGTCCCGAAACAAACATACTCTAAGTTCCTCAGGGTATGTTTGTTTCGGGATTTAGGTGTGAGGGGGAAGTTATGACTTCGAAATCCTATGGATTTGAAAGTCTTGGTGAATATTAAAAAATATGTGTTTGTTTTGAGATTTTGATATGGTGAGATTTTACTTTATGTTAAATCAATGTTTAATAATGATTGATATGATATTATTATATTGTGTTGAGAGTGAGAAAAGTAGTGATGTGATTGTATTGAATTTTGTGAAAAATAGGGGTGTAGGTGTATTTTATAGGATGAGATTTTGAAGTCTAATTTTAAATCTCAAACTATAATGGGACGTGATTTTCAAATTACTAAGTCCATCCGGGTGACTCCCGAAACAAACATACCCTCATCATTCTATAGACTATAATTGTGGAAAATAAGAGCTTTTTCATTTTCAAAACATACACACATGTATTTTTTTTTTCTTTTTACAATATTATTAGAAACATTCAATGAAACAAATTAAATAAATATACGACTAATATTAAATTAAATATTAATAAGTTTATTTAAAATTTCATATAACACATAGGTTGTATACAAGTACTAGTATTGCATATACCGAAGATGAGATTTCAGATCTAAAATATGGATTTTTTGTGATTTAAGTGTTTCCTAAAGGAAGAATTTGAATATCAATAATTAAATTGGACACTTATGATGAGTCTAGTTCAAAATATCAAAATTTAGAAAAGTATAAAAATATTTACCTATAAATTATACTCCTAATTGATTATATTATATATATATTTTATATTTAAATAAAATATATTAAACGGTGAGATTATAAGTTGAGTCACTATTTTTGATAAAAAAAAAAAAGAAAAAAACTTAATGGCGGCACTTTCAGCATGATAAAATAATAAAATATATTCTCAGCTTTTCAGCTTTAATAAACGCTTGCAATCACCGCTTTCAAAAAAACGCTTGCAATCACCATCTCATGGGCCTTATTTTTCTTGCAAGGCCCAGTATGACCCACACATATAAATATAAAGCCCATACTCATATATATAAGGGCCCGGTTATTAGCACCCCCATTATTAGGAGATACACCCCCAAAAATATTTTCGAAAAATTTAATTTGAATTTAATACATAATTTCGAAACATTAGTGTTGAAATTGTATCTTAATTTCGGAGCATTTGTTTTGAAAGTTTTCGAGCAGAATTTTACTTTGCAAAACTTCAGAAATTCGGCATCTTTTTTTCGAAATATGTTAGTGATTTTGAAAAATCACTTTCGAAATTAATATACAATTTCAACACCGATGTTTCGAAATTATGGAGGGGGTATATCTCCTAATAATGGGGGTGTTAATAACCGGACCCTATATATAAAGGCTAAAGCCCACCGCCCATCCAATTGATACAACCAAAATTAGGGGGAAAAATATTGAAAATACTAATTAGGGATGTAAAAATCGACGATTGCAAACTCACTTCGCGCGAGTGAATTTGAAGGTATGTTTCGAATCAGTATTTGCTATTTTTTTTTTTTTTCTTTATGTTCTCTTGCTTTGTTTGTTTATGATTTTTTCAATTTCCGGCCGCCGGAAGCTAGATTAAGACGGAGCCGCCGGAAAATCGACTCACTCATCGATGGTGTTAAATTAGCTTTAATATTCAAGCTGTAGTGTGTGAACTAAGCCCCCTCTTCCATGAAGGAAGGTTGGATGATAATTCAATCAATTTTAATTAGTATTAAACACCTTAAAGAGAGGAGACAGCAAAGACGGTAGAGAAAATTTGACTATGCATATGTGTTTGTGTTCAATTTTAAGTGGTATAAGTATAATGTATAATGTTTATAGTATGAATGAATGGTAGCTGCTGTTTTGTGTGTTTTATTTGATCGCTAGCTTTGCGCCTTGAGTGCGCATGTGGTATTGATGTCACAGATACTGGAAATATGAAGATAGTAAATATTGAGATGTTTTAAACCTAGGTTACATCTTTGATTTAATTCCACCTCTCTTGGGTTTTTGCATGTTATGCTGCTGTTTATTTTCATATCATACCAGCTATTTGTTTCACACTGTATGAAATCTACATCACCCTGTGGTTTGTGTTTGGCTGCTGAAAACTTATTCAAATCTTGGTTCTAGGAGTGGATTATTTTCATATCTGCTCTGGTTTCTGCTTTTTAAAAACACAGCATGCCTTGCCTTCTTTCCTCGCTCTCATTTCTCCTTAAATCAGTAGGAAAGGAGAAAAAAGAAAAACTGAAAGCCAAATGAATCTCAAGTGACATTATCAGTTAACATGTCAGACGATTTTCTTACTCATTGACCTGTTTTTGGTTTTCTTAAAATTAGAAATGGTTGTTATGTGATACCATTTCTATTGTACATAATTGTGGATTATTATGTTGTACAAGTGGATAAGTTTTGAAGATCCATAATAAACTTTTATAGGTAATGACGATGAAGAAATCCAAGGATCCATTTGAGATTGCATTTGAGGAGCAAGAGGAATCACCTCCAGAGTCCCCTGTTGGTCCCGATGAGAATGAAACACAAAATTCAGCAGGGCCCAATATGGTTGTTAGCGGTGATTCGGACATGAATGCTAATGTTGTTGCAGCAGATCCTTCAACTTCTGCTGCTGTATCAATTCCAGTGGGGAATTCTGGTCCAATGGGAAAGAACAAAGAAGACGATGATGAAGAAGAAGAAGACAACATGGATGTTGAGCTTGGCAAGCTCCGAGCCACTGGTGATCCTGCAAAAACAGCTAAGATGCAGTGAGTTCAGTTGACTAATGTGTTTGACAAAGAGATTTTAAATTTGTGATCTCTTGTACCTTTGCACTAATTTTTTTTTTTAATTTAACTCAACTCGAGATGATTATTTATACAAATGGTAAATAATAGGAGTAGTATTCCATATATATATATATATATATATATATATATATGCATTATAACTTCTTGAAAAGTGTTAAGCAATTCTCGCACTTCATTCTCAAAATAAATGCAGCAAAGCCACAAAAATAGTCTGAATTCTGAAAACATATTTACTTGGTGATTTGTCTCTATAATTTGCCTTACTGAAGGGTCTCATTCAGGTTTTAAGTTCATCTAACCTCATAAGCTTATGTCTTCTTCAGGGAAATTTTATCTCATTTCACAGAAGAGCAAATGAGTAGATATGAATCGTTTCGAAGGTCTGGATTTCAGAAATCTAACATGAAAAGGGTACGCATCAGCTTGTTCTTTTAATGATCTCCAATCGTCAAGGCCACCTCTTCCCTACTTAAATTAATTAATTCTAGTGTAAACCAATGGATTTGATTCGTAAATGATTATCATATACTTTGAACAGTGTAACACTGATGAATTATGATTTTTTCGCTAGTTATGAAAAATAATTGTAAATCTCATTGTTTAATTTCATTTGTATCAGAGAAACTTGTCGGTGAAGAGTCGTGATGTTTCTTTGTTTTGTCTCAAATGCAGTTATTATCTAACATAACTGGATCCGCTAAGATTTCTGTTCCTATGACTATCGTGGTATCTGGTATAGCAAAGATGTTTGTTGGGGAGCTTGTTGAAACAGGTATGATGACTTGTTCTATTACTTAAAGACATGGTCTCTTTTTCTCGACTAAATTGCAAAATTTGACCTTGTTTTTATTGGGTGTTGATAATTTTAGTCCCGTACGAATTAATTTTCTCAATCAAGTCTCATAACTTTTAAAATGTCACGATCTTAGTCCTATATTCACAAGGTTGACGATTGCACGTGCCGCTCACGTTGCCGCCATAATTCCATCTTAACAACCTAACTAATGACTTGACGTCGCTTACGTGGCATAATAAGACCCCAAAATATTAATTTAATTTAAAAAATTACAATTTAATTATCATCCTTGAACAAAAATTGTAAATATAGGATTTACATTACAGCATTTTAAAAGTTATGGGACTTAACTGAGAAATTTGATTACGTAAGAAACTAATAACACCTAACACCCAATAAATATACGACCAGTTTTGCAATTTACTCTGTTTTCACTCGAGGACTAGAAGTTATTCTGAGACTGTCAAGGGATTGCATTGCAGCAAGAGTAGTAATGGCAGAGAGAAAGGATTCTGGACCAATCAGGCCATGCCACATGAGAGAAGCATACAGAAGACTTAAAGCTGATGGCAAGATCCCAAAACGATCAGTTCCCAGGCTTTTTCGCTGAAAGAACCTCCCAAACGAACCTCCAATTAAAAATCAATTAAAAGTATGCAGTCTTACTCGTCTCCTCATCTATTTGAATGCAAGAAGTTGTCAAGGATGCTATGTATGTTTTCATGACCATGGTTAGAATAGCGGGGTATGTTTGGATTATCTGTTAATCTCGTCAAAAAGCGTATCTCGGGTCTTTCCTAAAGCTCCATTCCGAATGTATGTATACTTGGGAAGATTGTAAGCAAGTATATGGATAGAACTAATTGGATTTTTATATAGATATGGCAGATGTTGGGCTTAAATCGCATGGAGTCGCTAAATTATGTTTGCTTGTAGCAAATTATTTACTATAATGGGTGCTACTATAATTTTATGGGTATTTAATGTTAATTTCTGTACCACCAAGTTTCAGTTCTAGATATTGTGTTCTTTTGTTTCCTGTTAAGGTTTAAACAATTAATTTTGAAAAAAGGTGAAGGAAATATGGTGAAGTTGTGGCTAGCATGCCATGCCCGGGTGACATGTAATTCAATATGACCCCATGGATTTATGATAATTACACATTAAGATTTGTATAAATGAATATAGCTGGAATTTGGAATATTTATCATTCTTTGACATTGGTAATTCTGAATAACAATGACCGCAAAAGGAAAGATCAAATTAAAAAATTCTAGCATTTCTATAACTTCCGTATATGATGAATACATCTAATTGCAAGATATCCCAGCACCATTGTTTCCTCTATTTTCACCAAGATCAGAGGAGTGTAACTTTATTAAAATTCTATTTTAATTTAAAAAACCAAAGATACCTCATATCGATTATTGATGAATGAAAGGTTCTTTTATTCATCACAATGACAATGAGAGACGTCAACAATGAAAGGTTCTTTTATTCTTACACTGTTACACACACTGGTATGTACATAAAATAGATGCTTTAATATGCTTAAAGAAACATGGATTCATATATCATGCAACAACACTGCTCACATTGCCTAAAGTGTTTCCACAGCCACCGCTACCACCACAACCACCACCACAGCCACCACTTTTTGCCATGTTTCCGCAGCCACTGCTACCGCCGCAACCACCACCACAGCCGCCACTTTTTGCCATGTTTCCGCAGCCACCACATCCACCGCTTTTTGCCATGCTTCCACAGCCACCACTACCACCGCAACCACCACCACAGCCTCCACAACCACCAGATTTCGCCATGTTTCCACAACCACTGCCGCCACATCCACCACAACCCCCAGACTACACTGTCTTTACCGCATCTCCGCACCCGCTGCCACATCCCCCACCACAACCTCCACCTTTTATTGGCACCACAACATTACTGTTAACAGCTGCTACATTAACCTCCACTACCTTTTGCAAAGGAGCCTGCTTGGTATCACCTACTACTGGACTCTGATGTTCTTCAACTGAGACTTCTTTGCTACCCAAGATCAGACCATTTTGCCCCTCTTTCCTCAATATGTTACCGAGTATAAATGCAAGTATAAAGCCAGGCAAAAGAAACCATTCTTCTTTAACCTAAAAATCCAAAATTAAAGGGTATGAATATTAGAATATACTGGATATGATATTAGTTCCTTGTTAAGAAATTAGATTACCTTGACAGTGTTAGACTTCAAGTCAAGTAATGCCACAGCTCTTCCATACGGATCTTCAGCAGAGAATTTTACAGCTGTAATCAGGTGATGTTCAAGTTGATGCCCGCCTTTGTGTTTCTCACATCGCCTCGTTTCATAATCCAGCCTTCCGCCAGGAAAAAGTCTTACCTATATAAAGTAATGAACTTTGAACAATTATATCAAAACAATACCTATGGACCCTCGTCTGAAGCTGGATTTTCCATCAATAATTAACTAAAAACAATAGCCCACTTATTGATTACAATGTAAGATGTTTTGTTTAGGTCAAATGTGATTCAGGTCATGCTAAATGCTCTCGCCCAAATAAATTTTACAGCTTAATACTTGAAAAATGCGTAAACTAAACTTTCTCAGTTTCATTTTCTTTTATCTGAGCTCCTTCGTGTAACAAGATATACAATGAGAGTGGGAGAATACTTACAGTGTGAGGACCAGTGAGCTCTAAGAGGTGGCCGTCATCAGTCTTCGTATTTGGAACCTTAAGGGACCACGGAGAGTTTACCATAGACCACTGAGATCCTGTAAACTCAGCCAGTGTACATGTTTCGCCTGATTCTGTGATGCCTACCACAGCCCTTCTACATTCTTTCTTGCTCTTTGTCTTCTGCAGATCTCTGCGATGATATCATAAAACATGAGTTAGTCAAAATCCAGAATCTTCAAGAAAATCACTTCATATTCACCAACAAATCAGAGTGGCCTATTTTTAGGCATGTGAACAGATTAACACAGAAAATATTATCCAGAAATGTGAATTTTAAATACCTCATCTGAAGGTTGAACACCAGCTTCCCATCCTCATCAATGACACGTGTCAAACTTTTAGTGAATTGGACCCTCACTGGCAGTGGGAACAAGCAAGAACTTTTCGAGAAAGGTCGAGAACGAACCATATGAAGTGTATATGGTGCTGGGGCAGGTACAGTCACTGAGATTGCTACTCTCAAGCCAATCGGTTTGGATTCTGTGGTGTTCGAACTTGGCACTAAATCAAGCCATTTTTCCACTGTAAGATTGGAGTCTAGGGACAGAAAGTCTTGTAGAGATACTGAAGTGGTCGCCATCGTTTTGGATGACTTTGCTAATGTTACGCTGGAAGACGAGGAGACAAGATCAAAGAGCAGGTGCCCAGTAGGTTGGCACTGGAAGGATGCCACTTGTTTCTCACCAGATTCTGAGAAAATTTTAAGGGTTCTCTTTGCATTAAAGATCATATCTGGTTGCGATTTACTAAAGGACACAAAGAGATTTCCGCTGTGTCCTTCTGGCAGACTTCTTACACCTACGAACTCCAACATCACCTGAAAAATGCACAAACATATGAAGTTTTTCCACCCCAGTTATTCTCTCAGGAAAGTACGCATAGAAGAGAAGGAATCACAAACAGTATTTAAGCCAGTTTCTGTTCAAGTACAAAGCAACCCTCCGCATCCCCCTCTTTAGCAGGATCGAGTTTCGCATTAATCAGAGAACTGAACAATATTAACGTGTGAAGCAATAAAACTAAAGCTCAATAAACTTGAAAGGACTTATGAACTGAAGGGAATATCTGACATGAGAAATGCTGAAGCTAGATGATGATCATACTTGTTTAAAGAATAAAAGGGATTTGGGTTATGAATATCTCAGGTAAAGATGGGTACATATGTAAAAGAAATTTGGATCTTCCGAAACAAATTCAATTCAATAGCACCTTATCCTAGAAACTGAGAGACTTTATATCGACACCTGTTTCTCCATGGCTCTGATCAGGTGAGCTTCTTAAATTTTTCTTAAATATTGGTAAGAATGATAGTTAAAAGAAGAAATCCAGTAAGAGAAGAGATCTTGTTATCAAAATCTGTCATTAGTTCATGATTCTATACTTTTCTTTCTTCTCTGTAACATATAAAGAATGGCAAAGCATTAATTTACTGCAAGACAAATAGAAATGGATAATAGTGTTATGTGCATTTGTGTCATTTTAGGAGAGTTGTAAAGGTCTGTAAACTACCTCAAGTACTTCGATCTCAGGAAGTGCTATTTTAGGATTCTCATCAGAACTGGGCATCTTCTTGGTGATAATGCCGTAGTAAGGAGTAGTTCTAATAGGTGAAGGAGCACTGCCCCTGTACATTGCTCCAGCTCTCCAATACCTACGCCCATACATCTCCTCAAAAGTCTTGGTGGTGCCAGAAAAACCAACATCCAGTTTCTGACCTTTACTTCTGTCAGAATCGGTATCATCATGTTCTAAAATTTTTCCCATTATATTTAGAAGATCTGTGCAATAAGAAACTGGATGTAACTGGTGAGTGTGCCAGATAAGGTCAATGTCATAAGTAGGAACTGAGAAGCTCTTTATGTCGTTCTCCTTGTTTCTCTTGATCAAATGCAGAAATCCTTTATACCTAGCCACAGCTCCTTCGATATAGGGAACGTCATTCATGTGGGGTCGCAAAACCTACAGCAGAATATGAGAAGGATTTAAAAAAAAAAAAAAAAAAAAAAACGAACATAAAAAGCTAGTACAGATGATATTTATTAAAGTTACCTGATAAAAAAATGGACTTTGTCTATGAACAGCTGAGATCAAATCATACTTGGTGCACTTTTCCACCACTACTCTTTCTCCGCTCATATTATCTTGATGAACACCTTCTATATCCAATTCATAGGGCTCACCTGGATATAATCTTCTCCAAATGTCTTCTGTTGGATTTCTTGAAGTTCCTTCCAGAGAAGAAACAACATTCTGATTGTCAAGAATTCTCCCATAAAACTCCTCACAGTCTTGTTTGTATCTAACCTGAAAATGTGATCAGGATTGACCATTTCAATTCATTGCTAACACAAGATAGAGCTAAAATCAATTGTGAAATATAGAGCAGAAAATATACAGGGTTGAGTCTGTGACAGTGCCAAACCCATTCACAATCTAAGGGGACCACCAATGGGCCTTCAGAAAGTGGGGATTCAGAATGTTTTGCCAGCAAAGGAAGCCAATAAGCATTGTACCTAATGGTAGAAATATACAAGTTATTCATGTGAAGATGATACAACAACGACATCATAAAAAGATGTGTCACTGTGTTAAGTTTTTATTGATGATAGGTATGATTCTTCATTCTGGTCTTTGGCATGAAATGAAATCACCAACTCATTAATAACAACAAATTTACATTTCCGTTTATAGACGGTAGAATTTAGTTTTCATAATTCTAAGCGTTGAGATTAGCACGAACTTGAGTATACTTTAATTTATTAGAGGAAACATGTTAACTGGTTCAAGTATCCTGACTGCTGATTAGAAGAAACCTCAATTCAAAGCATCAAGAATAACACAAAAAAACAAGCAAATGGAAGTATCATCATTAAAATGTATATATTATGCATCAAAGTCTGTAGCATTAGTTAATGATGCGCATAAACATTTCAATTGATTAAAACATTGACATTTCATCCATACACCTCAACTACAATAATGACAATTAGAAGCTTTAATAAATCAATAAATAAACACACACACAAAGTAAACAGCATAACAATTCTGAGATCAGTTTCTTGCCTGTAAATTGCCCTATCCAGGCCTGAGCCTTCATAGAGCCAACGATTCCGATCAACAGCAGCAAGGAACTTCAGATGTCTTTCCGCCGCAGAAACTAGGTCTACACTTATCTCAGTGCTCTGTGCTGCTTTCCACTCCAACTTCTGCTGCTTCTCCATTCTTCAAAGTTTTCACCTATCAAGCAAACACCTCTCAGAAAACAAGACTCCCTTTCCTCGATTAACGAACTTTCACAAAATAGATATAAACATAATTATATCGATTATTCAGATTTCAAGTAAACAATTTTCAGCAAATATAACAAAATCAGTTCACAATCCAGATTCCTGACTAAATTTCAACAGAAAAAAAAAAGGCTAACATGAACTGACCAATAACTACGTACGTATCAAAGGAAACAATATAATCGTTGCGATGATCACATAAAAAAAGACGAGGATCAACAGAAAAACAAAAAAACACTGCAAGTAAATGCAGAGGAAAATTACCAGAAATTGCAGGAAATTTGTAAAGAGCAACAATCGCGTTGACGGTTATCGAGTGGTTTAATTTCCTGGAATGAATTGAGAAATGAGGGTCGAATTATATCATCATCTCGTGTTGAAAAGTACAAGTTGGAAATTGAAGGACGGAATTACCCTTCTGTACTGTTTATTTCCGCGGGTTGAGAGAGAGGGCCAAATTTGTGAATGCTGATATTTTACTTTTCAACGTATCAATGGAAGTTTTCAAGAGAAGGCAATTTCATTGGGCTAAAATGGATAATTTTATTTTATTGGTTACCTAACGAAATTGATAGAGTTACTGCTATTGGATACTTGTCGGGAAAAAAATATCTTCAACTTATAAAATATCGAAATACATTTTCTTTCACTAAAATTTCTATGATGTTACTTTCCGGCCCCTAAAAAAACAGACACTTTTTTTTTTTCGTCTGGCCCTTTTTACCAACTTCATACAAAACACCTTAAAACGAAAAAAAAAATCTCACAATCTTCACCCTACAATCTCCACCTTTCACAATCTCCACCCTTCATCCCCTTTGAAAAGTCAACAAAACACACAAAAAACCATTTTTTCTTAATATGTGAGCAAAACAAAATGTGCATGTTGCTGGGGGTATGGGGAGTATCTCATAAAATGTAGTATTACTTATATTTTCTAATAATAATCACTGTTCAAAGAATATAGTACTTAATTTCTTCCCTCAAAGTATTACTTTTTCCAAAAACAAAAATGTCATATTTTTAATAAGAAAGTTCATGTGAACTTAGTTTGTGAATTTTTTTGTGTTTCACATAAAGTTTAGACAAAAATTTATGTGAATTTGTGTTTACGGTGAACTCTATTTTTTCAATATCACTGTTATGCATAAAATATTATAATTATTTAAAAAATATTTTATTTTTAAATATTAATCGTGTTTATGCATAATAATGATAGAATATATGCACACCAATAATATAATTCATGCATAAATTTAATTAACATAAGTGTTACGCAAAACTTTATTAGGACAGTTTTATGATTTTTTAATTTTTGGGAAAAAAACAAATGACTTCGCCCAGACTCGAACAGGGGATATTTTGACCATTATTAAAATTAAAATGAGGATAAATCGAAATCAATTAAATTAAAATTATATCTCATGAATCAAAATCGGGTTTCGTAGAAGACCTTCCTAACGTTTTTTTTTTTTTTTCGAATTATTCCTAAACGTATTAACCATCTTAAATCTTGCATTTCATTTTTTACATTAATATGTCTGTTAAACAGAATGCACACGTTGCACTTGCACCCAAACTAGCTTGCAACAAAATGTACTTTTTAGTTTTGGTTCATTGATTGACAGTTTGATACGTTATGGCCAAATTATTTACCAAATTATGTTTGATAAATTCAGATTGTGTAACTTAACCACAAGAGATTGCCCCAAAAAGGGAAAATTTTCTCATTGCATACAGAATAACGTGGATGATGGTAAACTCCATTTAAAATATATGATTTAGACTCAAAATATTAAATTATTTACCAAATGAATAATAGAAGGTACATGAGGGCAAAATTGGCAGATTGTAATTTAAGCACAGCAGGGGATGCTTCAGTAGTAGTACAATCCAGTTACGTCGGTTTTGCAGTACAAAGGGCTTGGCTTCCTGCTATTTTTGCTTTTTGCAATGTGTTCTGTTTCACTAAACAACAACCTCAGCTGCACACACAGTATGGCATTCTGTTTTCTTCACACAAAACACGAATGCATCAAAGAGTCGAAAAAGTGGTTTGAGCCGTTCGACACCACATACATGATCACATGTTAAAGCACGGGAATCGCCCATACCATGCATGGAAGCTCGAAAAGACATAACTGACTAACTGAAATGCTGACACGTTTTCTGATGAGCGAAAATAACAATGACAAAACAAAGGCAATTGTATGTTCATAAGATCATTTTGTTAGGCCTAGTAATGAGGTGCAATACAGAATAATCTATCAAGCAAGAGAATATACATCCAACTCCATCAGAAGGATGAACCTATTACAAGTTGTCACAAAATGAGGTGCAATACAGAATAATCTATCAAGCAAGAGAATATACATCCAACTCCATCAGAAGGATGAACCTATTACAAGTTGTCACAAAATGTAGTTTGATCAAGGGCAGAGCTAGACTAATATATCCGGGGCTAGAAACAAAAATTAAGAATATCGATCGTATTACATCTTTATCCAGAATTGCTTATGTTTTTCAGCAATAAAAATGAGGAATTCTTTTTCTGGGATTACACAGGTTGCCAGTAGAAAAATAAGTGATATTTTTTTTTTCCAGAAATGCTTCTTCTACTGTTAATTAATTCTGGAAAAACCGTGAAGCAATCATCTAGGTTTTAGTCCATTTTATGTCTTTGCTTCAATCTTTCAGAATCTACGTCTTAGATGAAATAGCTGAAATGATTTTTTTAAAAGTGAATATGACGAGTAGAACTCATTTCATACTCGAGCAAATGAGCCATGGGGTTATGTAGAAATTACTTTTTAGGCAAAAATTTGTGTGAGACGGTCTCACAGTAAGACAGTTCACAAATTAACACCCACCTCTTTCAAAATGTTAAAACGTCATTCCCAAATTATGTTTCGTCTCCCCGTGAGACGATCTCACACAAGACCTACCCTACTTTTCTAGTAGTGTAACTTAGGTGTTGGGCAAAATTAGTAACCTGCTGCATAAATACTTAATTTAAAACAAGAGAACATGAATCTAATTGCTACTTTAATTAATAGTAATATGGATTTGTTCCGGGGGTGGGGGGGGGGGGCTGCTTTCCACAAGGATACACCCCTGAATTTGATGAGAGGAGTACCTCACAGCTCCTCTGAGATTACATCGGTCTCTGTTTTTGGGGTATCCTGCTCCAAGTACTCTTGTTCAATAGTTTCTTTAAGGATGAAAAGTCTCTGAATAACGATAGGTTGATTCATTTTCTTGGCTTCCCTAATTTCAGTCTCTTCTTTGTTGAGATGATATGCATCAAGCATAATCTTTATCCATTTGTGCAGCTCCTTTGGAGTTCTGAAACAAATGGGAATATTAACACATAATGAATATTATATCCTCGACAGACGTTCACAATTACATGTGTGATTTTACAATTACGTGCATATGGCGTTTGGTTCTTTGATATCGTGTTCATCACCAGGAGAGAAAGCAGTAGCCAATGCTGAGAATCGCTCTTCAGGATCGGTGATGTTGAGCAAATACTTGAGCAGCTTGATTTCTTTTGGTACAATACTTCTCAAACTACTTTGTGTTGCCTTGTATAAACGGTACATTATTTCTTTCACCTATAAGAAATTGCATAATGTTACTGATCATATGTAAGAATCCACCGATTTCTTGATTAGAAGACGAGAAATTGTAAGGGGTTTCAGGGTCGGGATGATATAATTGAATGAAGCAAAATGACGAAATGAACCAAAATTACTAAAAGAATGCATAGTGTAAGATTATGGGATATCAAATGTTCGTCTCCCTACTTTTCTCTCACTCCAAGCAAGACAATCTTGCTAGATTCACTTTTCCTACAATTGTTTATAAGGGACTAAGTCTTGCCCAAAACCAATTTCATGAGCAACCAAAGTAACTTCTTCAAAAGAATTATAGGAATCCATAAAATATTCAGTAGAGTATCAACTGGACATGTCCATGCCGTACTTAACTACTTTAAATTAGCAACTCCAAGGGAGTGTTTGTCTATGGCCCCCACTCCACATTTTTATTTCAAATCCATAGAATTTCAAATTCTATAAAATTCTACCACATAATAGTAAATACCTATTATAGTCATATTTTAATTTTTTCCAAACACAATTTTCAATACACTATCAATATCTACAGTTTTTAAAGTATTATTATCTACCCAATTCAACACTCTCTCTCTCCTCCTTTTACTTTACACACTCTCTCCCCTATTTTACACACAAATTTCAGTACACAATTCCACCTAACCCCCCCCACCACCCCCCAACACAAAGGTACGTCTGAAGGTATAGCACCAGGACAATCATTTGGTCGGTTACATGTTCATGCAAAGGTACTTGGTATAAATCCACACACTTTAGATTCTCAATTCGTATCGTCATGTATTCAAGGTCAAAATGCAAGCCAAGTGCAAATAATCCAAACCCATTTCACAATTTGGGCATGCATGGGTGATGCAGACTACAAGCAGAATAATCCAATCATGCTCACTGACCTTATAAACCCATTTAAGCTCTAAAATCAAGAATGGGAATGATAAAGACCAGGGAAAAAGAAAGATGCAAGCCAAAAAACCACATCTACTAGAGGAGCAGCAACAGTATGTAGATAATGAAAAACTAAATTGTAGATACCCAATTTTGCTTCCAATTACAACTGTCAAATATGTATGGATAACCTCTGTCAAGGGAACAAGGATTTTCTTTTTCTTTTAAATAATCAAACACAGAGAAAACCTTTTGGTACCTCGTTTTTTATGGTTGTCGACTCCTTCGCTGCTGCATAAGCGCCATTTATCAACAGAATTAAAGAAGAGTCTAGCTCTTTCGCCTTGGCTAGGCTTTTTATCCTTTCACATGCCGCATCTATTGAAGGAGAATTCAAGATGTCATCAAACTTATCCTGGGCAATGTCTAACGTGCCCACAATTTCCAGAGTGTTATCGAAAGCACTCACTGCTGATAAGCATCGAGTCCCTAGCCTTGCAACCGCTGCACAATTATATGAGAACGTACATCTTAATTCAGATAATGTATCAAATAAAAAATTAGTTCTAAAATAACAAGAGTGGCGATGTCTATATCCAAGTATACACTGGCAAAACAAAAACAAAATTATGGCATCCAGAATAGATGATAATTCAAACACCTATTGCAAAAAGATTTTTCGTATCTCGAGTAACCTATAATGAGTGAACATGCACAGACACAATATGATACAGACTGGGGACATGAAAAGTGTTAAAGCTTTAGGGAGCGCTTGGTTCAAATTCTTCAGTAGGAATGAGTATAAGATATTTGTGGTTGTTAATGAGAATAAAAGATGATCAATTCACTTTCATTATACTTCATACGTGGTAATGAGACTCATAATAAGTTAATCATTAGCCCATTTGATTAACTATCTACCCTCCTATAATCATTTCTCCTCAATTATTCCACTATTACTCAACCAACAATCATTTTTTATCCCCACTCATTCAAAGACTTGAGCAATACACTAACAATGTGAACATCATTCTCATTGTAGTTCACAACTCAATGATTCTCATTGAAGAATTTGAAGCCAAGCTCCCCCTTTAAAGTTTCAGGAAACTATACAACCAGACGTACAACATATATTTACATAATTGGTATATTTTGTGTGCCAAGTGGAAAAGGAGTAAACTATTATAGCGTATATACCCACTAAGATATGTGAATTCAACGCAAGCTCCCAATTGGTGGTTGTGCATATGCTCTTTCCAGGAAAAGTGAAACTTTCCTAGTTTTTTTCAGCCCAAGTCTATAGTCAAAGCCTCAGCCATATTCACCATTATCATCATCACCAAAGCCCATTCCCCCTACAGTTTGCTGCACACATATTTTTTCTTCATGTTGAACAAGGATATGTAAAGAGTTGTTAACACAATGTTTAGTAGGTTCTCCATCATTATCATTATCACCAAAGCCCATAGCCATACATTTACACACACACACACACACACACACACATATATGAGTAACACTTGGGTGCACCGTGCAACCGGTGCACAA
This sequence comes from Stenogyne calaminthoides, assembly GCA_037126765.1. Lineage (NCBI taxonomy): Eukaryota > Viridiplantae > Streptophyta > Magnoliopsida > Lamiales > Lamiaceae > Stenogyne > Stenogyne calaminthoides. Next base: position 37,290,930 of record JBBCBC010000002.1, read on the forward strand.
CTAATATAGTTCAATGAAACAACTAATTTGTTCAGTGAAAACAACTAACACTTACCAACTAATACCTTTTAGTGTAACACCTAATACCATTTTAAAATGCCCTTTAGTTGTACGGTGCAACTGGTGCATATAAGTATTTTTACATCATGATTTCAGTCAAACACATGAAACCTCATAACCAGGAACCATTTTTTCAATTGCTTACATTTTCCTACAGTCTACATTATTCAACCATCTCATGGGAATAGAGTTATCTACTCTGATCCGTGATTTTTTTTTTTTTTTAAATTCAGCACTTTTGACAAACTAGGATAGTTGGTGTGAGAAAAAAATTAAAACCTCCTCTGTAATAAGCAAACTAGGTACCAACTTCCCTCCTAATGATGATTGGATTATCTGTTCATCAAATAGGTAGATTTAAGCATTACCATCTCGGTCCTCCAAGCCGTCACAGGTTTGCGAGAGCAAAGTGAGATGGCGAAAGAAATCATCCGTGAAGTCCCCGCGACGCTTTGCTACAATAGCATTTATATCCAACGGACTATCTTGTATCTCTTTAAGAAGCTCAGCATGCTTCTCCATTTCATCATCAATCTGCAAAGCAACTCATGCTTGATCAACACATAATTCTGATACGAATATCATACTATGCAATGTTAAAAATCCTATTACAATTCACAGCCATCCACTCTTTGGTATAAACACAAGTAGTTGAACTCATTAAATACATAAGCAGAAATTAATAGGCGAAAACCATCGATTTTTTATACCTTTCTAACTTTCCTCGATAACTCGGTCAATTTCTGCTTCATTTGGGAATCATCACTTTCAGCATCAGCTCGCACTCTGCACCGGTTGTAGAATCTCTCCCGATACTGTTTCCACTCATCTCTAAATATCAAGTACTGTTTCCAATCTTTCGACTTGGGTTTCTCGTTCAGGAAAACGTCTATTATCTTATCAACAAATTGGGTAATCGTATACCCATCTGCAATTTCAACTTCGGCTTCTGTTTCTGCCGCAGCGACACCGCTTGCGAAGAACCCTAAATCGAAAAATAATAACACAAATTTGAAAATAATAACGCATGAAAACGAAAATCGAGTGAATAAAAGAGAATGAGTAGTGGGTTATGCCTGTGGTTCTTGTTGATTTCGTGGGTGTTGGAATGTGGAAATTGTGAGACGGCAGCGAAAAGGGGAAAGGAAATTGGGTGGGTAATTTGGAAAAATCAGGGGGTATTTCTGTAGTGAATGGAAAGAGAATGGAGGTGAAGAGCGAGAGTTTAGAGGCCATAGTTACTCCTCTGTTTCTGCTTTGGAGCTTCGATAAGGTATACAATGGTGGGGATAAGCAACAGATTTTACAGTTAAACGACGTCGTAGTAATCGTTTCTATTAAGCCCCGGTTAAACCTCTCCCTTCATGCAGAAATTATTATGCCCTTGGCTTTCAGAGTTGAAAATGTTGAAAATATTAAAAATATTCCGTCAAGACACAAATTTAAAGAATAAAAAAGAAAATATATAAATAAAATAATAATTTATAATTGATCATCACGATCTATCATACTTTGAAATCTATGAATAATAATTTTATTGGATACACAATTAAATACCCCCTTCCAAAATTAAATGTTAATTTGATTGTTCATAAAGATTTAGTGGAATATTGATAAAGTGATAAAGTGGTGGAGTATAAATAATTGTTTATTAGTATTTTATATGATAAAGTGATAAAATGATGGGTAATTAGGGTAGAAAGAATTGTTTATGTTAGGAATTTAAGCAAGCAATTATGGGAGAAAATAATGGAACTACGGAATAAAGAGAATAAACAATTTAGTTCTGGTTAAATCGGGAACCGACTACATCCAAAAAGGGCACTACCAAGCCGAGAGATCTACTATATCGTATAAGATAAAGATAGTGCAGAAGTGCAAGATACAATTGGGAATTAGGGGTTATTTATACAAAAACCGAACTGGAAAAGCTGGGCAAAAACCTATATTTGACCCATCCCGCCAAACCCTATTTCCGCGTCGAAGCCTCACCACCGCCGACCTCGGCCCTTGGTCGAGCGGTTCCGCCGATCACATACATTGCTCGAGTGCCCTCATGGCGCTAGGGGCGCTTCGACCGAGCACACCCGCCGACCTCGGCCGGTCGAAGCGCCTCCTGGCCTCGCATCCCGTTCACTTCAGCTCTCCATAACCCAACAATCTCCCCACCGAGATCGACATCGAGCGGAAGTGCACGACCTCAACCAGGTCGAACGCCTTGGTCCTACTCCGGACTCATTCCTAACGCCTTTCGTCCTCCCTCGGACTCATTCAAACGCCTTGTCCTCCCCTATCATCTCATTCCCGCAACTCGGACTCCAACAATCCCAATAATCTCCCACTCGAGAGATCCACTCCAACTATAACTCGCCTTCCCCATCTCTCATTGGCAGAACTCTCGATCCGAAAGCAATGTCCTCAACGCTCGGCCGATCCACACTTGATCTTGCAATAACTCGATACAACAATCTCGCATACGTGTCTAACGCCCATCTTGATCATGCATCCAACATGATACAACGATCTCAAATGCATGGTCAACGCCATCTTGATCTTGATCCAACCACCTACCTCCTAACAACGCCCCGTACTCCGCGAATCGCCTTATTTTAACCCGCCGACACAGGGCTTTGGTCGAAGCGTTTCGGCTTTCGACCAACCCGGCTTGCTCGAGCCTTTGTGCGTTCTCGATGTTCGAGTTGGTTTGTGCGAGTCAAAGATAATCGAATGACAAATCCAAAATTGCTCGATCAAGCTTCTCAATGACGATTTCCTTCAAATACCATAATTGCTTTCCATAGATCCCTTGAGCATGATGCTCGATACCATTGTTAGGAATTAAAGCAAGCAATTGTGGGAGAAAATAATGGAACTACGTCTTAAGAGAACAAACAATTTAGTTACCTTAAATCGACCGACTACATCTCGGGGCACTACCAAGCCAAGAGAGATCTACTATATCGTATAAGATAAAGGCAAGTAGTCTGCAAGATACAACGGGGAGTTAGGGGTTATTTATACAAAAATCCGAATCGAAAAATCGCCCAAAACCCTATATTTGGTCCATCCCGTCAAACCCTATTTCCACGCGCCTCGGAACCGCTCGACCTCGGCCCTTGGTCGAGCGGTTCTCGCCGATCACATACATTGCTCGAAGCGCCTCGGCGCAATAGGGGGCGCTCGACCGAGCACACCTACTCGACCTCGAAGCGTTGGTCGAAGCCTCCCCGCCCTCGCATCCCGCTTCACTCAGTTCCCATAACCCAACAATCTCCCACTGGAGATCGACACGGAGCGGAAGTGCGGCACGACCTCAACTAGGTCGAACGTCTTGTCCTACCTCATTCGGAACGTCTTATCCCTCCCCGACTCATTCCGAACGTCTTGTCCTCCCCGGACTCATTCTTAACGCCTTGTCCTCCCTGACTCATTCCGCAACTCGAACTCCAACAATCCCAACAATCTCCCACCCGCAGACCGACTCCAATCAGAATCTCGTCTTTCCCCATCTCTCATTGGCAAGAATCTCGATCCGGCAATGTCCCTCAACGTTCGGCTTCAATCCACACTTGATCTTGCAAGAACCGGATACAACGATCTCGAACACGTGTCTAACGCCCATCTTGATCTTGATCCAACCTGACATAACGATCTCAACCACGCGTGTCAACGCCCATCCCGATCTTGCATCCAACCACCTACTCCAAACAACACCCATACTCACTTAATCGCCTACGGAACCCGCTCGACACGGGACTTTGTCGGCGGTTACGCTTTCGACCAACCAACTTGCTCGAGCACCTTGTGTGTTCTCGACGTTTAGTGGTTGTGTCCGATCAAGATACCGAATCGACAAATTAAAATTGCCCATCAAGCTTCTCAAGCGCGCGATTTCCCTTCACCACCATAATTGCTCTCCACGCATCCCTTGAGCACGATGCTGCGATACCGGTTGGTAGGAATTAAAGCAAGCAATTATGGGAAAAATAATGGAACTAAGGAATTAAGAGGAACAAACAATTTGGTTACCCAATATCGACTAACTACATCTGGGGCTCTACCAAGCTAGGAGAGATCTACTATATAGTATAAGATAGTTCAAGTAGTCTGAATATACAATGGGGGAGTTAGGGGTTATTTATACAAAAACCCGAATCGGGAAATCGGGCCAAAACCCTAGATTTGGCCCATCCCCGCCGAAACCCTATTTCCGCGTCGAGCCTCGAACCGCCGACCTCGGCCCTTGGTCGAGCGGTTACGCCGATCACATACATTGCTCGAGTGCCCTCATGGCGCTTTGGATAGGCGCCGACGGAAAGCACACTGCCGACCTCGACCTCCGGGTCGAGCTCCTCCTGCGCCACAGATCCCGCTTTCACTCAGCTCCATAACCCAACAATCTCCCCACCGAGAACTCGAGATCGACATCGAGCGGAAGTGCACGACCAACTAGGTCGAACGCCTTTGTCCTACCATGACTCATTTCAACGCCTTGTCCTCCCCGAACTCATTCCGAACGTCTTGTCCTCCTTGGACTCATTCCTAACGCCTTGTCCTCCCTCGACTCATTCCGAACGCCTTGTCCTCCCCCCAACTCATTCCGCAACTCGACTACTCCAAAAATCCCAACAATCTCCCACCGAGACCGACTCCAATCAACTCTCGTCTTCCCCATCTCTCATTAAGCGTGAACTCTCGATCCGAGCAATGTCCCTCAACGCTCCATTGATCCACACTTGATCTTGCAAGAACCTCGATACAACGATCTCGAGCACGTGTCAACGCCGCCCATCTTGATCTTGCATCCAACCACCTACTCCAAGCAACGCCCCATACTCATGCTGAATCTTATGGAACCCGCCGACTGGGGCTTTGGTCGAAGCGGTTCTACTTTCGACCAACCAAATTGCCGAGCGCCAGGCGCTCTTCGTTCAGGATTGTGCCCGCCGCATACCGAATCGACAACCAAAATTGCTCCATCAAGCTTCAATGGTTTTCCTTCACCACCATAATTGCTTCACGATCCTCGAAATCGATGCTCGATACCGTTGTTAGAATTTAAGCAAGCAATTATGAGAAAATAATGGAACTTTCCGAACAAACAATTTGGTTACCCAAATCCGAATACTACATCCGGGGCACTACCAAGCCAAGAGAGATCTACTATATCGATAAGATAAAGGCAAGTAAGGCAAGATACAACGGGGAGTTAGGGGTTATTTATACAAAAACCCGAATTAAAATGGGCCAAAACCCCAGATTTGGGCCCATCCCGCCCGAACCCTATTTCCACGGTTAAATCTGAACCGCCGACCTCCCTGTCGAGCGGTTTTTGCCTCACATACATTGCTCGAGCGCCCTACGGCGCCGATAGTCGGCGATCGAGCAGCACACCGCCGACTCGAAGGCCGGGTCGAACAAATAATCCCGCTTTTACTCAAGTCCGATAATAAAATAATTTCCATTTGAGATGGACCAAATCGAGGTTTTGGCACGCCCTAGTTCGGTTTTTCTATAAATAACCCCCTAACTAAGATTGATTCGACCATTGCAACTATCTTATACGATATAAGAGATCTCCTCTCGGTCGGGTTAGGCCAACAGATGTAGTTAGTCCCCTTTAACCGGGTAACCAAATTGTTGCTCCCTCAATTTCCAGTTCCATTATTTTCCCATAATTGCTTGCTTTTAATTCCTAACAACGGCATCCTCATGCCTTGCAAGATCCCGTGGAGAGCAATTACGGGCGGCCGGCGGAAATTGCTTTCGAGATCCAACATGGAACATCGATTTTGATTTGTTGTTCGGATATCCCGATTCGCACAACCACCTAACGACAAAGAACGCACAAGGCTTTTCGGCAAGCCCTCGGCGTAACCGGCCGACCAAAGCCTCGTGTCGAAGTGTTCCGACGATTCAGCATGAGTACGGGGTGTTGCGAGTAGGTGGTTGGATCTGAAGATCAAGATGGGGCTGCTTCTTATTGGGATTATCTTGAAAAGTATGCTTTTACTTTGTATAATCGAAAACCACAATTTTCGTACTTATTTATGAAATAAATTGTTTATCAACATCCTTTAAATATGATTGAATGTTATATATATTTACCGCATAACCTGCTCAATAATTAAATTAACATTACATCAAGTTAATTTAGTGATACCGTCACGTAAGATTAAATTAATTTGTCCTACAGAACTAAAAAAGACGCCATTCACGACCTAGATGGAAATGAACAACCATCGCTAAAGGTTGAGGTGTAAGGCTCGAGATTGGTTTGTCTTGACCAAGAGATTACACTTAAGGTATGACCGATCAACGGGAATAGGACCTATTTAGAGGATAAATTCTTCCGAATGAACAAGGAAGAATTAGACCTCGGAGTTCGTTGTTTAACCTTCGCCCCTTAAATAGGATCACGTGGGATTGGTAACTATTGCTTTGACTTATCATGGGTAGCGAATCGTAGAGAGATTCAATACTTTTTATCGTGGGCAATATTATTGGTCACACGCGATTCTTAAGATTTAATCTACGAGAATCGGTAAGCAAAGACGCTTGTTCGATTTGCCCCCCTCGGAGGTTCATAAGATTTATCATACCAAATCTTGCAAGTGGAATTTGTTTCCTGATGGATAATAATGTTGAACCGCTTCCTCGACCAAGGACAAAAGATATTAATTAACGGAAAGCTATTTCAAATGGCTTGAATTAATTAATGGGCTAGATAATCTTAAACACGGAAAATAATAACCGAGCCATATTGACCGTAATATGGGTTAAGATGGATAGTCTTGATATTAATTATGTAGTGGGATTAATTAATATTTATGGGCTTGAATAATATTGTGGCTCAATATTGATAATTCAAGATCCATTGGAAGGTTCAATCTTAATTCTCCTAAAGGCCCCCAAGAAATTTCCAACATAAAAAAGTCCAATAACCGAAAAATGTGTTTAAAAATAAAATAAATTTTGTTGCCTAATTTTCCTTGTTTTTTTTCAAAATTATGGATAAAAAGAGGAGAAAGATTTTCTTTGAATTTTGTTATGGAATGAAGATATGTATTCTTGGAATACAAGATTATCTCATTAAATTCAAGAAATCTCCCACTTTGGTTATTCATTAAAGAATTTCAAATTTTTGGAAATATAATGGGCAAGAAAGATTTTCTTGAAAAGATATTATGGAAGATATGTATTTCTTGAAATACAAGAATATCTCATAAATTCAAGAAGATCCAAATCTTGGAATCTTGCACTTAATATTTTCGAAAATCTCCATAAAATAGAGAGGTGGATTTTGTGGAATATTTTAATTATGGGAAAAAAAAGAATATATGGGATATATTCAAGATTTCTTGGTACCAAGAAAAGTCTTTTCCCACATTGAAAAACACAAAAATTTCGTTCACCCCTCTCCTATAAATAGGGGATGATTAGTTCATTCCCAAGTACAATTCCACGCTTTGGAAATATTAGCAAATCCACATAAGTGGTGCAACAAAGTTTATTTTTTTCCTTTTGTTAATTGTTCGCGAAGTATCCTTCCAACCATTGTCGAAAGCAAGGGCTAAGGAATACTTGGGAAGTCCTTTTTGTTAGTCCGTCCGACCAAAGCCACTGCCGTCCCGAGAGGTGCGCTTCACGTAAACCCGTAGATTCCGTGTCGTGAGGTTTTACGTGGCTTTTTATATGCATGATATGTTGTTGCAATTATTATTTGAATTAATATAGGATTAATTAAATGCTAAGTAATAATTAATGAATTAAATTTGTATTTAAATATTCACCCCGAATAGATCTCAAGAACTCATTCCCCAACGTACACCGCGGGTCGAGATCGTTGTATCGGGGTTGATGCAAGATCAAGATGGGCGTTAGACACGTGCTTGAGATCGTTATATCGTGTTCTTGCAAGATCAAGTGGGATCGGGGTTTAACGTTGAGGGACATTGCTCTCCGGATCGAGAGTTCTTGCTTGATAGAGATGGGGAAGACGAGTTAAGTCTTGATTCATCTCCGGTGGGAGATTGTTGAGATTGTTGGAACAGTTGCGGAATGAGTCGTGGAGGACAAGACGTTCGAGAATGAGTTCGGGAGGACAAGACGTTAGGAATGAGTCGGGGAGAAGACAAAGAATGCTCGACCAAGTTGAGTCGTGCACTTCGTGCCCAAAGGTCGGGCCTCGTGTTCGGTCTTGTTGGGTTATAGGAACTAAGTGAAACGGATGCGGCATGCGAGGCGCTCGACCCGGCCTTCGAGGTCGGCGGGTGTGCTCGGTCGAGGCCCCTATCCAGCGCCGTGAGGCGCCGAGCAATGTACGTGATCGAAGGCAACCGACCAACAAAGGGCCGAGGTTCCAGTTAGAGGCACGGACGCCAAAAATAGGGTTTTAGCCGGATGGACCAAATTTAGGGTTTTTAGCCCAGCTTTGGTTCGGGTTTTTGTATAAATAACCCCTAACTCCCCCATTGTATCTTTCAGACTACTGCAATATCCTATACGATATAGTAGATCTCTCCCTGGCTTGATAAAGTGCCCCTAGATGTAGTTAGTCCGATTTAACCGAAAGAACTCAAATTGTTTGTTCCTCTTAATTCCGTAGTTCCATTATTTTCTCCCATAATTGATTGCTTAAATTCCTAATAGTTTATTAATATTTTATGTGATAAAATGAGTAATTAACTTTATCATTAAATTTGGGACACAAATAATAAATATTTTACCATTAAGTTTGGAACGATGGAAGTACTTCTTATTCAATATACACTATTAAATTATTATTCATCCATTTTCATTACTTATTCACTTGTGAAATCGATTATTCACAATATTCATAGAAAGAGATATGATCTTTTTTGTTGTAGCAGTCACAACTGGTAAAACCAAAGTCAATCTTATAAGATTGTAAACCAATTGACATGCCCAATTTCTTTTAGTTTCAATTTTCAACCTTTTTTGAGCTAACTCGTCAAGCCATTTTATGTTCAAAGTATCAATATTTAACTTTGGAGGAATAGGTACGGGCTTATGTTAAAAATATCTAATTTAATTTTAAAAATTATTTTGAAATTTAAAATTTGAGGATATATTTGATATTTCAAGCTTAAAAATGAGGTGGGGCACTTGTCCCCTTGTGTGTCTGTCACTCTCGTCTAGAGGAATTGTTGAGAAAAATTAAATAAACAAATTAATTTAAAGATTTTTTTGAAGTTCGAACTTTTGAGATGAGATTTAAATTCTTTTCATTACATTAGATAGCCTCTCTACCGCCTTTCAAATCCTCGAGTTTGATTCCCTTATGAAAGACTTTTTACCCATTTAAAATTAGAGTGGATTACTCTTAGATCCAAATCATCTCTAAATTACTAGTAGGTTCATCCCTTTTAAAATATTACTCTTAGATCCAAAAATTCATACTAAAAAGACCCATTTACCCTTACTTTTCATTCATTTCACTTTTTCTTTCTTTTTTTCAACATTCTTTCTGCATTTTTTTTTACCCATTCATTTATGCCAATTCATTTTTGCATTTCTTTCAAATTGTTTATCAATCTCAAAATTAAAAGAATTCTAAGCTTTATATTTAAAAATTAAAATCTTAAAATTCATATAAAAATTAAAATATTACAAAAATTTACATATCAAAATTAAAAAAATATAAAAAATTTACATATCTAAAATATACAATTATAATCTCAAATTTACATATCTAAAATATACAATTACATATTATCGTTTTCATTACGACATGTTCATAAAAAATATGAACAAGTTCATCCAAAAACATGAACAAATCCTCACCTGAAATTAACAAATCTCAGATTTCATAAATTTGACGAACCCAAATCTTCAACAAATCTTCGTAAATCCAAAATCTTCACAAATCGACGTGTTCATAAATCAAAATCCCAAATCTTCATAAATCCAAATCCAAATTCAAGAAATCTCAAATCTTCAACGTGTTCAGAATTTCCTCAAATCTCCAAATGTGATTCTCCAAATCAGATTCGAATGCTCCAAACCAATTTTGTTTTCTTTCAGATACTATGCACAAACAATTTTGGATTTAAATCCAGACTAAATAAAAGAACATCGTTCTTGAGATTGATAATGATATCAAAGTTCTAGTTCTCACCATGGATACACAACTCCAAGAAATTAAAGACATCTTCATCGTCGATTTTTGGGAGGCAGCTTTCTCCGGTTTTTGGGCGGATCTACGGCGGCGGTGCGCTGTTGCATCTTCTTCTTCCTCTAGCTTCACGCAGAAATGGAGTGGGCGGCGCCGCCAGTGTGGAGGTGGGCAGCCCGCCGTTCTTTTCTTTTTCTGTGGGTGGGCGTCGTCGCGGCGGAGGTGAGCGGCGCCGCAAGTGTGTAGGTGGGGCGGCGCCGCCGTTCTGGTTCAGGGAGGTGGGATGGCTGCGGTGTGGAGAGGGAGAGCTTGTTATTAGGGTTTTAAGGAGAGAATTTTTGGGGGCACTTTTTTTGGAGCCGATAATTTTGGAATTTGGGTTGGGGGCGTTTATTTTATGAGTCCGTGACTTTAAGGTCCAATTTGGGCCCAATAAGTACTAATAGATCTATACATTACAAAAAAAAATACCAAAGAAGTCCAAATTACCCCAAAGAAAGAACTGTTTATAACGCCCTATCCCCCTGTTTGCAGATGATTTGATTGCATTCCTCATTCCCCATGCAAACTTATTACACTCAACCCTCCCACCCCCCCCTCATTTCTCAATTATTGAAACCGGCACAAAAACCTCTCTCCTCCCTAAAATTCAATTTCTCTCTGCTCAAACCCTTTCCCTGCAGTTTCTTTCTCATCACACACACCAACACAATTGCTACTCAAATTTCGAAAATCAAACACAACACAGGCTACTCAATTTCGAAAATAAAAAAGCAACCACTCTTCCAAAAAAATTAAATCAGTTTTTCTTTTCATTTTCTTATAATCCAAATGTTTACATACATTCATCTTCCAAAAAATGCATAAAAGAATACCAAATATTTAAATATTCACATATCTAAATCTGAAAAATTACATATCTTCTTCTTTGGCCAAAATTTTACATATTTCGACATGCATATATTCATGTATACATGAATATATGCATTGCAAAACATGCACATATCCAAACAAACATGCATATATGCATCTCCATCGAAAATGTGCATAGGTTCATCCATTGAGTGCATCCAAAAATGATACAAAATACAGATACAAAATCTGAAAAATAATTAAATATGAACATTTCTCTTCCCATCTCGTCTCCCTCTATCATTAATCATCCATCTTTGCAGTCTTCCTCCATCATCAATCATCCACCAAAAATTGCAGAAAAAAAAAATCTACAACCCAGATTCAATAAAGGGAAAAAAATCACACAACAAAAAAAACAAGATTCATCAAAAAATATCACAAACCAACCCCAAAAATCTTAGACCCAACAGATTCATCCTCGTCATCATAAAAAAACCAGAAACCCCCCCAACAATTTCATCAAAGAAATTCAAACAATTTCATCCCAAAGAATTCAAACAGATTAGTCAAAAATAAAAATAAACAAACAAAAATCACCGTGTGAATCTTACAACAAATAAATTTGCACGAAAAATATGGGTTGTCATCTTCTTCGTCTTCGCCGGAGAACGACTTTCTCAACGCCTTCACCATCATCGCCTCACATGGATTCGGACCAATCATTCCTCCATCGCCGGAGGCAGAAAAATTACAGATCTGGTGGGTTTGTAGATCTGTTCGTTGTCGCCATCCTCCATCGCCGGCCTTCGTCTTCAGCCTTCGCACCGCCGCCCATCGACTTAGCCGTTCGTGTCAGATGCGGGGGTGTGGGTTCGGCGCCGCCCGGAGATTTCCTGGGTTTCCACGTGGGATGCAGATGGGGCAGAGATTTTCTGGGTTTTTTTCTTGTTCGCGGCAGCACGCACGTCGGCACACGGTGGGCATCGCCGTTTGTGAAAAGAGAGAGGAAAGAGAGAGAGAGGAAAGGAGCAGGTTTGAAAAGAAAATAAATGAAAGAGAAATGGGGGGCGGCTGATTTAATAATTAAAGGAGAAGAAAGAGAGTTAGAATGGGGATATATTGGGCTTTTCAGAATTGATTTTGGACTTGAGAGTTATTATTAAAATATCTTGGACCTAAGAGTCTTTAAGTTGGGAAACTTAGACTAGAAAGTTATTATTTTTTATTTTATTTGATCTGAATAATATAGGTGAAGATGAGGGTTTTGTATTATTAAATACTAATTTGGGTTGGGGGCATTATGGGTATTTTATATTCAAAAAGTTGGATTTAAGAGTAATAAAATGATGAATGGACCTTAGAGTACTTGGACCCCTCCAAATAAACCTTAGAGTAATTTATTCTTAAAATTATTCACTGGGTTTTCTTGGGCCTCCTCCACAGAGGGCAGAGACAATGATTCGACATACGAGTGAGGGGGAGTGTTGAGAAAAATTAAATAAATTAATTAATTTTACACCTCTCTACAAATTTGTACTTTTAGGTGAGATAAAATTATTTTAGAAATTTTATACTAGAATAAGTTTTGTACGACCAAACATGCATTTTAGAGTTCTTTTACAATGAGTACTAGAAAAGAAGATGCATTTTATTTGTATGAGTAATTCCAATTAATTCCTACATCTTTTCAGTTTCCGGATTCCGTGATCTTCAAATAATCTGTAAGAACTCTGTTTTAACTCGAAATCCAACACTAAGTGTGAAGTAGCAAATACCATACTAACAAGCAAGTCAAGCCAAATATTACTGAACTCAAAAGTTGGAGATACTAACAAATAAGTAGTTTGTTAGTACCTCTCCAACTTTGAGTTCAGTAATATTTGGCTTATCAACCGAGTTCAACCGATGAAGAGCTTGTTTAATTGATCTTATACAATATTTTTATGAATTTATAAGTGTTTGATGAAAAAAAAAATTAGGGTGAAAAACATTAGGGTACAAAGTGTTTAGACAAAAAACATTTTAGTACACGGTTTTTTGCCAATTACATGTAACTATTAAATCAGCTTCAAATTGTCCTTACTACCCTTAATTTCCTTTGCTGCTAATAACCTGCACTAATTTGACGGCTGAACAGTTATAATACATTTAATAAATAATTTTCATCGGAACCGAGGCAAAAGATTTTAGATTTCCAATGTATACTTCCCAATGTATTATTGTAGCTTGTCTTAAACTCATTTTATTATACAAAAAATTTCGAATTCTCTTATCGATTCAGCCCAGGTATTTTTGAAAAACGAATGCGAAGAAAAAAGGAAAATTTCTGCTGAAATCTTCAAAATTGTTTCAGCCCAGGTATTTTCGATCACAACAAACTTGTAAATACATCCATTCTTTTTGTTACAAGTGGTTATTTCTTTTAAAATTTGTTTTTATCTGAAAGATTTGGGTGAAATTACTATTTTAAATATATATATTTGTGAATATTTCTAGTTCGTATTCGTAAATTAGGTTTTCAAAATTTTTGTAACTATACATTTTCATTCCTGTTTCAATTTTGGGTTTTTTAAGTTTGAATGTGGTGTTCGTCAAGTTTTTGTAGTTATACAACTCATTTTGGAATTTGCGTGTAGGCTCTTAAATGGGTAAAGGTATGAAGCACAGGAGGTATTATGATAGTCCTTCGAACGATGAGGATGAGGAACTTGCCGTGAACAGAAAGCATGATGGAACAAGGAGAAAAAGCTATGAAGGTACAAGTATAGACATTGTACTTTTATTTTTATTTTGATACTGACGAACATTTTTTTACACTTTTGACTTATTTATGGTACTATAGTGTGTGTGATTGTACTTTTGTGTTTCTATATAGTTTGTACTGTTATATTGGTGCATTAATTATGATTTTCATTGGTACTATATTTTAGGATCTTCTACTGGTAGAAGGAAGAATCAGCAGATAAATGTATGAAGGGAAAATGATTGGGTTTTAACCTTTGGGCAGCTGATAAAAAGTATATAACTTGTTGCATGTAATTTGTGAAAGTTTATAATGCAATTTATATACACTCCTGTTTATGATAGGGAAAAGGACATAAACCTATTCGACTTCGACTGAATCAGGTATTTTTTGTGCTTTTATCATTGTATAGTATGGTTTTGTTTTAAAATTTGGTTTTATAAGAATTGTTTAAACTTTATACAGACACTCAAGCTTATACAAGGCAAAGAGATGAGACTAGAAGGAAAAAGAAGAAGAGAAAGACTGATTCAAAGAGAGGTAAACTCTTTTGTAATTATTTTTTGTTTAACAATAGAAGATTTATATATTGTTAATTTCAAATTAGTATAACAATAGAAGATTTATATATTGTATGGTTATCAGGTAGTAATAGGTTGAAAGGTCCATTAGATGAATTGCTTGATGCATCAATCTCGGAGTACAGTGATTGTGAAGAAGTATTAAAACTAAAGAACCGTTTTGGTTAGATATGTTATACATTTTTTATGCAGATATGAATATAGTTATAAAAGCCATTAAATTTGATGCTATTATTTTGTTTAACTGTTTAGGTGGTGTGAAATTTGATGATTCTTGTATAAACTACAAGGCTAACTTACAAACAATTGCTCGAGAATTAAAGTATCTTCATTTCACTGAAAAACATAAAACTGAGTTAAAAAGGACTCATTTCTGGTTGTTAATTGATGCACTTTTAAAGGCTGATTTTAATAAGTTGAAGACTAGATGTCACAAATATGAGGAGGATATACAGAGTATTCTAATGACATTTGATATGCGTACTGAAAGTTTTCTGATTGGAGATGAGAAGCTGACTTTAACGTCGATAGATGTGCATTTAATCCTAGGTGTGGGTGGTGGTGGGAAGGCAATTCCACTTAGGGATACTGACTATGATTTACCAGATTGGGTTAATAGGTGTTTTGCGAAGGAGTTGAGTGACACAAATGGTGGGTATGTTCTATACAAAAATAATGTTCATTCAAAGTTAAAGGAGATGATTAGTTTGGTAGATGATTGCAGTGTGGAGGATGTAGCTAGATTAACACACCTTTATATGTTGACATCATTGTTGACACCGTGCCAAAATACATCAGTTCCATGGCATATGACAGTTCATTTAGAAGATTTGGATGGTGTTTGCAATTATGACTGGTGCAAACTGGTGGTTGATACACTGATCAAGGATTAAGACAAGCAACAATTTGAAAGTTGGTGGCTGTGCTATTCTATTACTGGTAATGCTAATTTGTTTTTTTTTTTTTTTTTTGTACTGTTTTAGTATATGTTGGCTTAATGCTATATATCATAGAATTAAAAATGGACTTAATAACATCTATATTGTACCTTTATGCAATTTTGGTTGTGTGAACACACAAAATTGATTGATCCTATCAATGAAATGGCTTTTCCACGTTTCTTGAAGTATGATTTGACAGAATTGAATCAGCGGATTCTTAAGCTTGATCTTTTAAAACTAAAGCCCAAATATGTAAGAACATCTACACCTCTTTTTCTCCCATTAACTGGCTTTTCTGTCTATTTCATTATAAACTTTATTAATCTGCAGATTAACAGATTGTTCTTGAAAGCAACCAGCTCTGAGAAAGATATAATACGTACTATGCTTGAATTTTGGAATAAGGTTGCTAAAAATCACAAGAATGCACCAGGCTCAGATCTTGATGATACTGATATAACTCGCAGATTAATGGGTCACCATTACACAGATGTCTTATGTAGTGATGATGATGTAGATCCTACTGTCAATTTGGAAACTTTTGGGACAAATGACTATAGTGAGAGGCCTGCGGCTACTAAGTATAATCCTGATCAGCCTTGTAGCCCAAAAGATGATCCTGTGCAGCCTTCCGAAATAAGAGATGAACCCGAGCAACCTTTAACCACAAGAGATGACCCTGAGCAGGCTGATACCTCAAAAGATGCACCATCAACATCTACCGTACTTAAAAACACTGATGTGCACGAGAGTGTATTACGTGAACAAGGAACTATTCACTCTATAGGTACTGTTAAACATATATTTTTTATGCAGATCATTTAATTTATTGGGAACCTTATGTTTCAACTTTGAACAGGTACTGTTGTAGAGACGCCTAAGACTGATTCTGTGTTGGGGAAAGACAGTTTGTACAAGAGTGATTGCCCATCATTCAACTTGAATATATCGCAACCTGTGGTGAAAAATGTGGAATTGGGGGCTGATATTTTAAAAAAATATGAGGTTCTATCTCAAGTTGAAGATGATATCACATCTGTTTTGCAATCTCTGAAGGATGAGAACAAGAAGTTGAATGAAGATTTGAATGGGTTAAAAAAAAGTATGCTGATAAACAGAATGAAATGGTACGTGTTAAGAAGAAGATGGCCGAGGACAAGCTTAGAATCAATTCTTTGCATGCTTCCTAGATTCGGAAAAGGGATGACTACATTGGGTTTCTTCGTTCCGAAATAGACCAAATGAAATCCAAATTGTTACCATCTACAACACAACTCTATGAAGATCCAGAAACGATTGAACGTCTTGATACAGCTGCAAAATTGCACATTGCAACCCGACAAAATGAGAAGCTTTTAGCTGAGAATGCTGATCTCTCAGATACGTTGAGAACTTTTGAGACAATTGATGCATTCAATGTAAGTGATGAGAAAACACCAGAAAAAAAATAATGTGAGGAAGAAGCGTGTTTGTGAACCAAGTACACTGGCTAAACGAGTTAAAGAAAGGACTGTCAAAGATGATAGAAAACGGGTTGAAATAACCCCACAGATGCCAACAAAGGACCTTGTTGTGATTCATTAGGGTGGTCCCCATAGGGTAGGTTTCCGATGGAATGAATCTATTCATGTTGTTCAACTAACAAGTCCTTATATCAAGAGTGTAATTGAAGAGAGATGGAATGAAGGCAAAGAGGAGTAAGATTTAAATTTGTTTTACACTACATTACTTCCTGAATACAAGTTTTTTTTAAACATTTACTGTTGCTATCTATACACATGCAGCTTACTTGGAAAGGTAAGCACTGTCTTTCAAGAGTATACGTCAAAGACATGTTGGGATTATACTGGAAAGTATGCTTTTATTTTGTATAATCAAAACTGAATTTCGGACTTATTTACTGAAATAAATTGTTTATCACTGATGCTTTAAATATCATTGAATGTTACATATATTTATCGTATAACCTGCTCAATAAATAAGACGTGTTACATTGTAGTTAATTTAGTGATACCAGATCACAAAAGATTAAATTAATCCTTTGTAACCAAAAAAGTACACCATTCACGACCTAGATGGAAATGAACAATCCATCGTGAAAGGTGAAGTGTAAGGCTCGATTGGCTTGTCTTGACCAAGAGATTACACTAGTGCATGACTGATGCACTAAATAGGACCTACAGGATGACAAATTCTTCAGAACCCAAACAAGGAAGAATTAGACCTCGATGGTTTGTTATTTCTTAATCTTCGCCCCTTAAATAGGATCACGCGTGTGGTTGGTAACTATTGCTTTGACTTATCATGGGTAGAGAATCAACGAGATTCAATACTTTTTATCTTGGGCAATATTATTGGTCACACGCGATTGCTAAGATTTAATACGGAGAATCGTGTGCAAGCACGCTTTTGTTCGACGGCCCTTGGGAGGTTCATAAGCTTTATCATACCAAATCTTGTAAGTGGAACTAGTTTCCTGATGGATAATAATGTTGAACCGCTCTTAACCAAGGACAAAATATATTAATTAATGGAAAGCTATTTCAAAGGGCTTGAATTAATTAGTGGGCTAGATAATCTTAAACACGGAAATAATAACGGAGCCATATTGACCGTAATATGGGTTAAGATGGATAGTCAATATTAATTATGTAGTGGGATTAATTAATATTTATGGGCTTGAATAATATTATGGCTCAATATTGATAATTCAAGATCCATTGGAAGGTCCAATCTTAATTCTCCAAAAGGCCCCCTAAGTAGCCCAACATAAAGTCCAATAACTGAAAAATGTGTTTAAAAATAAAATAAATCTTGTTGCATATTTTTCCTATTTTTTTCAAAAATTATGGATTAAAATGGGAGAAAGATTTTCTTTGAATTTTGTTATGGAATGAAGATATGTATTCTTGGAATACAAGATTATCTCATTAAATTCAAGAAATCTCCCACTTGGTTATCCATATAGCATTTTTCGAAAATTTTGAATATAAAGGGCAAGAAAGATTTTCTTGATTTTCTTGAAAATATATTATGAAAGATATGTATTTCTTGAAATACAAGAATATCTCATAAATTCAAGAAGATCCAAATCTTGGAATCTTGATCCCTTAATATTTCGAAATATTCCATAACAAATAAGAGAGTGAGATTTTGTGGAATATTTTAATTATGGAGAAAAGAATATATGAGATATATTCAAGATTTCTTGGAGATCAAGAATTTTTTTTTTCCTCCCTATTTCACATGAAATTTTCGACCACCACCCTCTATAAATAGGGGATGAATGTTTCATTCCCAAGTACAATTCCATGTGCTGGAAAAATTAGTAAATCCACAAAGGTGGTGCAACAAAGTTTATTTTTCTTTTGTTAATTGTTCGCGAGCATCCTACCACCGGATTGTCGAGCAAGGATTAAGGGAATACTTGGGAAGGTTTTTTTGGTGTGTCTAATCAATGAGGCCATTGCCATTCCAAGAGGTACGTTCAGGTTAACTCGTAGTAATTCCGCATGCGTAGGATTTACGTGAACTGTTTATATGCATGATTTGTTGTTGAATTATTATTTGAATTAATATAGGATTAATTCATGCTAGTAATAATTATCAGAATTAAATTTGTATTTAAATATTTATCCCGAATAGATCCGTGCAATTAATTCCCCAACAACTGGTATCAGAGCCTCGGTTTCGGGCTCTGAATTTTAAATTGTAATTTAATTCGTTATCATTAAATTTAAAATTAGATAGTAGAATTGCTAGATCTTTTTTGCAGGTATCCAATTGTCATGGAATTTAATGTGTTTATTTATGCATGCATATAAATTGTGGTTTTTAATTCGATTCGTTCGAATACGTTTTGCCTCGTGAGAAAATCCACGAGTAGATTAGGATTTGTTTGATTTGATCAATGTAATAGACTAGTCTAGATCTAGGTTTATTTATTTTTTGTAAATAAATTGTAACCGGATTGAAACGGAGGCGAGAAGAAGAATTAAAGGATAGATCCGAACCGTCTGCGACGACGTGCATCGCGCTAAAACATGCCAAGGAGGCACGCTGATGATGCGGATGTCGCCATCGCGACGACGGGCGCGATGTTAGGCGTCGGGCGGATCGCCGGGACGCGACGCTGACGGGACGTGGGCGCTGTCGATATCCCGCCCGGTGGCGAGGCGAAGGCAATAAGCCGCTGGCGCCACGGCTGATACGCCGAGATCCGCCGCGGCTAACTGCAAGGCGCCTTGAGGCTGCGAAGGCGAGCCCCGAGCCGTTAGGCCGAAGCCGCCGAGAGACTTTCAGCCAAGTGGCCGGATGGATCGGAGTGCATCCCGCCACGAAGCTACTTGGCATGGCATGCGTTTGAGACGGAGTTCTTTTTCGAGACAATCGAGTGGGAGAAATTCAAGATTAACTTTCTTCAAAATCAAGCTAAGAAAAAATCAAACCATGACAATTGGATAATTTGTGCCCAATATGTTTATTTTTCCGCTTTGCTTGATTTATTATTGTATTTTTTGTGCTTTATTTAATTTGTTTAAATGTGTTTGCATTAGAGTTGCCCAATGAAAAATCTCACCATAAAAAATTACTAAGTATGTTTAAATAATTAATTGACAATTTTATTCCGGATAATAAAATTGAATTAATTTTGACCTCCATGATTTATTTATTTGTGAATTCTTTTGGAGAAATTCCCCCCACGGGACGGTCAAAAGTGGCTTATTTAAACTGTTTTGAGATGTTGGCTGATGCATGTTCATTTTTTTTTTTGAGATTTTAATATGATGCATGTGATCGAACCTTGTGATATATTTGTGCTTATGCATATTATTATTTATTTCATTCATCATGTCGCAACCTTTTTTATCCAATTATTATATACACTCAAAGAACACCAATTAACTGGTGACAACTATAATGTTTGGAAACGAAATATGAGTTTTGTCCTACTTGCACAATAACATCATTGGGTTCTTGATGTACCCAAGCCATGGAAGCCTACTGATGAATCACCTAATGCGGAAAGATACTTGTATAATGTTTGGGAGCAGGCCAATGAACCCATGAAACGTGTAATCTTGACTTCACTGTCTGATGATTTGAGGCACATTCATGAAGGTGTTGAGTCTGCTGCAGAAATTATGCAATGTCTTGAAGAAATGTTTTTAACAAAAGACCGCATGATAAATCAGTTTAAAAATGACGACGTGGCCAGGCTAAAGATGGTTGAGGGAACACCCGTAAGGGAGCATGTTCTCAGAATTAAACACCATTTTGAAAAATTGGCTTATCTCGGTACTAAATATTGTGATGAGGCCCAAATCGAATTTCTTTTGCTAACTCTTCCAAGGTGCTTCGATGGGTTTTACTGTAGTTTTGTGATGAGTGATCACATGTTTACTATGGACATCCTACAAGAAGCCTTGGAGAAAATAGAGAAGCATTTAGGAAAGAAAGACGAAGCATTGGTGACCAAAAGTCTTTTCTCAAGATCTAGGCCAATGGAAGGCAAGTCTCAAGAAAAGGAAAGTGGTCGAAACCAAAGTAATCTCATCACTAAGAAAAGTGAGAAAAAAGACAAATTTAGTTGTTTGGGTGTCAAGAAAGTACCAAAAGGAAAATGTTTTAATCAATCAAAAAAAAAGGACATTGAGGTCACTGCTCCAAACCCAAAAAGGAATGGAAAGAAAGGTAATTCTCACGCACTAGTTGTTGAAACTTGCTTAGCGGCAGTATGCCTCCCATTTATGGATAGTGGATACTGGGGTCCACTGATCATGTTTGTTTCACTTTTTACAGGGGTTCAAGCGGACCTTACAACTTAGTGAGAGTGAGATCCTCATCACACCGGGCAATGCTTGCGAGAGTGGCGGTAAAGCAATGGGAGAAGTGCACATGTCTTTTGAAGACAAAGTTTTAATTTTAAGAGATGTTCTTTACGTTCGAATTTTAGAAAGAATTTAATTTCGGTTTCTAAACTTTTTCTTGATGGATATTCTTGGTTTTTTAATAAAGTTGTTACCATTTATTTTTTTGATAAATTTATCTCATCATGGAACGTTGTCGAATAATCTCTATACAATTAACAATGCACACCACTCACGAAAATGCATCCTATAACACATCAATTTTCCGAGAAAAGAAAAACGTTCATCGACGCGTGAACGAGACACTTCTATGGCATCTAAGATTGGGACATATTATCCGAAGAGGATCCAAAGGTTGGTGAAAAGACGGTTCACCGGAGTTTCTCCAAGT
Organism: Stenogyne calaminthoides; assembly: GCA_037126765.1. Taxonomy (NCBI): domain Eukaryota; kingdom Viridiplantae; phylum Streptophyta; class Magnoliopsida; order Lamiales; family Lamiaceae; genus Stenogyne; species Stenogyne calaminthoides. The sequence continues at coordinate 37,312,509 of JBBCBC010000002.1, forward strand.
TGAACCAATTCCAACCCGCGAATCATGTTTGGAGGGTAAAATGACCAATATGGCATTCAGAGCGAGGGAATAGAGCCAAAGAAGTGTTAGAAATCGTTCACACAGATGTATGTGGTCCAATGTCAACCAAAGCAAGAGGAGGTTATGAGTATTTCGGCACTTTTATTGATGACTACTCAAGGTACGGTTATATTTTTCCTTATGAAGCATAAATCTGAGACCTTTGAGAAATTCAAAGAATTTAAGGCTCAAGCAGAAATCATAGGGAAAAACGATCAAGTCTCTATGATCCGATCATGGAGGCGAATACCTCAAATGATGAGTTTTTGAACTACTTTGTCGATAAAGGGATTGCATCCCGCTTAATCGCACCGGAACCCTCAACAAAACGGGGTTGCGAGAACGAAGAAAAACAAAACTCTCTTTTGGAAATGATTAGATCTATGATGAGTTATCGCGGATCTTCCCAAGTCGCTTACGGGTCATGCCTTGAAACAACAACCTACATTCTCAACTTGGTGCCATCCAAATCGGTTCCCAAAACTCCCAAAGAAATTGTGGACCCAAGCGCAAGCCCGGTTTGAGACACATGAAGATTTGGGGGTGTCCTACCTAAGTGTTGGACAAGGAAGCCGATAAATTGGATCCTCGATCGTAATTAAGGTTGTTTGTGGGATACCCCGAGGAACAAAAAGGGTGTATGTTCTATGGTCCCAAGATCAAAAGGTGGTAATAAGCACCCACTTTAGATTTTTGGAAGAAGACTATATGAACGAAAGAAGACCCGTATGAGATTACCTTAAATGAGCTAAGGGGCTAACCTCGGGCCCAACTGCATAAGATGACATACCAAACGACACACTTACACAACCGAACCTCGTCAGAAGGGGAGGGTTGTGAAATAGCCCGAGAGATTCATGGGGATAGGAGTGTCCTCGGACTTGATCCCCACAAGACGAATTAGACCCATGGACATATGACGAGGCAATCCAAGACAAGGATGCAATTTCTTGGCAAACAACAATGAAAGCCAAAATGGGTTCTATGGATCATAACAGAGTGTGGGAGCTAGTCGAACCACTTAATGGGGTCAAACCCATTAGGTTGCAAGTGGGTACAAGAGAAAAAGAGGACCGACGGGAAGGTGGAAACCTTCAAGGCAAGACTTGTGGCGAAAGGCTATACTCGTAAAAAAAGGATCGACATGAGGAAACTTTTTTCGCCTCCAGAGCCATGCTCAAGTCCATCCGAATTCTTCTTATCGATTCTTCTTCTCGACTTTGAAATCGGCAAATGGATGTCAAGACGCCTTTTCCTAACGGAAGTCTTGATGAAGATATCTCTATGCAACAACCCCAAGGCTTCATTGAAAAAGGCCAAGAACACCTAGTTTGTAAGCTCATGAAGTCCATTTACGGACTCAAACAGCATCCGAGCTTGGAACCAATGTTTTGATCATGTTGTAAAGTCTTATGGGTTTGATCAAAACGAGTTCAAAAGTTGTGTGTACAAAAAGCGTGATTTGAATCGCATTGGTATTCTTAGTACTATACGTGATTTACATTCGATCATCGGGAACAATGTAAAGGTGTTATCGACGTAAGGGCATGACTTTCAAAAAGTTTGATATGAAGGACTTAGGGGAAGTCGCATACATCCTTGGGATCAAGATCACTCGAGATCCCAAGAAAAGGATGATAGGTGTTGAGATATTTTAGTTTTGATAATTTATGCCAAAACATTATTAACTTGTGTTATTCAAGCTAATTTACATATAACAAGTTAAGGGGGAATGAAAAGAACAAATTGAGGGGGAACTCACGAAAATCGGAAGATCGAGATCGACGAGGTTATGCATTTAGAATGATCGAGATCGATGAGTAAAGATGAAGTTCCTAAGTCAACCGAAAGTCCGGCAAATCGATGTAAAGAAAAGCTAAAACCAAAGAAATCGTAAGATAAGGTTGCGCATCAGAAGATGAGCAAAAGAGACTGATCAAAATCAGACGTGATCGAGATCAGATATGAAGAATGAGCAGATGAGACTGATTGAGATCAGACGTGATCGAGATCAGATATGATAATCTGATATGCCAACCTAATGCAGATGACCTGATGCTATCCTCGAGATGTCAATCGAAGAATGATGATCCGATCACGAAATGATCGATCGTGCAAAGAAGAAATTAGATAGCTCGAGTCAATGTGATCCGAGGGTCAAATGTCCGAACTCAAAGAGCCAACTCAAGAAGTTCGAGTGTCAAGATACCGACGACAAGTCCATCAGAGAAAAGTCTGGCCGAATCAAGAAACCGAGACTCAAGAGATGTCATCAAGACACCGAGGCTCGATAACTCGAGGCTCGATAACTCGATATAACTCGGATATAACCTCAAGGCTCGATAATAAGATCAAGATCCCAAGAATATAAATAAGTAGATTCAAATTCGGACGTGGACCAATGAGAGAAGACGACAAGCCTGAAAAAGCTGCAAAAAGCTACAGAATAGTATGGATTTGAATGTGATTCTCTCCAACGGTAACATTCAAATCCACACTATAAATACAAGTTCTTCCTTCATTATCAAGTGTGGATGCGTGAGGAAAGTGTGTGAAAAACACCATCGATGCTACAGAGCTAAGAAGATATGGGTTCCAATAGTTCCCAGCCAAGGTCGTGTGCCAGATGATGCGAGTCCCCAAATATGGCCCGACAGAAAGTACGGCTAAGTCATTCAACACAACTACAGAGCCAAATCATCGAGCATCTCCACCATAGAACACAGAGCGAGAGATACACGAATATATTCAAGAGTGTTCTACCCTAGATCTAAGCACAAATGTGTTATCCTAAGCTTAGAGAGATTTTCCCATCCTTAGCATTGAGGCTAAACAAATGTAAGGGAAAATCTCAAACTAGTTGGAAACCAAACAAACCTTACCCAAATCAGTTTGATAGGATAAGTTTGTAGGTGAGTGTGAACTCGGTAAACATCTAGTAATCCTGCAAGGGAGGGTAGGCAATCCCTTGAGGGTGATAAGTCCCGTGTGAGTGTGAACTCTATAAATATCTCGGCCATCCCGTGAGGGATATAAGTCCCGCAGGTTAAGTTCAGTTAAGTTGGTTAAGTTGGTGCCCCGAAAGGGAAGAGTGGATGTAGGGCGGATTTCATCCGAACCACTATAAAATTGTGTGTTCTTTACTGCTTTATGTTCTTACTTGTCATATGCATTCGATTATAAGCAAAACAACACACATCGTTCTTAAAAGCGAAAAATTTGGTATCACCATTCCCTCACCCCTGTTTTATATGCATCACATGTCATGTTTGCTTCTGCACGTGCAAAAAGGGTTTTTCTCCACCACAAATCGGGACCATCAATTGGTATCAAAGCCGGAGCTCAAAAGATCACCTTTTCAATGCGATCGCCTGAGTTGATCTAATTTTTAAAAAACCCGATCTCTGTAATTGCATATTTTTTTAAAATATTTTGGCATCATTATCAAAAAGGGGGAAATTGTTGGGATATTTTAGTTTTGATAATTTATGCCAAAACATTATTAACTTGTGTTATTCAAGCTAATTTACAGATAACAAGTTAAGGGGGGACGAAAGAACAAATTGAGGGGGAACTCACAAAAATCGAAGAAGAAGATCAAGATCGACGAGGTCAGCAGACGAGAATGATCGAGATCGATGAGTAAAGATGAGTTCCTAAGTCAACCGATGAAATTTATAAAATCAGATGTAAAGAAAAGCTAAAACCAGCAAATCAGAAGAGAAGGTTGCAGATCAGAAGATGAGCAAAAGAGACTGATCAAGATCAGACGTGATCGAGATCAGATATGAAGAATGAGCAGATGAGACTGATCGAGATCAGATATGATCTAGATCAGATATGATAATCTGATATGTCAACCTGATGCAGATGACATGATGCTATCCCCGAGATGCCGAATCGAAGAATGATGATCCGATCAATGAAATGACGATCGTGCAAAGAAGAAATTAGATAGCTCGAAATAATGTGACCCGAGGGTCGAATGTCTAAACTCAAAAAGAGCCGAACTCGAGAAGCCCGAGTGTCAAGATACCGACGATAAGGTCCATCAGAGAAAAGTCTCCTCAATCAAGAAACTCGAGACTCAAGATGTCATCAAGACACCGAGGCTCGATAACCTCGAGGTTCGATAACCTCAAGGCTCGGGGATAACTCAAGGCTCAGATAACTCAAGGCTCGATAAATCAAGATCCCGATAATCGGAAGATCCTCAAGAATATAGCCGTTAGATTCAAATTGAAGTGACCAATGAGAGGAAAGACCACAAGCCCTAAAAAGTTTAGAATAGTATGGATTTGAATGTGATTCTCTCCAACGGTAACATTCAAATCCACACTATAAATACAAGTTCTTCCTTCATTATCAAGTGTGGATGCGTGAGGAAAGTGTGTGAAAAACACCATCGATGCTACAGAGCTAAGAAGATATGGGTTCCAGTAGTTCCCAGCCAAGGTCGTGTGCCAGATGATGCGAGTCCTGAAATATGGCCTGATCGTAGCACAACTAAGGTATTCAACACAACTACATAGCCAAATCATCGAGCATCTCCACCATAGAACACAGAGCGAGAGATACACACATATATTCAAGAGTGTTCTACCCTAGATCTAAGCACAAATGCTTTATCCTAAGCTTAGAGAGATTTTCCCATCCTTAGCATTGAGGCTAAACAAATGTAAGGGAAAATCTCCAACTAGTTGGAAACCAAACAAACCTTACCCAAATCAGTTTGATAGGATAAGTTTGTAGGTGAGTGTGAACTCGGTAAACATCTAGTAATCCCGCAAGGGAGGGTAGGCAATCCCGTGAGGGTGATAAGTCCCGTTTGAGTGTGAACTCTATAAACATCTCGCCCATCCCGTGAAGGATATAAGTCCCGCAGGTTAAGTTCGGTTAAGTTGGTTAAGTTGGTGCCCCGAAAGGGAAGAGTGGATGTAGGGCGGGTTTCGTCCGAACCACTATAAAATCGTGTGTTCTTTACTGCTTTATGTTCTTACTTGTCATATGCATTCAATTATAAGCAAAACAACACACATCGTTCTTAAAAGCGAAAAATTTGGTATCACCATTCCCTCACCCTTGTTTTATATGCATCACATGTCATGTTTCCTTCCGCATGCGCAAAAATGGGTTTTTCTCCACCACAAATCGGGACCATCAATAGGCTTGTCTCAAGCTTCATACATAGACACTGTCTTGAAACGATTCAGCATGCAGGATTCCAAGAAAGACTTCGTACCTTTCAGACATGGAATCCATCTATCCAAGAAAATGTGCCCCTAAGACACAAAAGGAGAGATAGATGACATGAAATGCATTCCATATGCTTCGGTATTGCCGAAGCCTTATGTATGTAATGCTATGTATGAGACCGGATATCCGCTTTCCGCATGGTGGCAAGATATCAAAGTAACCCGGGGGAAAATCGATTGGACGTCGATTAAAAACATTAAAAGTATCCGAAAAGAACTCGAGATAGAATGTTAATTTATCGATCGATAGTCTAATCCCCATCGGCTACGGACTCGGATTTCCAATCGGACTTAGATTCGAAAAATCTACCTCCCAGAGTGTGTTTTACATGGGGAGGAGCCATGACATGGAGAAGCGTCGGCGCGTAAATCGTCGCAGATTCTACCATGGAAGCGAATATGTAGTCAGTTACAGGGCAACGAAAAGAAAGCGGTTTGACTCAAGAACTTCCTAGTGGACTTGAATGTAGTTCGAATTTGCCTAAGCGAAATCATCATTTTATTGTGACAATGCCGAGAGGATTTGCAAATTCAAGGAAACCAAGAGCCCACAAGGCCAACAAACACATTGAAAGGAAATACCATCTTATTCGAGATATCGTTAAGAGAGATAGATATAGATGTGACAAAGATAGCGTCGAAGATAACCTAGCGAGATCCATTCACAAAGGGTCCGCCTCTCAATACATCCGAGACATGTGGAAGGAATGGGTGTCAAGACCGCCGCTAATATGCTTTGAGTATAAGTGGGAGAAATTATTAGGTTCATGTAGGTGACATTAGATGTCACGACAGAACTACACGAGACTTGTTTTAGTATACTTAAAAGTAGACTTTTAGTATAAGTGGGAGATTGTTGGGATTATAATCGAAAGTATGCTTTTACTTTGTATAATCAAAACTAATTTTAACTTATTTATGAAATAAATTGTTTATCATCGATGCTTTAAATATCATTGAATGTTACATATATTTATTTTGATAACTGCTCAATAAATAATACGTGTTACATTGTAGTTAATTTAGTGATACCGGATCACATAAGGTTAAATTAATAAAATCCTTTGTAACCAAAAAGTACACCATTCACGACCTAGATGGAAATGAACAATCCATCGTGAAAGGTTGAAGTGTAAGGCTCAGATTGACTTGTCTTGACCAAGAGATTACACTAGTGCATGACCGATGCATTGAATAGGACCTCTGAGGAGGACAAATTCTTGAGAATCAACAAGGAAGAATTAGACCTCGGGTTCGTTATTTCTTAATCTTCGCCCCTTAAATAGGATCACGTGTGGTTGGTAACTATTGCTTTGACTTATCATGGGTAGAGAATCAACGAGATTCAATACTTTTTATCTTAAGGGGCAATATTATTGGTCACATGCGATTGCTAAGATTTAATACTTTAGAATCGTGGTGCAAGCACGCTTTGTTCGACGGTTCCCTTGGGAGGTTTATAAGCTTTATCATACCAAATCTTGCAAGTGGAACTAGTTTTCGGTATGGATAATAATGTTGAACCGCTTCAACCAAGGACAAAAGATATTAATTAATGGAAAACTATTTCAAAGGCTTGAATTAATTAGTGGGCTAGATAATCTTAAACACGGAAATAATAACCGGAGCCATATTGACCGTAATATGGGTTAAGATGGATAGTACAATATTAATTATGTAGTGGGATTAATTAATATTTATGGGCTTGAATAATATTGTGGCTCAATATTGATAATTCAAGATCCATTGGAAGGTTCAATCTTAATTCTCCTAAAGGCCCCCTAAGTAGCCCAACATAAAGTCCCAATAACTGAAAAATGTATTTAAAAATAAAATAAATCTTGTTGATATTTTTTTCCTATTTTTTTCAAAAATTATGGATTAAAAGGGAGAAAGATTTTCTTTGAATTTTGTTATGGAATGAAGATATGTATTCTTGGAATACAAGATTATCTCATTAAATTCAAGAAACCTCCCACTTGGTTATCCATATAGCATTTTTCGAAAATTTTGAATATAAAGGGCAAGAAAGATTTTTTTGATTTTCTTGAAAAGATATTATGAAAGATATGTATTTATTGAAATACAAGAATATCTCATAAATTCAAGAAGATCCAAATCTTGGAATCTTGATCCCTTAATATTTTGAAATATTCCATAACAAATAAGAGAGTGAGATTTTGTGGAATATTTTAATTATGAAGAAAAGAATATATGAGATAAATTCAAGATTTCTTGGAGATCAAGAAAAAACTTTTTCCTCCCTATTTCACATGAAATTTTCAACCACCACCCTATATAAATAGGGATGAATGTTTCATTCCCAAGTACAATTCCATGTGCTGAAAAAATTAGTAAATCTACAAAGATGGTGCAACAAAGTTTATTTTCCTTTTGTTAATTGTTCGCGAGCATCCTACCACCGGATTGTCGAGCAAGGATTAAGGGAATACTTGGGAAGGTTTTTTTGGTGTGTCTAATCAACGAGGCCATTGCCATTCCAAGAGGTACGTTCACATTAACTCGTAGTAATTCCGCATGCGTAAGATTTACGTGAACTGTTTATATGCATGATTTGTTGTTGAATTATTATTTGAATTAATATAGGATTAATTAATGCTAGTAATAATTATCAGAATTAAATTTTTATTTAAATATTTATCCCGAATAGATCCGTGCAATTAATTCCCCAACAAGACATTCTTGCTATACTTCACAAGGAGTGCCTTTCAAATGGGATAAAACACCTATGTGTTTGCAGAATTATACACTAAAAATTCCCATCTGGTTATTTTTTTTCTGACTTTGGTCTGTATAAATAGGTTATCGATTCATGGTCAGAATTGTTGGTCAATGTATACAAGCATCGTGAAGGAGCAAGTCGAATCGTCATGTTCTCATCATCATGTTGGGTAAAAACTAATAAATTTGTGTTGATTTTTTGTGGGTAATGCATAGCTTGTTGCTGTATTTTATGGTATATTTATACATTTTAGGTATTTTTTTTTGTAGGAGCTCATTGTAAGCCATAAGAGGGTTTCGGGAAAGAATTTGCGTTGTTTTGTTGATGATCGTCTTACAAGAGTAGGAACCTCTGATATACTACTTTTTCCTTTATTGACCCGAGATTTAAAGCAAAAACCATCTGTCAGTTTGAATCATTGGACTCTTATATCTCTTGACTTGAGTGATGGTAAATGGAGGTTCTATAATTCCATGGGTCCAAGACGGAAAGGACAGAAGGATATACACTTGGATGTTGGGGAATTATTTGCACGGATCTATTCGGGATGAATATTTAAATACAAATTTAATTCTAACAATTATTACTAGCATGAATTAATCCTATATTAATTCAAATAATAATTCAACAACAAATCATGCATATAAACAGTTCACGTAAATCTTACGCATGCGGAATTACTACGAGTTAATGTGAACGTACCTCTTGGAATGGCAATGGCCTCGTTGATTAGACACACCAAAAAAACCTTCCCAAGTATTCCCTTAATCCTTGCTCGACAATCCGGTGGTAGGATGCTCGCGAACAATTAACAAAAGGAAAATAAACTTTGTTGCACCATCTTTGTGGATTTACTAATTTTTTCAGCACATGGAATTGTACTTGGGAATGAAACATTCATCCCTATTTATATAGGGTGGTGGTTGAAAATTTCATGTGAAATAGGGAGGAAAAAGTTTTTTCTTGATCTCCAAGAAATCTTGAATTTATCTCATATATTCTTTTCTTCATAATTAAAATATTCCACAAAATCTCACTCTCTTATTTGTTATGGAATATTTCAAAATATTAAGGGATCAAGATTCCAAGATTTGGATCTTCTTGAATTTATGAGATATTCTTGTATTTCAATAAATACATATCTTTCATAATATCTTTTCAAGAAAATCAAAAAAATCTTTCTTGCCCTTTATATTCAAAATTTTCGAAAAATGCTATATGGATAACCAAGTGGGAGGTTTCTTGAATTTAATGAGATAATCTTGTATTCCAAGAATACATATCTTCATTCCATAACAAAATTCAAAGAAAATCTTTCTCCCCTTTTATTCATAATTTTCTAAAAAACAAGGAAAATTTAGCAACAAAATTTATTTTATTTTTAAACACCTTTTTTCAGTTTATTGGACTTTATGTTGGGCTACTTGGGGGCCTTTAGGAGAATTAAGATTGGACCTTCCAATGGATCTTGAATTATCAATATTGAGCCACAATATTATTCAAGCCCATAAATATTAATTAATCCCACTACATAATTAATATTGCACTATCCATCTTAACCCATATTACAGTCAATATGGCTCCCTGTTTATTATTTCCCCATTAATTAATTAAGATTATCTAGCCCATTAATTAATTCAAGCCAACAAAAATAGCTTTCCATTAATTAATATCTTTTGTCCTTGGTTAAACAACAGCTTCAACATTATTATCCATAAATCTTAAACTAGTTCCACTTGCAAGATATAAAGTATTGAATCTCGTTGATTCTCTACCCGTGATAAGTCAAAGCAATAGTTACCAACCACACGTGATCCTATTTAAGGGACGAAAATTAAGAAATAACGAACCACCGAGGTCTAATTCTTCCTTGTTCGCCTCAAGAATTTGTCATCATGTAGGTCCTATTCAAAGGCATCACCATGCACTAGTGTAATCTCTTGGTCAAGACAAGCCAATCTCGAGCCTTACACTTCAACCTTTCACGATGGATTGTTCATTTCCATCTAGGTCGTGAATGGTGTACTTTTTGGTTACAAGAGATCGTTAATTTAATCTTCCGTGATCCGGTATCACTAAATTAACTACAATGTAACACGACTTATTTATTGAACAATTATGCAAGAAATATATGTAACATTCGATGATATTTAAAGCATCGCGATAAACAATTTATTTCAAAGAAATAAGTCCGAAATTCAGCTTTTGATTATACAAAGTAAAAGCATACTTTCCAAAGATAATCCCAACAATCAACCACTTATACTCAAAGTCCGCTTTTAAGTATACTACAACATGTCTCGTGTAGTTCCTAATACGTGACATCTAATGTCACCTACACGAACCTAATAATTTCTCTCACTTATACTCAAAGCAGATTGACAAATCTGGTCTTGACACCCATTCCTTCCACATGTCTCTCGAATGTATTCGAGGCGCACTTTGTGAATGGATCTCGCTAGGTTGTCTTCCGACGCGATCTTTGCACCTTATATCTCATCTTTTAACGATTTCTCGATAAGATGGTATTTCCTTTCAATGTGTTTGTCGGCCTTGTGGGCTCTTGGTTCCCTTGAATTTGCAATCGCCCGACATTGTCATAATAAACAAAGATTTGTCTTTGGGCAAATTTAACTACGCCCAAGTCCACTAGGAAGTTTTTGAGCCAAACCGCTTTTTTCGATGCCTCGCAGTTAGCCTACATATTCGCTTCCATGGTAGAATCGATGCATTTCGCTTAACGCTTCTCCATGTCATGGCTCCTCCCCATGCAAAACACACTACCGAGGTAGATTTTCCGAATCTAAGTCCGATTGGAACCGAGTCCGTAGAAAGAGATGGGATTAGACTATCCGACCGATAAATCAACATTCTATCTCGAGTTCTTTTTCAGATACTTCGTATATTTTTGATCGCCGCCTAATGTTCTTTTCCCCGTTACTTTGATATCTTGCCACCATGCCAATGGAAAACAGATATCAGATCTCGTACACAACATTGCATACATAAGGCTTCCGGCAGCCGAAGCATATGGAATGACTTTCATGTCATCTATCTCCTTTTGTGTCTTAGGGCACATTTCGATAGATGGATTCCATGTCCGAAAGGTACGAAGCCTTTCGAATCCTCGCATGTCAATCGCTTTCAAGACAAAGGTCTATGTATGAAGCTCATGATAAGCCTATCATCATTTTCATTGCGATCTCGAAAGATCTTGATCCCAAGAATGTGCGCTTCCCCCTAAGTCCTTCATATCAAACTATTTTGAAAGCCATGCCCTTATGTCTGATAACACCTTTACATCATTCCCGATGATCAGAATGTCGTCTACTTATAGTACTAAGTATACCAATGCGCTCCGACACACTTTTTGTACACACAACTTTTCGAACTCGCTTTTGATCAAACACATAAGACTTTATAACATGATCAAAACATTGGTTCCAAGCTCGATGCTTGTTTGAGTCCGTAAATGGACTTTATGAGCTTACAAACCAGGCGTTCTTCGCCTTTTTTCAATGAAGCCTTGGGGTTGTCAGATATAGATTTCTTCATCAAGACTTCCGTTAAGAGAGCCGCTTTTGACATCCATTTGCCGATTTCAAAGTCGAGATCTGCTAAGAAGAATCGACAAGAGAATTCGGATGGACTTGAAAGATTGCTACGCTAAAAAAGTTTCCTCATACGATCCCTTCTTTCTCGAGTATAACCTTTTTCGCCCCAAGCCTTGCCTTTGAAGGTTTTCACCTTCCCGTCCAGTCCTCTTTTTCTCTTGTATACCCACTTGCAACCAATGAGTTTGACCCCGTTAAGTGGTTCGACTAGCTCCCACACTCTGTTATGATCCATAGAATTTGTCCTTGTTCAGTTCTGAAGAATTTGTCCTCTTGTAGGTCCTATTCAGTGCATCAGTCATGCACTAGTGTAATCTCTTGGTCAAGACAAGCCAATCTGAGCCTTACACTTCAACCTTTCACGATGGATTGTTCATTTCCATCTAGATCGTGAATGGTGTAGTTTTGGTTACAAGGGACTGTTAATTTAATCTTCTGTGATCTGGTATCACTAAATTAACTACAATGTAACACGTACTATTTATTGAACAGTTATGCAGTAAATATATGTAGCATTCGATGATATTTAAAGCATCAGTGATAAACAATTTATTTCAGTAAATAAGTCCGAAATTCAGTTTTGATTATACAAAGTAAAAACATACTTTCCAGTATATTCCCAACAACTTGGACATGGCGCAAATTCTTGTAAGTTCTTTTTCTTTTTATGTAAATTTCATCTGTTTTTCTTGAGTTATAAAAAGAGTGTGAACAATCTCTTTTTTTTATGGGAATTTTATTTGACAGGTTGACTATGTTGGAAACAAGATGCGGATGATAATGAAAACAACGAAACCTGACCACGTTATGTTAAAAATAAAAACAGATCAACCTCTACAAATGAAATGTGTTCAACAAGTTGCTGACTCCGTTGATTGTGGGGTAATCGTTTGCTACCATCTTGAAAATTTTATCCTCAATAGATCATGTGATCTGAAAGTGTTCAAACATGATATCTCCGCCAAAGATTACCAAAAAAAAAAAGATGGCTGAATGGTTTCTGGATACCCTGAATATTGAAGTTTGAATTAAAGATATGTGTTATGCTTATTGTGTCATTTTGGTTGTTGGAAACTGCAGTAATATATGTGTAATATGTAATGTGGTAGTTTTCGGACACTGCAGTAATATATGTGTAATATGTAATGTGGAAACTGCAGTAATATATATGTGTAATATGTAATATGTAATGCAGTAATATAATCAGCCTTTTGTATATATGTTAGAATAAGCTATTTTTGGTCATGAATGCTTGATAAGATTATATATGTGTATGGTGAAATCTGCTCTGGAATTATGTTGACAAAATCAGTTGAATTATGTGCGAATTTGTATTTTTCTTGGAAAGAAATTACACTATAAGAGGGAAATTTCACCAGAGGTTTTAAGGATTACACCATAAGATAAAAAATTTCACTACATATTTAAAAATTTCACTTTAGCTTTAAGTATTACACCATAAGATAAAAAAATTCACTTTGGTTAAAAAATTACACTTTGAACCTAAAAATTTCACTCTGGTAAATAAATTATACTACAAGACAAAAAAAAATCAATGTATGTATAATAATATTTTCAGACCTAATATTTAAATATATGTATGAAATAAATGGTGTTGGATAATTCAATTTATTAAATTTCAATAAATAAAATTGGGATATGAAATAAATGGTGTTGAATAAATAAAATAAATGGTGTTGGATAAATGGTGTTCAATAAATTTCAATAAATGAAATAAAATGATGTTGGATAATTTCAACCAGAGCAGAAATTACCGTTGCACACACACACACAAAATTACTGTTACTCTCCATGTGTGGCCCAACTCGGCCCCAAAAAATTAAACATGTGTGGCCCAACTCGGCCCCAATAAATGAAATAAATGAAATTAAACATGTGTGGCCCAACTCGGCCCCAAAAAATTGGGCCAAGTAAATTCAATTTGGACTATGTTCACAATTTGGGCTATAGTGGTTAATTTTTTTTTCAAAATAATAAATAAGATCCAACCTGACACACACAACTTGCTACCATATTAATTAACCTAACACACACAACAAAATTACCGTTGCACACACACAAAATTACTGTTACTCTCCATGCTTGAAAAAAAATGACCGTTACACTCTTGAACACATCACCATGCGACAAATGCCTATAAATACTTCATTACATCACAGAAAACTTACAACAAAAATCATCAAACTAGCAAAATTCATACACTTTTCCTAATGTCCAACCACAATAGCTTCGCATCCACAGATCAATATTTAATATACCGAAAATCGACATGCCGTAAATGTCGTCACCGATCTACAACCATCAGAGTTTCATCGTCGGAAGCAAATCCCGGGAGGCTCTACTATCATTGTGAAAATGATGGATTCTCTCATTGGTGTCTACCTCAAAATATGGTAACTTCTACATACGAGCATGGAGAGGTTTCGTCGAGGAGTGCACACTTAAATAATATGGATGAATTACCTCGATCAACTAGTAACGCTTCATATGAAATCAAGTTGCCGACTTTGTTAATCGAAAATTTAATAACAATAAGTGTTGTGATTATAATATGTAACCTTTTCAATTCAATGTTTTAATTATCTGCTAGATTACTTCAACTAATGAGGTGGTTATGACCTATGAAATCTGTAACTGTTATCTAGTGTTATATGTTATGAAATATGCAAAATCAATATATCCTTTTGTTTCACTATCCATGATTTTATAAACTGCTCATTCTTTATAGAATGTAATAAAGATCACTAAAAATGTTAAGGATGAATCACATAATCACTTACTGTTCAAAAAACCATCTGCTTATGACCCACAATCTAATCAACCATCATAAAACTAACCCCATTACACATAGTATTCAGTTTTAAGAAGGTTGATTACGATAATCAACAATACAAAAATACATAATAAACTTCTTATACCACCAATTGCACAAAACCATCTGCTTATGACCCACAAACCTAATCAACCATCATAAAACTAACCCAATTACACATAGTATTCAATTTTAAGAAGGTTGATTACGATAATCAACAATACAAAAATACATAATAAACTTCTTATACCTCCAATTGCACAAAACCATCAGCTTGTGACCTTCATTGTTGGCTTTTCAACCATGCAGCAAAAAATATATCCATGGTTCTGACTTTGGTCCTACAAACACAATCACATAAACTTATAAGTTCTTTAAAATGACCAAGCTATTTACCAAATTATTGCAAAAACATAAATAGAATAGAACTTACCTCACTGCTCACAACTATACAGCTTCACCTAATGGTGGTTGAATGTTTGCATCCTCGTCTAATGGTGGTTCCGTGTATGCATCCTCCTCAACAACAACACCACAAGTGAATCCATCTTGATACCCCCATGTAAAATACTTACTACAAAATTTCTTTTTCTTCCTCTTAGTTTTACCCTCACCAACTGATGGTTTTCTTTTGCCTTTGGGACGTCCAGGTTTACGACTTAGTTTGGGGGGCAGAATCTTGTGCTTAATCACCGGTGAAATTTCATGTCTCAAGGCATCCGGGATTGTATTAATGTTACCCTCATAGCATCTGGAGTAGTGTTTTGATAGGAAACACTCCTCCATATAGTTGAAACATGAGTTAGACGTCTTACGTATGACTGCAATGGCGTGGGCACATGGGAAACCAGTGACTTGCCATTGATAGCAAGAACACTTTCTTTTTGAAAGATCAACTTCAGTGATTGTATTTGATGAAACTTCAAAAACCCCCAACGAACACTCAACAACATTCCATCTACTTCCAAAATCAGAGAGGAAATTCCACCTCTTTTCCTGCCTTGGTACTAAGGCACCCACCCAACGTTCAGATTTATTTCTTCTATGATCAAACCAATTCGTGATTTTTCTCCGAATTACATCCATCATGATGGTGATTGGCATTGACCGAGCTTCTAAAATCCATTTATTAAAGGACTCTGCAGCATTTGAAGTCATCTCCCCATATCTCAAAATTTCGATAGTGAAAGCAACAACCCATTTTTCAACAGGTAGATCCTCAAGCCACTCTCCAGCAACCTTACCACCCCACTTCCTTGAACATGACTATCTTCTCTTCAAAAATTCGCTTGTTTGGAGCATATGCACATTGTTTGAAATGTTCAACAATTGCTTCTTTCTTCTCCTTGCTCCAACCACTCTTGAAACGTCCTTTTAGATTAGTCACCAAGTGGTATAAACAAAAAAAGTGAACTGGTTTTTCAAAAACATTGTTAAACGACGTCATTAGACCACAATTGCGATCCGACACGTAGAAAATCTGCCTATCATGCTTCACGTGATCCCTGATCTTTCTTAGAAACCATTCCCAATTTGATATATTCTCAGCGGACACTACTGCAAATGCAACCGGAAATAGCCCTATAACAAAAATAGCAATACCAAACATCAGATTCACAAAAAATCAGATCAACATATAGCCAAAAAAAGCAGAATTTGGATGTAACTATAATGCTGATTTTATAGGAACAATTATTTGAAAACAGTTTGCATAAGATTAAAAATTCAAACAAAAATCAAGAGATCAACATAAACAATTGTTTGATTCATGGGTCTTTTGGGTTCACAAAAACAAGGAAGATCAGCAACAAGATTCATGAACTAACATACGAGCATATTATTATGGATCACATATTGCAAACACCAAAAAAATATATGAGGATGATCAAAAAGAAAACATTCTAACTGTAATTTGAAAAATGTAATTACCGTTATTCCCATCTTTTGCGGTAGCTATTAGAATGGTACCCTTTGCACGTCCCTTCATGAATGTTCCGTCAACGAACAACATCGGACGTCAATACAAAAATCCATCAATACATGCTTTATATGCCACAAACACACGTTCAAATCGATGTGTGCTATCATTCACTTCTAAGCTAACGACACTCCCCGGATTTTTTTATTACAATAGCTTCACAGTACCATCTAAGGTCGTCATACGATTCATTGAATTTCCCAAAAACTGCACTTGATGGTCCCGATTTGAAAACCCAAGAACGCGGAAAATACCATGTAATGCATATAAAATAGGGGTGAGGGCAGAGTGATTCCAATTTTTTTTTTTTGCTTTTAAGAACGATGTGTGTTTTGCTTATAATCGAATGCATAAGGCAAGTAATAACATAAAGCAAAGAAAGAACACACAATTTTATAGTGGTTCTGGACAACTCGCCCTACATCCACTCTTTCCTTCATGGGGCAATCCGACTTAACCAATCGGACTTAGTTTACCGTGTTAGTCCAACACCCAACAGATGTTTTACCGAGTTCACACTCAAACGGGACTTATCACCCTCACGGATCGCTTATAGATGTTTAATGAAGTTCTCACTCAAACGGACTTATCACCCTCACGGATTGCCTATAGATGTTTAATGAAGTTCTCACTCACCTACAAACTTAACCTATCAAACCGATTTTGGTAAGGTTTGTTTGGTTTCAACTAGGGTGAGATTTTCCTTACATTTGTTTAAATTTCAATGCTAAGGATGAGAAAATCTCTCTAAGCTTAGGATATGGCATTTTTGCTTAGATACAATGAAGAACACTCTTGGGTAAATTTGATATGTAATGCTCGTGTTCTTGAATGGAGTTGCTTGAATATTTGGCTTTTTAATTTCACTTTGCAGATCCTCCATTATCTTCTTTTGAAGATAGTGCAATGTATTTATAGTGTGGATTTGAATATTACCGCTGGAGAGTAATATTCAAATCCATACTAATAATCTTCCAAATTTTTCTTTGTCCTTTTGCAGACCGTTGTTTGCGTACTTTATGTCACATCCATATATGTTGTTATCTTCTTATTGATCACCGCTTTTGTGTGTCTAATCGGATCTGATCACCGCGGATTCGCTCATCGCTTCGATTCTCGTCTTTGATTCGTCCAATAAATCTGATCAGAGATTTACGGTGTCTTTGAAATCACTGCTCATCAAGTTCCGAAAACACTGCTCATCGGCCTCGAGATTTAGATCAGATCGATCAGATCGATTGATCGATTCCGCAAGATAACAGATTCGATCGTTTCAAAGATAAATGATCTGATTCAGAGAATCTCTTCTTATCGCGAGAATCGATCTGATTCAGACAAATTGATCCGATCGCAGTTCGATCTCATATCGCGATACCGATCTCATATCAGATACAAAATCGATCCGATTCGATACCAAATTGACTTATCAAGATACCGATCTCATTCTTGACAAATTGATCGGGCCTGGATGATCATCGATTCGGCAAAGATCAGACAAGATCAGATTTGCCAAGATCAAGATCACCACGATCAACATTTCTTCTTCAAAAATCAACATGTTTCTTCTTGTTTAGCTTATCACCATTTCTTTTAACTCATCCTACTCATTCGATCTTGATCGACCTCGCTCGACCTCGCCCGATCTCGATCATCTTCATCCGATTTCATGAGTTCCCCCCAATTTGTTCTTCCGCTCCCCTCAACTTGTTATCCAGAAATTAGCTTCAAAAAACACAAGTTGATAATGTTTTGGCATAATTAATCAAAACTAAAATATCCCAACAATTTCCCCCTTTTGATAATGACGCCAAAACATTAAAATATATGCACTTTTACGTAGATCGGGTTTTTGTTTTAAAAGATCACCAGGTCACTTTGAAAAATTGTGAACGTTTGAACTCCCCGCCTCGATACCAATTGATGGTCCCGATTTGAAAACCCAAGAACGCTGAAAATACCATGTAATGCATATAAAAATAAAGGGGTGAGGCAGAGTGATTCCAATTCTTTTTTTTGCTTTTAAGAACGATGTGTGTTTTGCTTATAATCGAATGCATAAGGCAAGTAATAACATAAAGCAAAGAAAGAACACACAATTTTATAGTGGTTCTGGACAACTCGCCCCTACATCCACTCTTCCCTTCATGGGGCAATCGACTTAACCAATCGACTTAGTTTACATCGTGTTAATCCAACACCCAACAGATGTTTTACCGAAGTTCACACTCAAACGGGACTTATCACCCTCTCACGGATCGCTTATAGATGTTTAATGAAGTTCTCACTCAAACGGGACTTATCACCTCACTGGATTGCTATAGATGTTTAATGAAGTTCTCACTCACCTACAAACTTAACCTATCAAACCGATTTTGGTAAGGTTTGTTTGGTTTCAACTAGGGTGAGATTTTTCCTTACATTTGTTTAAATTTCAATGCTAAGGATGGGAAAATCTCTCTAAGCTTAGGATATGACATTTTGCTTAGATACAATGAAGAACACTCTTGGGTAAATTTGGATATGTAATGCTCAGGTTCTTGAATGGAGTTGCTTGAATATTTGGCTTTTAATTTCACTTTGCAGATCCTCCATTATCTTCTTTTGAAGATAGTGCAATGTATTTATAGTGTGGATTTGAATATTACCGCTGGAGAGTAATATTCAAATCCATACTAATAATCTTCCAAATTTTTTTTTTTTTTGCACCGTTGTTTGCGAACTTTATGTCACATCCATATATGTTGTTATCTTCTTATTGATCACCGCTTTTGTGTGTCTAACGGATCCGATCACCACGGATTATCGCTCATCGCTTCGATTCGTCAATCCGTCCAATTAAGTGCGACTAATGTCCGAATCGTCGATAGATTTACGGTGTCTTTGAAATCCTTTCATCAAGTTAAAAAACATTCACTGTTCTAACCTTAATTGCATCGAAGATAATTGACTAGCTTTTCACCGTGGATCTGATATGTATAAATTCTTGCACCGCCCGCGGTGATGCGGTCTTGCCACAACAGATTTTTATTCTTGCCTGTTGACGCGATATGTCGATATGATGCGCAATCTGATCTTTGCCGGTGATGCGATCTAACAAAATCGATTCACGGACAATACAGTTGATCGATTAAATCCATCAATATTTGCTGCTTTATATCGCTTCAAAAATCGGCATGTTTCTTCTTGTTTAGCTCATCCGGTTTACTCGAACTCATCCTACTCATCCGATCTTGATCACCCTCGGATTTTCGTCGATCTCGATCATCTTCATCCGATTTCATTAGTTCCCCCCTCAATTTGTTCTTCCGTTCCCCCTCAACTTGTTATCTGTAAATTAGCTTCAAAAAACACAAGTTGATAATGTTTTGGCATAATTAATCAAAACTAAAATATCCCAACAACACTCCTAGCAGCCTCAGCAGAACGATATCCTTTGTGGTATGGAATAACTAAACTATACCCATCTTTCAATATGTTCACAACATGCACACCGCCAAGGTTAGGATTGTTCTTCACATTCTGTGAAACCATTTCACACATAATTTTAGGCCCGAAACGTCTATTATTCTTCTTGTTTACAAGCTGTCCAACACATTAGTGAGACATGTTTGCTTCTGAAATGATAAAGTAGTTAGACCCAGACTGGATCTTTGCCTTTATCAACCAATTGCATCTCTTGCCATCAATCGAATCTTCACCACATATCGCAGTTACATACTTGGCATCGTTCCTTTTGTATATAAAGTCGAATCCCATCTTGGTAGAATACTTAATTAGAGCCTTTCTAAATTCTACAACACCACCCCTAAAAATCTGCCCAACACCACCATCCAGTAAATGTGCCCACTCTTCAGAAAGTTTCTGCCTCTTTGAAAAAGATGGGCAAACATCAAAGGATGGTCTAATTCCTAATAGAGAATCACTTCCTAAACAGCCACCAACTGCCCCATCATCATCATCCAAATAAGAATCAACGACTTCACTATCTTGCAAACTATCCTCATTTGACCCCTGCACTCCAACATTGCTACATACACCACCAGAAATTGTCACATCATTTGCACAAAATTGAACCCCAATTATATTCTTACACTGTAATTCACAAATTGTGATCAAATTTCTAAAATCATCATCACTACCCAATGCCACGTTGGTAAAATCACCCACAGATGCAGAAAATGAGAGCTCCCTTGAAAGAAATTCGGGCCAACAGACGCATACCTAATTAACACTCCAGAAAAAACACCATAGAAGTATTAAAAAAGCAAATAACAGTAATCAGCTTGACTAACAGAATCAGAGCCACTTGACTGCATGTAACTTCAAAAATCAGCTTCTAAATTGTCCTTAATAGACTTTGGGTAAAATACCAGTAATCAAATTTACTAAGAAATCCCAATTAAAAAGACGATACCTGATTTTTGAAATCGATGAAGGATGAAATAGCTAGTAGTGATATTAGCTTGCACCAATCACCGTGTTTCATGCTAATGATGATTGTCGAGTTCATCAACATATCTTCTTGCTCAAAAGGATTCAAAAAATTTGACAAAAGACGCAAGAAATTGGGAAAATTTCTCCCCAATAGGAAGAACACAAGGAACCCAAAATACACAGTGATCGACTTGAATCTGATTTCGTCCCCAATCTGTAATAATTTTGGAAGAATTTTCCAGAATTGATTTTCAAAACCCACCAGAAACTCGTTTCTGTGGGTATACCTAATATTTTCTTCAAGAAATGAAACCATACAATAGATGATATACCATATAATTTGAAATTCAAATTCGGATGAAAAGTACATGACGGGACAATCTGATGATGACGAACTTCTGCAGAGTTTAGGCGGCTTGGAAAAACGAGGATGGGGGCGCTGAGCTTTGGGGATTCAATTAAGGGGTATTTGTGTCTTTCAAGAAATGGTGTTTGTATCTTAATGTAATTGTAAAAAGCAAGTGTATCTAATAGTGAGTGTAACCAAAAACTCGTACCTAACTGTAATTTTTTCAAAAAATTAACCACTTTTTTTAATGCAATAGTACTTATCTCATATTATTGCAAACACAATCAATGATATAAAGTCCAACCACAAAAATTGACGGATGAACCCAACAATGAAAATTATCAATTGACGAAGACATTCTCGCTATTTAAGTTAAGTGGGCGGATCAACCCAGCAATTACACACTCAATATCTCTATGCATGCTTGGATATATTCCCCAAAACACAGAATTAAGATAAGCTATTTAAATTTTATAAGCCAAAAAAGAACGGAATTTTTTATTTAATTTGTAAAATATCTCCATACATTATTCAAGAACTCTAAGCTTCATAATCCACACTTTAATAATTTTGTAAGCTCTTAAGACGTTACATTGTATAAACTCCTAAAATCAATTATAAAGATGTTTAGGAGCTTACAAGCTTTAAAAAAAGTGTTATAAGATCATATATAAATCCTCAACCCACAGTTTAATGCCTAGAATATACCAAGATTCGTTAATTAACTATCGTTAAGGACCCATCCATAACTAATCAACATAAATTAGTTTTTGACTAGCAGATAATTATTTAGTAAGTTAATGTAAAATACTTGGAATATACCAAGATTCGTTACAATTTAATAAACTATCATTAAAAAAAACTATTCCATAACTAACAGGGTCTCTTGCGTCCTTTGTTAAATACTAATGTTGAGATTGAAGCAAGTCTCCAATAAAACTTATTTATAGTATAAAATATTATATTATTACATCTGCAAACCTATATTTATCAATTGATATCTTAATCTTAATACTATATATTGGTAAACCTGATTCAGCCTATGTGGCGAAACCACGTTAATCTGCGCAAAACCCAATTCAACCAGATTATTTCGCTTTTAAAATCGTGCACTCTCATTAAAAGTTATTATTTAAGGTAATGTTTAATCTATTTAATTGAAATTAATAAATTAATAAATTTTATTTGTAAAAATATACTTATCCATATATCATTATTGAGGCACACTTGTATGAGACCGTACGGGGCATAAGTTGGGCATTGACTTTTTAATACTTTGGAGAGGTTGAGTGTGATTTGTGCTATGTGTACCCCGTCTCATGTATGAGACCGTCTCATACGAGTTTTGTCATCATTATATATATTCACGAAGATATATAAATATTGATTGTAGATTTCTCTTTTGTTTCAATTCTCTGCTCTATTCTCCGGTCTAAAAGGATTAATCTAAGTGCCCACTTTTCTGCAAAGTGCAAAGACTAATTCTTGCTTTGAGATGGTGTAATTTCAGTTGGGTTGTGAAAGTTAAATATATTTTACTTACTTGCCTATTAATTTGGCTTGAATTTATTGTTTTCTTATTAATTGATGAATGTTGGTTCGTCTAATGATAGATGGTCTCAGAAGAGTGTCCTTTACTCCAAATTGGCACCCTAATTTTGGGTTTGATGCTTTCTGAATATTTATGTTTACGACATGATAATTGTATAATTATTTAGTATATTGAAGGGAGTTTTTCATATTCCACATAATATTGTGATAAATAATTTGAGTATTTATTTTGTGTTGTATATTTAATTTGATTTTGTTTTTTTATATTGCTGAGAGTATCGAGGTAATTAATTTAAGTTTTGAATTGATTATGAATATTTATTGCAATTGTATAATTATTTTGTAATATTGCAAGGAGTTTTTTATATTGGAGGGAGTATTGTGATAAGTAATTTGAGCGACTGAATTAATTGTGGATGAGTTTCTTCTTCTCTGTTTATAACAATTCTTCTAATTTTATTTTATATATTTAATCTAATGTGATTCTTCTAATTTTATAAATTTGTTAATATACTTTTATTTTTTACATTGCCCCACTACAAATTCTGTATTCTCATCAGCCAACTTACAAATCAGTGATGAATTGTCAATTTACAACTCAACGATAGATCTTTTTTCAAGTAATATATGCTTATTGATTTTTAACAATATTATGTTATTCAAATTCCTTAATTTGTGTATATTATTCAAAAATTTAATCCTATTTTTTTTCCCGATCATTCTTATTGTGCGTATGAAGAAGATTATGTACAGATGAGAAAATGATTATGAAAAGATCAATCTTATCTAAGTAGTACATTTATTAAAGTGTGTTCAAAATGTATTTGATAAATTTGTGCATATTCATATCTTGCATGTTTGTAGATGAATTTTGTAAATAATGTTATTCATGAATTTGTGTTTTTTATTAATCACATTTTGCTGATCTTAGTTTGTTTGTTTTTGCAGATTTTATTTTGCAGATCAATAGATATGAATTTGTTATTTATTATTTAAATCCTAATCCCTTTATATATATTATAAATTTAATTTTTTATTTATATTCATCCAGGTTTTCATGTAAATTTAATAAAATAGTTCATTTATTTATTTATTTTGCTTAATCAAAATGTTCTATTACACTTATTAAGGAAGTGAATTTTTTGTTGATTTTTTAAATTTTAATCTATGTTGATCTAAAATTCAATCAAAACATTTTTTTTTCATTAGTGAATATTAATTTTATTTTATTTTAAATTTTGTGAGAGAATATTAATCTTTTTTTCAATTTTTGATTAGTTACTTAAGAGAATGATAAATATTAGTGAATAAACTAATCATAACATTTCATATTTGTCCCATGGTACTAATTATATGGAAGGCGGTGTGATGCTAATGATGATAAAATTATAATCTTTGATATTTTTCCTTATCAAGATATATTCATGCATGATTCAACTTATTCGGGAGGTCATCGAAATTTTGTTGGCAAAAGTGTGTGGAATATACACCCATATATTTTCCAAATTTTATATTTTATGTCACTTAAATATTAGATTAATTCATTAGGTTGTTAAATTTTGATAGTATATCAACTAAACGTTTACTTCAATATATTTTAGATTTTATAAATTTAAAGTAAAGTACACAACAAATCTTATAATCTTATCAATTTATTAGGTGTTAATTTATAACGAGATATGCTAAAATATATTACGACCTATAATTTTATCATTTTGAATCTAGAATGAGATATATAAGATAGAATGATACCTAATTTTATCATTTTGAATAATAATTATTTTTAAGAGCCCGCGAAAATTGCGGGAATACGTACTAGTTCACTATAATTATAAACTAAAATCATAATATTATATGCTATTAATATTATTTTATAAAAATTAATGATATTAATTTATAAATTAAAATAAATAATATTAATATTATTTTATAAAAAATAATGATATCAAATTATAAATATAAAATATTTTTGTTCAGATTGAGTAATGATTCCAATCAATAGGGATGAACACGATTCAATATAATACTAATATTTCTTCTGGGATACTCGTCAATATTAGACTAAACTCATTTTACTGCCAAATGTCTCAAATTTAGCATCATTAATGCAAACTTATAAAAGAAGGTACCAAAGTAGTAATTAGTTTAATTTCAATACAAAATTGCACACATCGAAAGTCAAAGTGCTGCCTCAAACTCGGACATGCAGCTGTGTTATTCAAGTACAATTGGCTTAAAAAAAAAAATGCCTTTCTTTTAAAATTTTAAATTGATTTATGAATCATTCAGCTGTTATTCAAGTAATCGGTGATAATATTTTTTTTTTTATTTTGCCTTTTCTTCTAAACATCATAATCAATTTCTGAATCATGTGAAAATGTACTAAAAGAATAACACCATAATTTTTGTGACACCATATCTTTTTACATAAATGATCTCACAAGAGAGTAAAAACACTCGAGAAAATAGAACTCCTAATTATATTTGGTTGGATTTACCAGAAACGAACTATTCATTGATTTCATTATTTTTTACAGAAACCAAAACACATCCAAACACTTCTATTAAAAATAACAACTTTTATTATATTTATTTACAAGATGTTTCCTACAAGGCTGCAACAACCATCAACCAACCAACATTTCTCTAATATATTCTAATCTAAATATGATATTGTAAAATAAGAACACACACAAGAAGGATTAATTATGGAATACAATTATAACTTGACCTAGTAAAACACAAAATGTCAGAAATATCTACATCTTTCCAATATGTAACATAGCAGCCCTCCCATATATTACCACCACTGTATAATCTTTTTATAGTATTTCCAACTCCTCATTGTCTTATTTGTGCTCGAGACACATTTGAGTGAGACAGTTTTACGGTGAAAAAAAATATTTTTGGCATAGCACTTTGAAAGAAATGAATATTGATTTGTGTTAATTAATATTCCGTCTCATAAGAATTTTTGTCATAAAACTAATGGGCGTGGATAGTCGTGCCTTTTTTTTATAAAATCATGCATTGGATAAATATGATACATAAGTAACTTGCCACAAAGCACACGGAATATCTGTTTTACACACATTTTTCATGAATTTTCAATCTATACTGTAACTGGGCTAAAACAGGTCATTATTGAACTGAACCAAAATTCTGACTTGATTTATGCTCCAACTTCTGTGCTATTATTTTCATATTTACTAGTATTAAATTTCATCTCAAGTTATCATAATACAAAAGTAAAAATTTAGGGGAAAAAAAAAACTAGTAGGCAAGACTTAACAAAACCTTTCCTCTTTCTTTTTCAATTTCTTAAAAAATCAGCTAAAAATATGATCAAACTGAATATCTTCTAGCTATAATTTCGATTGATGGAGTTTTGGTTAACTTAAAATTTGGATTCCATTTGACTGAACAAATAAATCCAACCTAATGAAGGAGAAACTATAGAGTAACCTAATTGTCATCATATGATTGATTATAAATCATATAGGATACACAATTATTTAAAGACTAATCCCATTTCCAGGATCTATCATTGAAGGTAAATGACAAAGGGTGGGACGGAATTCAAACAAAGATGAATGATTATAAGAAAATGGATGCTCCGCCCCATTATTTAAATCCTCAAAACAAAATTATCTTAGTATCAACTACTCTAAAACAAACAAAGTAATATCAATCATCAAGAGTATTAGTTAAAACTTTGGTCATCAATTTTAATTAAATTAACATGTCACTAACCTCCTTTCAATGTCTCAGTAGTACCAACCTCTAAAGTCAAACTGGAAAACCCAATCAGAGTACTTTTTTTTCTAGAACTAACAAAGAAATTCATCAGCTATTTTTTTTTTTTTTGGAATTCCATCCTTTATTCCTGATTCCACAAAAGAAAAAAATAAATAAAGTTTATGATCATCAAATTACCTGGATGGGGCGAGTTTCAGTAATGATTATAGGATGATGGAAGGGCTGCATCATGTGAATAGAATACTGATCATCTGTAGCTTTATTTTCATATCCCTGCATATTCAATCTAATTTTGCACAAGAAGGTATGTTTTTCCAATTTCATTATAGGAGTACATATGCTTTTTTATTTATTCCTTCTACATCTTGAATCAATTTCAGAAACTAGAGAAGACATAAAGCAGATAATTAAGAAGGAATTGTAATGCATAACTTCATATATATTAAGTCATACTAGGCACTGAGAATCAGCAGCCAGTATCCTATGTTAGTTTCTAGTTTGATGTGTAAATCAGCACAATAATACTATTTCTTTCAAATGGTATAATCGTTTACATGATCAAATTAGTCTAATTGTGACATGATGAATAAAATTCTGTATCCGGGTATATGCATTCCTTTCCGTTCTATCACCATCATCATAATGCAAATAGAAATTGATGACCTCAAGATTTGGTGAACTAGCCTAGCAGATCTTAGGATTTAGGGAAACCATGAAACTGCTGTAATTTCTTAAAACTGTATTCCTATTTTCAAGACGACATGACTTTTATTTTTTTAATAAACATCCATAGAGAGAGGGAGATGATTTAATGAGTTGGAATTTGAATTAAGGGTCACATGCTAGATCAATTATTTGCCCACAAACTATACATAGGCAAATGAATTCTAGGTAGTCTAATCACATGTTCCTCAAAAGCAAATTCAATAAATATCTAAGAGCTCCACAGTGAATATTATTACATGCTTAGAGAGCTAAATTTCACACATATCTATCTAGTGAATACAATTACAAAAGTGAGGAATGAACTACTTACAAAGAATGAAGAGAATAAAGTTCTGAAGACTTGGTCTGGAGACCCTTGTCTCCCTCGTCCATGGAACGGTTTAACCTGTGAGATTTTCCACGGTGGATTTAATATCAAAAAATTGTAAGTTACTTTTCTATATTGCAGCCGCTCGTTATGTTAACAAAGTATTTGTCCAAATAATGATAATTCATTATGTGTGTTGCCACAGGGATTTATCCTTCAGCAGACTCACAGGGCCACTCCCTTCCAGTATCACCGAGCTGAAACATCTGAAAGAATTGTATGAATAAGTATTTCTAATAGTCATTGCTTTTGTTAAATTATATATGCACTTGTAATTGACCATCAATAATAAAATGCAGGAACTTGAGCAATAACGGATTCACTGGCACTGTTCCTCAGTTTCCAAATTCTTCCATATTGACCTCACTGTAATGACCTCTACTCAAATAAAAACGTCTTAATTATGTGTATAAGAATGTCCATTGCTTTAACCTTTCAAAAAAAAAAATGTCCATAGCTTTAGGAAGAATTTAAGGTTGGAGCATGGGATTTCATTGTGTACCAGATATGGTCAGCAAGCACTATTCAAATCAAACATTTAGAAAATCAATGAAGACCCACAAAATTCAGTTATATGACCACCAATGTCAACATATTTTTATTCACCTTTTGAACATAGAATTTGTAAATGCATCACTTTGTTGCACACATTTGCATGATATGCTAAAAGAATCTATTAATTTGTTTTCATTTTGTAGGGATGTGAGCCATAATGATCTCACAGGAAACATCACATGGTCTGTTTTCAAAATGGCCGATTTGAAAGTATTGTAAGTTAACGTACAACACAATTTTACGACACTTTTACAATGGCTTACTGCTTAAATTGGCCTAACTATAAATCTGTTGTTTTCTTCATCTAGATATTTTGGTTGCAATCCTAACTTGGACAAAAATCTTCCTACAAATTTAAACAAATCAAATCTCACTACAGAGTAAGATGTTCATACCATTAGAAATCCATTGAAAATTTACCTTTCTTGAATCCATTTTATGCATGCAAATTTGACTCCTTATTTGGCTTTCTACAATCCATTTTAGCAATGGGGTTTGCAATGCTCGTATGTCCTCGCATTCAGCCCGAGGAATTATCATAGGCGTGATTGCGGGTGGATCCCTGTTAGTTATAGTTGTAGCTGGGGCATGCATGATCTGCCTGTACAGAAACAAACTGAGGGGCCTGCCTAAGTTTGATGAAAAAGGGCACACAATCTCAAAAAGTAAGTATACATGTTGCCTTTGAATGGAGGGAATATGGTTTGAGGGAAGATTTTCAAATGGTTTTTTCAAAAGATGGATATCGAGATTACTCAAAGAATGGATCTTAAATGGAAGGATAAGATTTTGAAAGTAATCATAATTGGTTTATTTTTTCTTTTCATTTTATCATAATATAAAATGAACCACCGGTCAAAAATAAATAAAATAAAATGAACTCATCAAACCAAGTTTAATGAATATGAAACCCCTCTCTCTAAATCCATAAAACTAAAAGGAGAATACATGAATTTATTTTGAATCATCACTCAATTAACTGTATGGTCAGACATTTTGAAGATAAATAACTGTTATAACTCCAAACATTAGATTATATTATACATAAAATATGTTCTAAGTTATCTAGCAGTACATAGGCACGCATATATAAGGTATATAATCATATATAGCATTAATAAAGGAGCATATTTCACTTGCAATTTAATTTAATACTCCCTCCGTCCCATACTTAATGGAACTCTTATTGTTCATGAGAATTTTGTGATAAAGTGATAAAGTGTTGGGGGTAGAAAGGGGAAATCAACTTTATTGAAGAGTAGAATAATATTTATTAAAGGTGATAAAGTGATAAAGAGTTGAGGGTATGAGAGAGTGGCATAGGGTAAATAAGTGGGTGTTTGAAGGGTGTGAGTTAAAATTGGTATTTCCATTTTAGGAAAGATTACATTAAGTTTGGGACAAAAAAAATGGAAAGAGTTCCATTAAGTATGTGATGGAGGGAGTACAAAGTTTACTAAAGTCATTAGATCCATAGTTATTAATGGCGCAAGGCGCCACAAGGCGCGAAGCAGCGCCTGGCGCCTTAGGTGCGCGCCTTGCATCCCTGGAAAAAACAACATAAGACCTTGATAATTTCTTAGTAAACCTAACCATTGCTTCTGTAGCAATACCCCAAGTCAAATTTTCACCTTGGTGAACCAACTCATCTTCATCTTCCATTAGACCAACCATCCACTCATTGCTTTCATCTATATCCCTCAAAGAGATAGGATCAATGTGATTACGTGAGTCATACCGATTACCGATGCTTCAACGCACGATTATACTTGATAAAAAGTGAATCTTGAAACCCTAGATGAGTTTCACTTAAATATTAAGACTTAAGAGATAGTATTTTTTATTATTCTGATGTTATTTGACAAATAAAAAAATGTTTATTTTTATTTCAAACCCTAGATGTACGCAAGGCACGCCTTAGGCGCGCCTTTGCCCGAGTCAAGGCGGCGAAAGGCGCCCCCAGGCGAGCGCCCAGAAAATCCCAACCGCCTGGACCTATGGCAGGCGAGGTGGCTAGCGCCCCGAGCGCCGTGCGCCTTAGGCGCGCCTCGGGCGCGCCTTTAATAACTATGATTAGATCCATTCTAGAGTTGCATTTCAGTCCCTAAAAAACGTATCAACGCCTTATATATCTATTTCTTTATTATTTTAACATGTTCTTTTCAAGTGCAGATGCAATCTATTCAATAGCTAGCACAGAAAGTGTTGTTACAAAATCAATATCGATTCAGAGTTTCACACTGGAGTACATAGAAACTGCTATAGAAAGGTACAAAACACAAATAGGCGAAGGTGGATTTGGAGCAGTGTATCGTGGTACTTTACCTGATGGTCAAGAAGTGGCAGTGAAGGTCCGATCAGCCACCTCCACTCAGGGAACGCGTGAATTTAACAATGAAGTAAGTTTCATCCAGTTATCTGTAGCAATAGGCAAAAGATTATTATTTGGTACACTGAAGTTGAGATAGAAACTGAAGTCATATCTTGAAAGTAACGGGAAAAGATTGTATTTAGTCATGTAAGTTTGCCCATATATGCTTTCAGGACACTTGACTTTCTGTTTGAATTTTGTCCCGTTAACTTTCAAAATTTTACTTTTTAGTCCTTTGACCGGCTACAGCGGGTTAGTAACCTTTTTGAAAGTTACCAAGACAAATTCTAAAATATAAAAAAAGTTAGAAAGAAATGCTACGTCAACTCAAATCTGGTTGCCTACCCGTTATAGCCGGTCAAAAGACTAAAAATGACAAAAAAGTTGAATTTTGGAAGTTAACTGGACAAATTTCTATTTGAAAGAGTGGATTGTCCTGAAATTAAGAAAAAAAATAGGCCAATTTGCAGGACTAAAAAAAACTTTTCCTATAAAAATAACTAAATGAAGAAAGATGTACAAAGATAAAATTTGCACTCAGGAGTTTTCTTAATTCTAAATTTTCAGACCCTCATTAGTTTTCTCTCCATTATAATTCCACTCAGTGGAAGTGTATAGTAGACTAAAATGCATCATTGGTTGACTAATCACCAATCAAATACATTTTTCATCAGGGAAGTAACATTAGATAGAACTCAGGTTCTTAACTTATATTATTTCCCATATTACTGATAGGCAGATATATAATGTTCTTGCACATATAAAAGAGCCTAACAGAGTCAAAATTACTGTATTCTGCAGCTGAACTTTCTCTCAGCGATTCGGCATGAAAACCTGGTGCCACTGATTGGCTATTGTTGTGAGAATGACCAACAAATTCTTGTGTATCCTTTCATGTCAAACGGTTCTCTACAAGATCGCTTATATGGTAATTTTTCACCTATATTTCATAGTTTTTAATTAGGAAATAGTGTTCATTTCTTGCATTTTACTAATTACAGGAGCAGCAGCAAAGCGCAAAATTCTTGATTGGCCAACAAGACTTTCGATTGCATTAGGTGCTGCAAGAGGCAAGTATAATGGGGCTCCAGGACTATGCATATTTTCATTAACTAACACTCCACCCATCCCCCAAAAAAAAGTCAAAGTTAGTTATTGATTGAAATTTATATAATGCCTAATAAGAATTCTTTAATGTGATTGAATAAGTTAAACCGACAAAAAGTGGAGGGGCATAAATGAGAATTGAAGACTTGTAAAAGATTGTACTTTCAGTCATTGGCAAAATTGGACTCTAGAGAGTCATGAATCTTTTTTTCAGAACAGCGACCAGAAAGTCATAGTTCATAGTGTCAGCTCTAAGAGTAAAAGGCTTTTAACAATGACAGAAGAACACTCTTTCTTTATAACTGATGTTATCTTAATAATTACCATAGGGAACGTGTATAAAATAATGGCAACATAGTGGAAGCATAATAAGGATTTGTAGTATTTCAGAATAAAGAACATGAAGAAAAGCAAAAATCATTAAACAACTAATTTGGCATAAATCAGGACAATTTTTTCCTATTGAACCCAGCATTGGTATATATCTTTTAGGTCTTTGCATTTGGGGGTTCAGTTCCATTAATTTTTATGTCCATTCAAAACCACAGTAATACCCCAAACAGGGTCTAATTTCCTTTCACCTTTTTCTGTCTTGTGTTTATTACTGTCTAAACTCTAAATGACATCATATATTTCAGGCTTAACATATCTTCACACCTATTCTGACCGCTGTGTTATACATAGAGATGTGAAATCAAGCAATATACTTCTGGATCATAGCATGTGTGCAAAAGTTGCAGACTTTGGATTTTCAAAATATGCACCTCAAGAAGGGGACAGTGGTACTTCTCTAGAAGTAAGGGGCACTGCCGGATACATGGACCCAGAGTAAGTATGATGTATAGCACACTTCACAGAGAGAGAGAGAGAGAGAGAGAGCTAAATCTTGATTAGAAAATTGGTTTAAATATGCATGAGCTTGAACAGGAACTGGGGATGATACTATTCTAATTTGACTCGTTCACATGATTTCCAGTTTCACAAATCCAAGTACCAAACATAGGTTCACTATTTAATTTAACATGGAACAAGGGTGTGCCTTAAAGATGAACTATTATTCTAGAATCTACAGACATACTGGATGTTCCTAACTAAAAATCTTATGATACCATTTCATGATCATCACTGCAATAAAATCTCTGAACAAATTGCACCTTTTCAGGTATTATTCGACACAGCATCTATCCGCAAAAAGTGATGTCTTTAGCTTTGGAGTTGTTCTACTGGAAATTGTAAGTGGTAGAGAACCTCTCAATATAAACAGGCCACGACATGAGTGGAGCTTGGTTGAATGGGTAAGATTTTATTTCTGGCATTTTACCTAATCATATACTTCATGCCTTACCCTTAATCAATTTAATTGTTATGAACATACAATAGAACACACATCACAATGAGGTTTATGCTGTTTAAAGTTTATAATAATCTTCTCTAGTAAACTGAATGCAAATAGATTTCCAGAACAACAAACAATCAAAAAGCTAAAGAAAACTTGATCATATAGATTTGTTATTAACTAGAATTACTAATGTACTCACAGGCTAAACCACATATACGGAACTCAAAAGTTGAAGAAATTGTAGACCCTGGGATAAAGGGAGGATACCATGCCGAAGCAATGTGGAGAGTTGTAGAGGTAGCTTTGTCATGCATTGAACCTTACTCCGCCTATCGCCCGTGCATGGCCGACATTGTTCGTGAGCTTGAAGATGCTTTCATCATAGAAAACAATGCATCAGAATACATGAAATCAATTGAGAGCTTTGGGGGATCCAATCGCTACTCAATAGAGAGACCCATCATTATACCACCAACTCCAATTCCAACAGAAGCATCTCCTATTCCTATGCAACCACTTCCCCCGCAACCAAGATAGTCAGGGGGATTCAAAACGACGCAAATAATGAAATTATTCAGATACAAGGCATATTTCACTCAATTGAGAAACTCCATGTAATTTTTAAGAGACTGTATTCTTTAATGATGATGATGATAGTAACTATTACAATACTAACAATTTCAGTTGACACATATCACGTAATTCAGATTCAGTGAAGTGGATGACCTTTTTTAGGTCCAAAATTAAACCTAACAATACAAAAAAAACTTGTGCAGATACGAATTATATACTGAAATTATCAACGAATATGAAGATGAGCAGAATTGCCTGTAGCATTTGCCGATGAATCTGCCAATTTCGCAAATTTGCCGGAGGATATATATATATATTTATCAGAAATTTGCCGGTCCCGGAGATCTAATTTTATTTTTATTCTAATTAAACAAAGTATATACAAGCCGCTAACAGAATCTAAAAACTTTGTTAATTTTAAATTTGGCCCTTTATATTTGCTAAATAGTAACAAAGTTTCCTCCTAACGGTAACGGCTGAATTGCGCCAACTATGCCGCTTGTATCAAACTCCACAAATTTTAATTTTATAGAATAGACTAAAAACTAAAACGAGATGTGTAGTAAAATAAATCTAACTATTTATTGTAAAATTTAATAAAATAACACTTAAATTGCAAAAAAATAATTGATCTGAAATTATATATATGTACATAATATTAGTGTTTAAATTAAAGATCATGAATTTTTATTTAATATGATGCGCGTTAAAAAAATAAAATTGAAATGTGTGTTGGTAGAAAAAAAGAAGATACAATTTTATTTCTTCTACTGTGATTTATATGGATCACTCATAATATCATACGATTACTAATCAATGATGGAAACATTTACGTTTACGAATAATTGATATATCGATCTTCCCAAAATTCATGTAAATTAATATTTAATATTTTAAATAAGACAAAAACTCATATGAGACGGAGTATAACTTAGCACAAATCACACTCATCCCTCCCAAAATATTAAAGTGTCAATACCCAACTTATATCACGTCTCACCATGAAACCATCTCATGCAAGTGTTCCTCATAATAATAGACAAAAACTTGTATATTCATGGTTCATGCTATGAACCTTGTTTTTAATTTATGATATTTGATCTTATCCAGGGTATAATGCGGGTTAAGTTTAGTGGGTTAGAAAAATGTTTTGAAAATGAATGAAATTTGTCAAATAATTCAAGTTCATATAATAAACTTGGTTCATGGGAGACCAACTCTAAATAATAACTATTGAATCACAGAAATTGGGTTTGAACGGAAAAAATGTAAAATTTTATGTTTTGGGAAGTTTTATATTTTGGTGTATATATAGATATAGATTAGACTACCTTACAAGTTATAAGAAGAGAAAAGACCATTAAATGGTCATTGCCGTATACTTATCAACTTGCGCTTCCATTAATTTGATAATTGCGGCATACTAATCTATTTGTTGCTTCCATTACTTTGAGTTTGATAATTACGGCGTATTATCATTTTATTAATGAAATCGAGTACAACCTAACACAATTAACATGCATACCTCCTTCCCAAATATTAAAGCATCAATATCTAAATTATACTCCGTCTCACGTAAGTGGGCTTTTTTTCTTTGAATATTGATGATTTTCCATGATTGGTGCTGTATTAGAGGCCTAGCAGGGACATAAATTTTGCATGATTTGTGGACAGGAAAATTCATGTAAACTAGCATGCAGTACGCAAAACTGAGCTGTATCTCGATTTAAGCTAATGATTTCGAAATGTTGTAATCAATTTTGATTTAATTTCATATATTATGTGTAAGGATTTAAACTTGAACTTAGTTCTCTTTTTTAAATATAAAAAGTGAAGATCCAAACAGTAACCATAAACCCATAAAATATGTATGAAAATGTCAATACAACACATATGATGTAAGGCAAGTATTATTAAAATTCTGTTTATAAAATGCTTTTGATGTTCAGGCACGTTGCAACAAACCATTGTGTCTCAGCAGCGCATCAGGAGAGGGTTCGCGTCCACGGAATTCCACAAACACCTGATGAACACAATTAGAATAGAGATCATTATAAAGATTACGCAAGGAAACGGGCTGGTCTGACCACCTGATCCATTTGACCTGGTTCAAGCCCGTTTCGAGTTTGAACCGTTACATTGTCATCCTTAAATGGTTACATAGTAGCATTATCAATTATCACTCGTAACTAACCTCTGATGGTGCTTTTCCACCTCCCAAAGCAAGTACTGTTTCCCGGAACCTCTGCCCCGTTTCCTTTACCGCCTGTTGAAACTCGTTCGGTCAGTTCAAGATACGAAAAATGACTGCTAGATGTAAAATATGCATGTGATAATTACAAAAATTTATCCCCGAGGTTTTAGCTTATTTACCAAATAAAAACAATAGGAAACAACACAATTCTTTATTTATTTTATTTTAGTTATAAATTTCATCAGTTGAAGTGTTTGTAAGAAAATACAAACCTAAAGGGGCGGTTTGTAAAATAAACTACCTCCCTGACATAATATTGGTAGGAAAACAAATTTCAATGGGATGTTTATGTAGTTAGGCTTAAGCAAAACCTTGACTATCTTTAACATGAATCCATGCATAAGTATGGCGATATGTAGAATGTCAAATACCTTATCGTCATTCAATCCAGCATCTTCAAACGCAGAAAATGCATCAGCCGACAAAACCTCAGCCCACTATACGAAATATGGACATAAACTGGTGTTAGGGAGAGCTACAGTGTCCAAATATCATTTGGAACACGAAATTACACATTAAGATCAAGTTCTCTACTAAAGAAAGCGCGTTAAGGATGTAATCAAACCAAGCGTTCACAAACTGTGCATTTGAGCTTTATTTTATAGAGCTCGTCAACATAAACACATTCAAACCCAATGATATTTGATTTGTTAGCAAGTGAACGGGCTCATCAGTAAGCTCGTGAGCTAGTTCGTATAAATGATAATGAGTAATTTGACTTTAATTCATATTTTACACGCTTGGTATTTTTATGAAAAATATAAAAATATGTAATTTAATTATGAAATTATATAATTTATTAGATGTATATGTTTTTTCGTATATGTATATATATAATTTTACTTTTGTAATTAATTGATGAATATAATTTAAGATTGATATTATCAAGTTCGTTAGGCTTGTATAGGCTTGAGCTCGCCGATTGCATCATGTATAATAGTTTATGCTAAGTATTAGGAAAGGAAAAGGCAAAATTAGAAGGCACAACTCATATACGAGGAGGAATTAAAAAAAGATTGAAACAAATCACCTTGTAGCTGTAGTATCCAGCTGCATATCCACCAGCAAATATATGACTAAAACCACATAGGAACTTGTCCTCCGGAAGTGGAGCAAGTACTTGAGTTTTTTTAGCAAATCCTTTGGTCAACATCAAAGATTGACTCTGGACCACCAGGGACGTACCTTGAGTGCAACTCCAGATCAAGAAAGGAAAAACGGAGCTGCAGTGTGGAAAAGAGCTAAATAAATATTTTTTCGAGGCAACATATGTGCACTTATTGAAGTAGAATGTTATTAATAAAAATGTGATGAACATAAAAAGCTAAAAACAAATTTTATTTGGCAATATATTTACAAAACCACAACAAAATTGGGGGAAACCTTTAGGATGAGAGTTTATTGCTTTGACCAAGATATTCTCCAAACGACCTTTAAAATAAATAGGAGTCAAGAGACATAACCAATTAGCTGGTTTACCAGAATTGTCAATTTTAAGCAGCAATTTTATTCCAGTAGGAATGCAAGACATCAAATGTGTTTATATTTTTAAAAAAAGGACTGTCTGGAAAAAAAAATTAACAGTCTATATTAAAAGAGATAACCACAACTGTGTTCAATAATGAGCTCTTGAAGGCCCCAAACTGCCTTTGTTTCTTCTGTCCCGACAAAAAATATAGAAGGCATAGGAGTTGTTGGGCAGGAAAAGATGTCTTAAATACTTTTTTTCTCGTATAGAATCAGCCAATATTAGACTAATTATATATCACCACCAGCTCCCAAGTGAGTTTAATATCGCAATTAATTGGTACAAAATAAAAACAAATTAAACAATGCACCCAGAACTGCAGGGCTGCAACTATACCTTCTTAATACATATAGATATCCAGATAGGCATGCATATTAGAACTACTTATGTACAATTATAACAAAGTGTGAGAACTGAGAAGGTTTGGTGTCTCTAGACGCACTCAAGGTAGAACCCAAAGAAAGTAAATAGAATTCAAAAGTGTCCAAGATAAGGCACCCCATTGGGGTGGGCGTGATGACTGATGTGTGATTTATTTCATAAAATATGCTCAAACCTGTCTAAGACTTAGAGTGCCAGCACGGAAGGTCCTTGCAGCAAGAAGCTTTTTGTATATGTCATCTGGTATACTTTCTCCAGTTTCATAATGCTTACCAATACCCATCAAGGTATCTCTGCAAAAGAATTACATAGTATTTATCCTTAACAACCTG
This sequence comes from Stenogyne calaminthoides, assembly GCA_037126765.1. NCBI lineage: Eukaryota > Viridiplantae > Streptophyta > Magnoliopsida > Lamiales > Lamiaceae > Stenogyne > Stenogyne calaminthoides. Next base: position 37,350,618 of record JBBCBC010000002.1, read on the forward strand.
TAAATCTCAAAAGTTACTACAAGATTGTTGAATGGAAGAAACTTCTGCAAGGCAACAAGCCAACTGCAATGGGAGATAATTGCAAGTTGTACATTGATTTCACATATATATTCTATCAGCGTTAAAAAGGTAAAAAGTTAAGACGTTTTTCCCGTGGAAAGTATCACCAGTAATTCACAACAAAATCTATTGCATCACTAAAAGTTACACTTGTACATTTTAACATTGTAAGTATGTCTCTAAAGAGTATAATTTAAAAAAGGAAATACCCAACCTTACTTCACAAGAGTCAATCTACATAAAATTGGAAAAATTAGTTTCTAGACCAGGCAACGACATTTTGCAGATACTTCATTTGACAGCGTGGGATTATATATATAAATTATGAAATATACTTTGTTTTGAGTATTTGAAAGCTGTGAGATAAAGAATAGAGAAAATATGTTAACAGTTAATGCGTGTACCTATGGTAGCACCAATTTTCCATGAATTGTGAAGGTAATTCCACAGCATCCCACTCAACGTTTTTTATACCAGAAACCAAACCCTCATCCTGCCTTGTTAGCATATGCTGAAGAGCATGGCCAAATTCATGGAAGACAGTCTCAACCTACAGGCAGCATGAGCAACCAACATTAACAAAAATACAACATTCTTTACAGCAAGTGAATTTTTGACATTAGACGTTCCTTATCCATCATGTCATAATATTGCTATTCACATAGGTGCTTGTTAAAAGATGCCATTACAAAAGGAGATCAATTAAATCAAATGGTGAATGAACTCTAGATGTTTTAAACAAATCGAAGATGAAATTCACATCCAGATATAGAAAACTTAAATAGGATTTAAAAAAAAAAAACGATACCAGCTTCAAGATGGTCCAAATTGTTCTAATCTAGTTAAAATACTTTATCCAGGTTTGGACATCCAACTCAGAGAGAATCCTTTATCATCATTAATTAAATTGGAAGTGATAAAATAGTTGTGAAGCTGGAGTGAGAACTAGCAGATTCATAGTTTTAAAAGGCGCAAGGCGCAAAAAGGCGTAAGGGGTGTTCCGTTGCCCGAGGCGAGAGGTGCCCGCCTGGGGCGCGCCTCTCCTACATATTCTCCCAAACAACATTTTATGATCTTATATACTTATTTCACACATATTCTCATATAATAAAACACATAAAGCCACATATAAACATAATGTAAACATGAAATTGATATTAAATGTCTAAATTAGCGAAGATAGACTTTCACACACACAAACCATCAAATATTAAAAAAAAACAGCAATTAAGATGTTCATTAGTGATTAGTCAAGTGACTCAATCCTCATCAAAATCAATGCCCTCCTCCTCCTCATCATCAAATTGATCATCATCATCAATGTACTCTTCTTCCTCTTCCTCCTCTTCCTCTCCATCTTCCTCAACTTCATCTTCATCTCTAAGTCTTCTTTCTGAGCCTTTCACATTCTTCCTCACTTGTTTTCCCTTACGGGCCTTACCTTACCAGGGCAGTGCCGTACGGCAGGCCAGCGGCGGCAGGCTGACGGCAGTCCGGCGCAGTAGGAAGAGGAGCAGGAGCGGTTTGAAGAGAGGAGGCAGAGTCTTGGAAGTGTTTTGAATTTCAAAACCCTAGTTATGTAATATGTATTATTCTAATTTTTATATGTTTTATTTTTTTTAAACTCAAAAAGTGTTACTTAGTTCCAAAAAATGACCTAAAAGTGTTAGTAATATTATAAAAGAGGGACCAAAACACGTTTGTAGGAGAGGCGCGCCCTTGATCGCCTCATTAAAGGCGAAAAAGGCAACTTCAGGCGCTCGCCTGGCCAACATCACCTCAAAAAATATAAAAAAGACGAAGGCCCTATAGCCTCGACCGCCTCTCGCCCTTAAAACTATGGCAGATTCCACAATTAAGATGCAACTTCAGACTTGGTATTATACAAGTGAAAATCCTTCATCCATAACTGACGAATTTCATTCCCTAGAATATCAATACATGGTATTATAAATTGGCGGACGGAAACTGCTTGCTAAACTCCACTAATACTCGATTCAAACTTAAGAAGTGACCAAGGGCCGAAAAGTGACACATATCACAATTACCTTATCTGAATCAAAGTGTAATTCAACTTAAAAACCTATTCTTGTTGGGAGTAACAAACAATTTTGCTTACCTCACGAAATGTCATAAGGCTTGGCTTCTCTCCTACGGGTGGCATTTGGTTGCACACCATGTGGGCAACAGGCAACCTAACAGAGGATCCATTCTGTGACATGACACGACTGCGACCAACTACTTCATTCATCCATGCTCCACCTCGTTTTTCAGATGGGCGAGAATATGGATCAAAGTAGAAGTATGCAATTGGGCTACCTGAAGAATCATTGACGCGATAAAACCGAACATCACTTATCCAAACCTAAAGAACAAAATAATTTTATTAGTTACAAACAAAGCATTTACTCATAGGCAAACTAAAACCCACCCCCACCCAAAAAACTACTATCCTAAAAAGTATTAGGAAGGAGGTAGCTTCTTACTGGAGCTAAGCCGTCAGTTGGTTCAACATTGACCCCGAACAACTTGTTTGCAAGACTGAAAAGTCCATCCATGACTTTAGGCAGTGAAAAGTAAGGTCTCAGTTCTTCCTGTTGAATTAATTAATTGAAACAAACTCAGATTATTCATTTAGTAAACAAGTTTGATACATAGGAAACCCCATTAAATAACAGTTCGAAGTGCAGATTACAAAAATCCACAATAATAGCAGAATTCAATGTAACATCTAAATCTGCATTCATTGTTTCAAACAAGTAAGGCACAAACAAAATAGGGAGTGAAGGAGAGTCAGTCGAAATTGGACCACTAAGGTCTTCATCCAACATAAACGTGTAATAACATAAAGGATAATAGAGTAACCCATTTTTATAGAAAGATCAAAATTCAAACAAAACAAGCAATATTAATAGTAGTTCATTGCTTCACAAAGTACACTTTATTTTGCAAACAAATATACAGATACACAATCTTGTAAATCGCTTCACAGAAAAAACCAAAGGGACAGATAAATAGTACTCCCTCTGTCCTAATTTTGATTGTCCACTTTCCGTAAATAGCCGTCCTAATTTTGTTTGGTCATTTCCTAAAAAGGAAATAAAGCAACTTTCAATACTATTTAATACTATTATTTCTCTCCACCAAACCCACTTTACACCATTTAATACTATTATTTCCCTCCACCAAACTCACTTTACCCACTTTACACTATTTAATACTATTATCTCCTACTTTTTCTTAATCTCCGTGTTACAGTAACCGGATAATCAAAAATAGGACAGAGGGAGTAGTATCTGTTAATGAATGCTAATCCATAAGACAACTGAGTTATATGGAAATAAAGGTGCTACAAAACATGGTTTAAGAAATTACTGAAATTAAGAACCTCATTTCGAAAAATTCAAAGGAGAGAGAATGATTGAGCGTCCACCTCATTTATATCATACTTCGATTCCCGGAGCCTCTCACTCCAGAAAGTAAGGTCCCAATGATTCAAGTCATCAGCTTCTGGAGCACCTTGATTTTTTGAGAAAAGTTTGAGTTCCTCCATATCTGCAAGGTTCAAATAACAAAGATTTATGCATGATCCTCCCATCTAAAGTCTCTATAAAACAACAAGAAAATTACACATAAATAAACATTAGGGACAATAGCTCTTAGTTATACACTTATACTAAGGTGGAATGTCTTGTTGGATTAGAAAAATTCCTAAAACAAGAAATGGACAAGACTCGTCTATCACATTCCCCTAACACAACAGAAATTTGATAGTGTAGCAAATTGCAGAAATTAGACAGTTAGAACAATGTCTATATTTAAAAATCTTTGATACCATTTGAATGATTGAAGTTTTAAATTAATGAACAGAAACAAACTATAACTTGTGCCTAAATTTTCAACCAAATGGAATCCACACTACACCTTCTTACTATGCACACAATCATGGATTATGAAATTGTAATACCCTGAACTGCAGGAATCCAAGATGCACTGCGAAGTTTTTCAAGGAGCTCTTCTGCCTTCTCAACAGTTGCCATCTTGCTGGCCATACTTACCTAATAAAGGTCACCTTGTTAGGCATGTCAAGAAAGAAAATTTAGATTTATACATGCCATACCTCTGCATAGTTATTATATCCAAGAAGCTTAGCCTTTTCCAATCTAAGCTTCAATATTTGATCAATAATTCCTGTATTGTCCAGATCTCCACTTGAAGCCCGGCTTAAATAGGCACGATAGACTTCCTCTCTCAAGGTTCTATTCTTAGCATGCTGAATCACAGCCATATAACTTGGGGCGTCCAATGTAATTACCCAAGGCCCATTCTCTGGAGTAGCATTTTCATGTCCCTGTTATGCATAGCAGAAATGTAAATCATGAAGACCATTTAGCTGATAACATATCAAATTCAAAAGATAAATGTGCGACCAATGTCAGCTATTCAAATGAAAGTACCTTGGACACTGCTGTTTGTGCAGCTAGCCCAAGAGCCGTAGCTGGCAAACCTTCAATGTCTTTCTTATCTGTTATTAATTTTTCAAACTTCTTTGTTGAATCCAAAACATTCTCATCAAACTTTCGAGATAACTTTGACAGTTCCTACACAAAATTAATAGCGGAAAAGTAATTAACAAAATTAAACAGCCACAATAAAATTAAAAAAAAAGAAGAAGCAAAGTAAAAGAACCTCCAAATATACAGGCAAAGGCAATAATTTGAGTCTTGTCACTTGTAACATGTATTTGTAAAAATGAACAGTAATGTCAGGGAAGGAACTATGCTCATCTCATCAAGTTCTTTAATTGTGTTCTTGCTCAAGCCATGAAAATGAAAAATGGCCTCCCAAGTATTTTGTACAAGCTTTTGTACTTATGGTGCATCAACAGATCAACTATGTATTTATAACTAAGAATTTATGATCTTGCATCTCATTACACAATAAACTAGTGGAATACATTAGTGATCACAAGCAGGAACCGCAAATGATAAAGCAGACAAGTTGAAATTTTTTACGAATATATATTTGGTAGAGAATACCTGTTCAATCTTGTTGAATTCCTCTCTTTTATCATCTTCAAGTGCAACACCATTCAGAACAGCCTCCTTGATTTGTGCTGCAGAAAGGTTAGTGAGGAGGACCGTGAAGATCAAGATGGTAAACTAAACCTTCCAAATAGTATAGGATGAACTGAAACAACAGAAAACATGAACATCAAAGTAGAGGTAGGTGAATCAGTACGTACCTTCAACTATCCGTTTACGAGGCTCACTTAGCTTATCCCAATCAGGAGATTCCCTAATAGATTTGAAAGCATTGTAAATAGGCTTACTCTGACCTTGCTTAAGCTCAAACGCAACTTTTTCCGGCTAAAATGACAGCACAAAACACGTCAACCCAAAGAAACAACAGTGACACATTAATATATAACAGTGATTTAGCATAAAATTGCATGTAATCCGTATCCACCTGGACTTCTTCAACGGCGGAACGGAGGTCCGCATTATCCCTGACAGCCTTGAGATGCGAAACAGCACCCCATACCACATTTAGCCTATCGGTAATCCTCTCCAGTGGCTCCACCAGCTTCGGCCACGTCGGCTCCACCGTCCTCTCCAGTTCCTCCAGATCACGTTCCTACAATTCCCCCAATCCAGTCAACCCTCTCTCACACACACAAAATCCAAATCAAAACCAACCAGAAAAAAAACTCAATTAAACAACATACCAATTGCTTGAGCAAGGCGCGAATGCCGGGACGGACGTGCTTCGCCTCGATCAAATCAAACGGCGGGAACTCGAAGTCCTTCAACAGAGGATTACTCTCAATTTCCGCCATATCTGGACCGCTGGATAAAGCCGAAACACAGAACGATCGGAAAGACGGCGACGAAGCACGGATGGAATTAGCTGCGATTGCTTTGCGGAGATGACGGTGGGGAGGGGGAGCGCGAGATTGAAGAAGGCAGGCGGAGAATGGAGAAGACGAGAGGGGACACGTTCGGGATTTGAGAGAAGAGTAGGGGTAAAATGGGAAGTGGGGTTTCAGAAGAGAGGGTTTAGGGAAGCAGACGGGTTGGAAATGGATGGACCGAGTGAGAGAGAAAAAAGAAGCCATTAGAAGAAGAAATATCAGGAGAAATTTGGTAAATGAGAAGTGGTGAAAACGGGTCGGGTTTCGATGTTCGGTCAGGATCCATTCGGGTCTCATCTTTGATTCACGCTTGCGAAATGAAAATGATTCGGCTGGAAATGGAATACATATATACTGTCAAAAAAAAAAAAAGTATACCATATATAAAATTATTAATTAGAAAAATAAAGTGTCATTCAAAACTTATAGAAGTCTGATGCGAGGAAAGTTTTTGAGATGTTATTTAATAATCTTACTAGTAGTTTTTTATGTTGTAAAGGATAAAGTAGATAATTTTGAGTGTGGGTATTGGTCAATGTATTTGGTGACTCGATGTTTGGCCAAGAAGTAAGATTGGCAGACGATTCATTCATGGGTGTTTCTTACGTCAGTCAGGATGTCGTACTGACTGATAACAACCAGTTAATTTGAACTATTAGATTTAAAATTTAAAGGTTTAAATTTAATGACCTGCAACCTGTTATACTGTATGTCGTACTGACCATCGTACTATATGTCAAATTGTGTCGTACTATCGTACTGTTATAATAAATTAAATAAATTAAAAAAATACAATTATCAATTTACAAATTTGTCCCTTTTTGTTCATAATAAAAATAATTCAACTGAAAATAACTCTCAAACCCTAATTCATCTTCACCATCATCTCATTCGGCCACTTAATTAATTATCTGCCTTTATTCCATTTCACTCTTGGAATTATCAAAGTCATTCGAAACCAATAACAATATCAAGACTAAAAAACATGAGCATTTTGAGTCCATCAATTCGATTAAACTCTCAATGACAATCAGATGAGTATGAAATTCTATCCTTAATCCTTTTATTTTTTTGTCCTTTCTCGATCTATTTTTACTGTACGAAATTAAGATGAATCAAAGTTTTTAAGAACTTTGATTCACCGTCAATTTCACAATCAATCAAGGTATGTCTTCACTCCATCTATCATTTTCGAATTCATTTGCTTGAAAATTGAATCAAAGTTCTTAAAAATTAGGGCAAAGTTGACGAAAATTGAGAATTTTGTGCAATGAGATGATTTCTTGTGAATTTCTTTCATATTATGATATTTGTGCACATTTTTTTGTTTTCCAATTACATTGGTGGCGCTGTAGCACCGTTTCTTTTCTTTTCTTTTTTTCTCTCTTTTTTTTTTTTTTGGTTTAGCCCCTTATGTTCCTTCTTAACCTCCTGCTCAGCTCTTCCACAGTTAGTCGTTCTTCTCTTCAAGTTCCAGGTTCTACAATATTCTGAGCACCGTATTTATTGACGGACCCTAGAATTTTTGTGCTTGAATTTGAGTTCTTTTTAGTTCGATTAGCGATGGGGGATCTGCCATTTCGTGCAGCCCCATTTGATTCGCCAATTCTTGTACATTTCTCTCTTTGATTATGAATCCTTCACCCACTACTTTGATTTATTTTTTGTGGGGTTTTTGACATAAGGGTTTGTTTGTATACAAATTGTGAACTGAAACTCCTTTCCATCTCACTGTTGTAGAGATAAAAAATACTCTCGGTACGTGTAGATGTATTAATTTTGGGTTTTTAATTGTTTGATATGATTTCTTGATCAATCTGATCCGTGTTATCATTAAAGTCCTTTTTCATGAAACCATAAATAATCTCTGGCAATAGTTGTGTAAAATTCTGTCATTTAGAGAATTACGTACTGTGCAGAAATATAAAAATTTAATAATGGGTTTGGATAGTAGTTCTTCTAAATGTCTAATCTATTTGCATATATAGTTTTGTTTGGTTAGATTGAACCATAGGAAAGTGACCTAAATATGTAGTTATTTTCATTAGATCAAAGCTAATGAATATCTGCAGGCATCAAAGCATCCCATCTAAGAGCTACATTACACATTTGTTATTCGAATAAGAGACAAAAAAATCCTTCAAGTTTAAGCAAGATATTGACAATGTTTTTCATCTGCAATGCCTTTTATGTCTCGCTTGCACTTTAATTGGACAATTAGATTTTATTCTTGATACCTGCGATTAAAGACGTAGAATTTGTTGCGGGACATTTATTTAACGGCTCTATCCAAGCAATTCTGGTATTGGACATGTGTGAACTTGTGAATTGCAGCTGGAATTGTTTCAGTTAAAAATTCTCTTAACGAGCTTGTGAATTGCAGCTGGAATTGTTCCACTTTCAAATTTTCTTAACAAGTGTGAGCTTGTGAATTGCAGCTGGAGTTGTTTCAGTTTAAATTTTCTTAAATAAGTTTTCTATTTTGTTCTAGATCTCTTTGAGCTTTGAAGCAGTCGGTGAGACGCTTAAACTACTCGACAATTCTTGCTCAAAAGGATCCAACCTTATTTGTTGTTTTATAATGATTTTCCTCATTAGAGATATGCATTGACGTAGCCCCTATTAAATATACCAGCCTCAGTCATTGTATAAGATTCAGGTACGATTTTAATCATTGTATAAGATTCAGGTACGATTTTAATTAAAATTTGCTTTTTTTGGAAGAAGTTTATGGCTCCCCCTTTGATTAGTCCAACTCTGAATACACAGGGCAATGCATTTGATGTACACCTGAATAAGTTGCTCAATTCTATTATTGTCATTACTAATATTATTATCATAATCATTTTTTCTGCTTTAGGGGCAGTAAGATGTGACTTAGATAATGCTGGGAGGAAGCAAGCATCTGTTGTAAGTGATAATTGATGCAAGTTTAATATTTGGTGTGCCTGTTAATCAAAGATAAATAAGATTCAAAATTAGTTGTTGTAGGTGGCTAAGCGGCTTTTTGGAGGAGCCTAATATCAGTGCAGTATATTCTTCCAATTTAAAAAATGAGCATTTGTTACTGTTGAGATAATAGCAACAAGTAGTATAGTGTGCTTGAGGTATGATGAAATTCAACTTTTATTTACATTAGTAATTTGCGATTTGAGTTTGTGGAATGTGTGTACCATTATCCTTTTCATATAAAGTATGGATGTATAATCTTGTCCATAGGAAATCAATGTAACGTAATATCTTTTTCATATAAACTGAAATGCAATTTTTTAAAGTTCTTTCCTATGCACCAGAACATACATACTTCTTATAAGTAATAGATATTAAAAAAAAAATTGATACGCCCATCTTAGTTATTGTATCTATTTATTTTAGCTATCAGATTTGGTAACTGTACAAAGAGAATTCTCCCAACTCTGATTAGATTTATTTGGTTATGTGTGCTACAATAATTGCTGAAGGATTTAGGGATATGAATTTTAGTTTTTGGTCTCATTCTTACCAGAGCCTAGAAATATAAATATATAATGACTGATAAAAAAAGATGTTAAGCTCTCGTATTAAACTTGTCAGAAGTTTAATGCATAGAATTTCTTATAGTGTAAATTAGCCTTTAAAATGAAAACAGGAAGAATGTTTTAGAGTGTGAGCTTGAATAAAACACATATCTTGGATGTATAAGTTGGAGTTGCTAAAATGTTTTATATTAGCGTTTTTCCGTTGATTTACTTGCATAATTTACGCAGAGCTGATAAAACCTGCAATGAAAGGAACTCTTAACGTGCTGAGGTGATGTTGTACTCTTCTAGTAGGTTTTAGACTTGTAGTACTTGTCCATTGTACAAAATCCACATAGACTTGTAGTTATACTCTTGGTGTAGGTTGTAGACTTGTATACTTTTTGGTTTGTGATTAAGTTGTGTGGAAGTCGGACTCATAAGAAACTCATTATTGAATTTTATATGTGGAATGAGCATGAAAAATTCAAGTAATATCTTTGTGCTATACCATGAAAATATATTCAGTTGGAATATTTGAATTAATCCCGATTTTCTCTATATTTTATAGGATCGTGATGTCGGAATTCACCTACAATCGAAATGTACAGGGCAAGCATATATAAGTTGTCGGAGTAATTTGACAATGATCGACTATGTGTTCCAAGAACTCGATGATTGCCATAAAAATTGAGATATATTTTATGGAATTTGAATCCGTCTACAATATTTGATTTATATGGTTTCCTAAATATTGGGATATATATATATTTGTTTTTTGAATTTGATTCCATCTAAAATATCTTATTTATATGGTTCTCCTAAATATTGGTACATATTCTATGGAATTTGTATGTGTGTACTTGATTTGAATCATACTATAATATTTAATTTATATGGTATCATAAATTTTTTGGGATATATTTTATGGTTTTTTGGGATTTTTTATTTTTTAAAAAAAAACTAAGACCTTCTCAAAATAAAATTGGGTAAATTGTGTCAAACCCTGTGGTTTGAAAAATCAGCGTCAAACCCCCCTATGTTTTAAAAATTGTGTGAACCCCCTTTGTGATTTTATAAATATGGTGTGAAACCCCCATTTTTGTTGATATAATGACAAGTGTATTACACACTTGTTTTTTAGTGTTTTTTTCCACCCTTTTTGTTGAAAATGACATAATTACCCTCCATTGACTATATTAAAGGGGGGTTTTGACGTCAAACTTTCATATTTTTACAATTTAAAGTTTTTATATAGTTATTTAATTGTAAAAATATGAAGGCTTAGCACCAAAATCACATTTAATATAGTTAATGGAGGGTAATTCGGTCATTTCCAACAAAAAAAAGTGAAAAAAATAACACTAAAAAGCGAGTGTGTAATAAATTTTCATTATCTCAACAAAAATGGGGGTTTCACGCCATATTAAAAAACCACAAAGGGGTTTCGCGCCATATTTATAAAATCACAAGGGGGTTTCACATAATTTTTAAAGCACAGGGGGGTTTGACACCGATTTTACAAACCACAGGGGGGTTCGACACAATTTACCCAAATAAAATTATCACTTTGCCATCAAACCATGTTCATAATTATTTATTTATTTATTTGTAGAAATATTTAAAATATATCCAAGTATTATTATTTTTTTGAATTTTATCTGCCTTTAGTCTATAGTGATTTCAATAACTTATTTATACTTTCACATAAATTTTTTATGTTCAAAATGTTAAATAATGTGATAGGGTAGGAAAATAATGAATTTATTGTCATATATGTCAATATAGACATATGTTTCGTCAATAAAGACATATATATCGTTATTCAAATTTTGAGTGAATTTGATAATTTACATTTTTTCTAGGTCCACATTTTTTGAATATTACAATGTATAATAAAAAACACTAAGTTTGCGAATGAAACTAGAATGACTTGAAAACCACTATCAAAATGCATCACTTCTATACGAGTTAAGATGTTTTTTTATTAAAAAATTCTAGTCATCATAAACTATCATTCTTCATGTCATCCTTTATAATTTTTTATTTAAATAGTCGTCTTCTTTAAAAGTTGCATTTCATGTAATAGAAATGGATTATGAGCTTTTGTCTAATAAATACAAATTTATGGCTTAGTTACTCTTGCGTGCCCATAACAACAAGTACTTTGTTATACGACATAAATGTCGTTCTTACGGTGTATAATGATTTCAATCACTTACTTATATTTGTACATAAATTTCTTATGTTCAAAATATTAAAGAACGTGATAACGTAGGAAAATAATGAATTTATTGTCGTATAATTCAATTACGACAACCATTCCATCATAACGACATTTATGTCGTTATTCAAATTTCAAGTGAATTTTATAACCTACTTTTTCTTGCGAATATTACAACGTATAATAAAAATCTAATCAAAACTAGACGAAGAAAATTGATTTCCACCGATGTTTAATTGGACTTTCCTCACGTATTTTGACTATTATTTTAAGAAGTCCCATTGTCTAATGCCTTAGATACGTATCCTTAGAACCTGCTAAGGTATCATCAGTAGTTAATATGTGCACAAATTGAGCAGCATAAAAACCCACAGGATGAGCACAATGTATAACATAAATTCCTCCTAACATCATCAAACTACTGACAATATCAGAACCTCCCTGGTCAGTATTAGCTGACCAACAACATGCTTGCTAGATAATTTAGGTCCTTGAGCAACCTGATTTGTAGCAACAAAAGTAGCATTATGAACAAAAATAATAACAGTATTAATATCCTGATTTTTAAGGAGAGTAACTTAGGGGGTTGTATTTTAAGGACAACAATTTTACGAGCTTGGAAATGTAGGATAATATATTTTAAAACTTGTAAATATAGGACAATATGTTTTAAAATTTATGAATATAGGACAATATGTTTAAAATTATGTAAATGTAGGACAATCGAGCCCAAACCTCACATGATATTTCAGCCCAATTTGGGCTTATTCGGGCTCAATTGTCCTACATTTACATATTTTAAAATATATTGTCCTACATTTACATATTTTAAAATATATTGTCCTACATTTCCAAGTCCGTACAATTATTGTCCTTAAAACACAACCCCCAAAAATTATTGTCCTAGAAAAACATTTTCCACTGATTTTTAGTACCATTTATATCATAAGTAACAACAAAGTATTAGACCCATGAGAAACAACATTAGTTCCTTGAACACCATTATTACCATAAATCTCAAGATAAATTTCATCCTGTACAAGCACAAATTAAGCAGTCAAATGTCGGAGAAATAAAAAGTACTAAGAGCATCAGGATAGGAAGAAAACATCACTGTAATTACAACCCAATTCTTTCAGGCATTTCATCAAACACCGTCATCATATCATCTAATCTATAACTAATCAACTCAAAGTACTCCTAATCAATCTACAAATACAACTCTACTCCAATAACAAATCAACAACTCTATAATATCAACTCCATCAAAACTCAAAATCCTATCTTAAACCGTATTAGAACTCATATAAATCTGGTAATAATATGTGTAAAATTCCATTATCAAACTCAATTAAAACTTCTTCTCTAAGGATCCTCATCGTCTTGGGTGAAATGTGACTTCTTCTCTTGTTCAATTTTGCTCTTCTTAGCTGGACATTCCGTAATTTTATGTCCTTCGTACTTGAAAAATGAAATTTACAAATTTAATAATGTGCATAAAAAACATAAGTACATAAAGGATTATTGCTAGATTAGTGGGTCTTTGGATTAATTAATTATCATTTAGTATCCTAACTAGTAGTATACTAAAACATAAGTACTAGATTACTACTAAACTAAAATAATTACACGAAAAAATTAAACATATACACCATGGATAAGCTTATCGATGACATCAAGTTCAATGCATAGAAATTAATTCGATCGCATTATCAATTTTCGTTTATTACTTCGGTTAATGACTGGGAGGACTAACTGCTGTTAGAATGTCTACCATCCAATTGTAATTTCGGCATCTTTCATGTTTTGGTTGTATGATTAAGGGATTTGTCTACCCCATGTACTCAACCAATAGATTCATCTTTTCCTTTAAAAAAAAAAAAAATAGGAGCTATACTAATTAGGCTTGCAAAATGATAAATGCCTAGGTTATAAAACTACTATATCAGAACACTTGTTTTGGGCTTTTAAAATAAGAATAAAATTTGGTAACAAAAAATAAGTTGCTGGCTCTTTCTCTGGTCCCCCTTTCTCTCCGAAAACCAAATAAAGTATAAGTATGTTAAAAAAAAAAGTGAATCCCTATAAGCAACAGTTTTAAGCATAAGCAGTCTAGAGAAAATAACTCACATATTAAAAGGTTTGAGCAGCTAGAATAAAACACTTGGCTGAAGACTCATTTGAACCATTAAATTGTTGGGATTATACTGGAAAATATGTTTTTACTTTGTATAATCAAAAACTGAATTTCGGACTTATTTACTGAAATAAATTGTTTATCACCGATGCTTTAAATATCATCGAATGTTACATATATTTACTGCATAACTGTTCAATAAATAGTACGTGTTACATTGTAGTTAATTTAGTGACATCAGATCACAGAAGATTAAATTAACAGTTCCTTGTAACCAAAAGTACCTAGATGGAAATGAACAATCCATCGTGAAAGGTTGAAGTGTAAGGCTCAGATTGACTTGTCTTGACCAAGAGATTACACTAGTGCATGACTGATGCACTGAATAGGACCTACAGGAGGACAAATTCTTGAGCCCAACAAGGAAGAATTAGACCTCAGTGGTTCGTTATTTCTTAATCTTCGTTCCTTAAATAGGATCACGTGTGGTTGGTAACTATTGCTTTGACTTATCACGGGTAGAGAATCAACGAGATTCAATACTTTATATCTTGGGCAATATTATTGGTCACATGCGATTGCTATGATTTAATACGGAGAATCGTTTGCAAGTACGCTTGTTCGATTTGCCCCCTTGGGAGGTTCATAAGCTTTATCATACCAAATCTTGCAAGTGGAAATAGTTTCCGGTATGGATAATAATGTTGAACTGTTCCTTAACCAAGGACAAAATATATTAATTAATGGAAAGCTATTTCAGTGGCTTGAATTAATTAATGAGCTAGATAATCTTAAACACGGGAAATAATAACCGGGAGCCATATTGACTGTAATATGGGTTAAGATGGATAGTGCAATATTAATTATGTAGTGGGATTAATTAATATTTATGGGCTTGAATAATATTGTGGCTCAATATTGATAATTCAAGATCCATTGGAATGTCCAATCTTAATTCTCCTAAAGGCCCCCTAGTAAATTCAACATAAAAGTCCAATAACCAAAAAAAGTGTTTAAAAATAAAATAAATCTTGTTGCCTATTTTTTTTCTTATTTTTTAGAAAATTATGGATAAAAAGGGAGAAAAAGATTTTCTTTGAATTTTGTTATGGAATGAAGATATGTATTCTTGGAATACAAGATTATCTCATTAAATTCAAGAAATCTCCCACTTGGTTATTCATATTTGATATTTTCAAATTTTTGATAATTAAGGAAAGAAAGATTTTCTTGATTTTCTTGAAAATATATTATGGAAGATATGTATTTCTTGAAGTACAAGTATATCTCATAAATTCAAGAAGATCCAAATCTTGGAATCTTGTCCCTAAATTTTCGAAAATCTCCATAACATGATGAGGTGGGATTTTTGTGGAATATTTTAATTATGGAAAAAAGAATATAGGAGATATATTCAAGATTTCTTGGAGATCAAAAAAAGATTTTCCCACATTGTTTTCTTCCCTAAAAAATCGTCCACCACCCCATCTATAAATAGGGGATGATTCGTTCATTCCCAAGTACAATTCCATGTGCTGAAAAAATTAGTAAATCCACAAAGGTGGTGCAACAAAGTTTATTTTCCTTTTGTTAATTGTTCGCGAGCATCCTACCACCGGATTGTCGAAAGCAAGGATTAAGGAATACTTGGGAAGGTTTTTTCACGGTGTGTCTAATCAATCGAGACCATTGCCATTCCAAGAGGTGCGTTCACGTTAACTTCGTAGTAATTCCGCATCATTAGGATTTACGTGAACTGTTTATATGCATGATTTGTTGTTGAATTATTATTTGAATTAATATAGGATTAATTCATGCTAGTAATAATTGTTAGAATTAAATTTGTATTTAAATATTCATCCCGAATAGATCCGTGCAAATAATTCCCCAACAACTGGTATCAGAGCCTCGGTTTCGGGCTCTGAATTTTAAATTGTAATTTAATTCGTTCTCATTAAATTTGAAATTGGATAATAGAATTGCTAGATCTTTTTTGCAGGTATCCAATTGTCGTGGGATTTAATGTGTTTATTTATGCATGCATATAAATTGTGGTTTTTAATTCGATTCGTTCGAATTCGTTTTGCCTCGTGAGAAAATCCACGAGTAGATTAGGATTTGTTTGATTTGATCAATGCAATAGACTAGTCTAGATCTAGGTTTATTTATTTTTTGTAAATAAATTGTAACCGGATCGGAAAAGGAGGCGGAGACGAAGAATTAAAGGATAGATCCAGAACCGTACGCGGACGACGTGCATCGCGCGAAGCGTGCCAAAAGGAGGAGGCACGCCGACGACACGACGTCGCCATCGCGGATGGGCACGACGCTAGGCTTGGGCGGATCGGCTCGACGCGAAGGGAGCGGCGGATGGGCGACGGGCGCGCATGGTGACGCACCACCATCGCGCGGCCGCCGAGGCGACGGGCGGGGCGATGGCGAACGCTTGGATCTGCGGCCGCTGAGATCTGCGGCGGGCGAAGGCGAAAAGCCGGATATACGTGCGTCGCCGCCGAGCCTTCTTGGTCTTCTTAGAGGCGTCTTAGAGGCACGGATGGGTGGTGCCTACCGGGCGTCTTTGAGGCCGCCGAGAGGCCGACTTCGGTCGAGGGCGGCCGGATCTTGAGCTTGCATCCCATCCTGCGAGAGCTACTTGGTGTGGCGTTTGAGATGGAGTTCTTTTCGAGACGATCGAGTGGGAGAAATTCAAGACGACGTTTCTTCAAAATCAAGCCAAGAAAAATCAAACCATGACAATTGGATAATTTGTGCCCAATATGTTTTTTTTTTGCTTGATTTATTGTTGTGATTTCTTGTGCTTTATTTAATTTGTTTAAATGTGTTTGCATGAGAATTGCCCAATGAAAAAAATCTCACCTTCAAAAATTACTAAGTATGTTTAAATAATTAATTGACAATTTTATTCCTACAATAAAATTGAATTAATTTTGACCTCCATGATTTATTTATTTGTGAATTCTTTTGGAGAAATTCCCCAAGGAGACGGTCAAAAAAGATAGCTTTCACATGAATAAATTCGATTGGATGATTGTGGATTATTACTAGTGGCGGCGATGATCCTCCCCACGCTAGGCTCGCTCAAAGAAAATAATAATTTCATTTAATCATGGTTATTACTTAGGTATAAAATTGATATGCATATACTTCCCGAATTCCTGTCCAATTTTATATTGGTCAAGTGGGAGCCAACTATTAATCTGGATATTAAAGGTTTGTAAATCGTTCTTGTTTATAACTCGCTTGAATGTGTGTTTAAATAATGACCCACCCCACGTGGCTTATTTAAACTGTTTTGAGATGTTGGCTGATGCATGTTCATATTTTTTTTGAGATTTTAATATGATGCATGTGATCGAACCTTGTGATACATTTGTGCTTATGCATATTATTATTTATTTAAGTTCATCACGTCGCAACCTTTTAATCCACTGTTCAATATACTTAAAGACAATTTGCTTACTGGTGAAAACTTCGTTGATTGGAATCTTAAACTTACTATTGTCCTCACTGCACAAAGCCATAACTGGGTTCTCACTACACCGAAACTAGAAAAGCCAAAAGATGAGTCAACTAAAACGGTTAAGAAAGAGTATGCTGACTGAGAGCGTTCCAACGAAATGGCAAAGTGTACCATCTTGGCTTCTATGTCAGATGTGTTGTAACACCAACACCGAATGTTGAGACATTTGCGGACACATCATGGTAGTCTTAAAGCGATGTTTCAACTTCGAACCGTGTGGCTCGTCGGATCACCATGAGGGACTTGCTCTCTATGAAAATGATGGAGGAACGCCCGTAAGGGAAAACACGTTCTCCAGATGATGGCTCACCTTAACAAACTTGAGGTACTTGGCGCTGAATACGACATCGAGACCCAAATCGATTTCGTGCTCCACTCTCTGCCGAAAAGTTTTGAACAGTTCAGGCTGAACTACCAGATGAATAATCAAAAGTTCTCGATGCCTGATTTATTGCAAGCTTTAGTCTCGGCGGAGGCGATATTGGGGCAAAAGAGCCAAGCCTTGGTGGCAAATGGACCCTCTTCTTCTTCTAGGCCAAGGGGTGGTAAGAACAAGAAAAAGGACAAAAGCCACAAGCAAGTGAACTCAAGTGTTGCCAATGGCAAAGAAAAGGTGAAGAAGGGTGGAGGAGTGGGTAAGCCAGCTAAGGGGAAGTGCTTCAACTGTGGTGAAAAAGGACATTGGAGGTCAGCCTGTTCCAAACCCAAAAGGAATGGAAAGAAAGGTAATTCTCACGCACTAGTTGTTGAAACTTGCTTAGCGGCGTATGCCTCCCATTTATGGGTAGTGGATACGGGATCCACTGATCATGTTTGTTTCACTTTACAGGGGTTCAAGCGGACCTGACAACTTAGTGAGAGTGAGAGTGAGATCCTCATCACACTGGGCAATGCTACGAGAGTGGCAGCTGAAGCAGTGGGAGAAGTGCACCTGTCTTTTGAAGACAAAGTTTTAATTTTAGGAGATGTTCTTTACGTTCTGAATTTTAGAAAGAATTTAATTTCAGTTTCTAAACTTTACCTTGATGGATATTCGGTTACTTTTAATAAAGTTGTTACCATTTCTCTTTTTGATAAATTTATCTGTCACGGAACGTTGTCGAATAATCTCGATACAATTAACTGTGCACACCACTCACGAAATGCATCCTATAACACATCAACTGTTTCCAAGAAAAGAAAACGTTCAGCAGACGTGAACGAGACACTTCTATGGCATCTAAGATTGGGACATATTAATCCAAAGAGGATCCAAAGGTTGGTGAAAGACGGTTCAAAAGTTTCTCCAAATTGAACAAATTCCAACATCACGAATCATGTTTGGAGGGTAAAATAACCAAGAGGGCATTCGAGCCAAGGAATAGAGCCAAAGAAGTGTTAGAAATCGTTCACACAGATGTATGTGGTCCAATGTCAACCAAAGCAAGAGGAAGTTATGAGTATTTCGTCACTTTTATTGATGACTACTCAAGGTACGGTTATATTTTCCTTATGAAGCATAAATCTGAGACCTTTGAGAAATTCAAAGAATTTAAGGCTCAAGCGAGAAATCATAGGAAAAATGTATCAAGTTTCTACGATCCGATCGTGGAGGCGAATACCTCGGCGATGAGTTTTTGAACTACTTATGCGATAAAGGGATTGCATCCCAACTAATCGCACCGGAACCCCTCAACAAAAGCGGGGTTCTGAGCGAAAAACATAACTCTTTTGGAAATGGTTAGATCTATGATGAGTTATCTTGGATCTCCCAAGTCGATTCCGGGGTCATGCCTTGAAACAATGACCTACATTCTCGAACTTGGTGCCATCCAAATCGGTTCCCAAAACTCCCAAAGAATTGTGGACCGGACGCAAGCCCCGTTTGAGACACATGAAGATTTGGGGGTGTCCGCCTACGTGTTGGAAAAGGAAGCGGGAAAAATTGGATCCTCGATCGAAATTAAGGTTGTTTGTGGGATACCCTTTAGGGAACAAAAAGGGTGTATGTTCTATGGTCCTCGAAGATCAAAAGGTGGTAATAAGCACCCACTTTAGATTTTTGGAAGAAGACTATATGAACCAAAGAAGACCAGTGAGATTACCTTAAATGAGCTAAGAGGGCTAACCTCGATTACAACAATACACAAGATGACATACCAAACGACACACTTACACAATCGGAACCTCGTCAGAAAATGGGGGTTGTGAGACCGCCCGAGATTCATGGGAATAGGAGAGTCCTCGGACTTGATTCCCGGACAAGACGAATCGAGACCCATGGACATATGACGAGGCAATCCAAGACAAGGATGCGGTTCTTGGCAAACAAAGAATGAAAGCGAAATGGGTTCTATGGATCATAACAGAGTGTGGGAGCTAGTCGAACCACTTAATGGGGTCAAACCCATTGGTTGCAAGTGGGTGTACAAGAGAAAAAAAGAGGGCCCGGACGGGAAGGTGGAAACCTTCAAGGCAAGGCATGTGGCGAAAAAGGTTATACTCGAAAAGAAGGGATCGTATGAGGAAACTTTTTTTACCAGAGCCATGCTCAAGTCCATCCGAATTCTCTTATCGATTCTTCACAAGATCTCGACTTTGAAATCTGGCAAATGGATGTCAAGACGGCTTTTCCTTAACGGAAGTCTTGATGAAGAGATCTATATGAAACAACCCCAAGGCTTCATTGAAAAAGGCCAAGAACACCTAGTTTGTAAGCTCATGAAGTCCATTTACGGACTCAAACAGGCCTCCAGAGCTTGGAACCAATGTTTTGATCATGTTATAACATCTTATGGGTTTAATCAAAACGAGTTCGAAAGTTGTGTGTACAAAAAGCATGTCGGAACTGCATTGATATTCTTAGTACTATACGTAGACGACATTCTGATCATCGGGAATGATGTAAAGGTGTTATCAGACGTAAGGGCATGGCTTTCAAAACAGTTTGATATGAAAGACTTAGGGGAAGCCGCACACATCCTTGGGATCAAGATCACTCGAGATCACAAGAGAAGGATGATAGGCTTATCGCAAAGCTTCATACATAGACACTTTGCTCTTGAAACGATTCAAAGATGCAGATTCCAAGAAAGGCTTCGTACCTTTCAGACATGGAATCCATCTATCCAAAGAAATGTGCCCTAAGACACAAAAGGAGATAGATGACATGAAAGACATTCCATATGCTTTGGCCGTCCGGAAGCCTTATGTATGCAATCTCGTATGTCGAGACCCGGATATCTGCTTTTTGCCATTGGCATGGTGGCAAGATATCAAAAGTAACCAAAAAAAAACATTGAATGGCGATTAAAAACATTACAAGTATCCGAAAAGAAATCGAGATAGAATGTTAATTTATCGATCGATAGTCTAATCCCCATCCGGCTACACGGACTCAAATTTCCAATCGGACTTAGATTTGAAAAATCTACCTCCCGTAGTGTGTTTTGCATGGGGAGGAGCCATGACATGGAGAAGCGTTAAGCGAAAATGCATCGCAGATTCTACCATGGAAGCGAATATGTAGTCTAACTTGCGGGGCAAATGAAAAAGCGGTTTGACTCAAGAACTTCCTAGTGGACTTGGGCGTAGTTCGAATTTCCCCAAGACAATCATTTTTATTGTGACAATGCTTGGGAAGCGATTCTTAATTCAAGGAAACCAAGAGCCCACAAGGCCACCAAACACATTGAAAGGAAATACCATCTTATACGAGAAATCGTTAAGAGAGAGAGATAAAAGGTGGCAAATGGCGTCGGAAGACAACCTAGCGATCCATTCACAAAGGGTCGCCTCGAATCTGATCGAGAGACATGTGGAAGGAATGGGTGTCAAGATCGTTGCCAATCTGCTTTGAGTATAAGTGGGAGAAATTAT
Organism: Stenogyne calaminthoides; assembly: GCA_037126765.1. NCBI lineage: Eukaryota > Viridiplantae > Streptophyta > Magnoliopsida > Lamiales > Lamiaceae > Stenogyne > Stenogyne calaminthoides. The sequence continues at coordinate 37,371,849 of JBBCBC010000002.1, forward strand.
TAGGTTCGTGTAGGTGACATTAGATGTCACGACATTAAACTACACGAGACATCTTTGTAGTATACTTAAAAGCGGACTTTGAGTATAAGTGGGAGATTGTTGAGATTATCTTTGAAAAGTATGCTTTTACTTTGTATAATAAAAAACTGAATTTCGGACTTATTTCTTCAAATAAATTGTTTATCAACGATGCTTTAAATATCATTGAATGTTACATATATTTCTTTGCATAACCTGCTCAATACATAATACGTGTTACATTGTAGTTAATTTAGTGATACCAGATCACAGAAGGTTAAATTAATAGTCCCTTGTAACCAAAAGCACACCATTCACGACCTAGATGGAAATGAACAATCCATCGTGAAAGGTTGAAGTGTAAGGCTCAGATTGACTTGTCTTGACCAAGAGATTACACTAGTGCATGACTGATGCATTGAATAGGACCTCTGGGAGGACAAATTCTTGAGAATCGAACAAGGAAGAATTAGACCTCGAACATTTCTTAATCTTCGTTCCTTAAATAGGATCACGTGTGGTTGATAACTATTGCAAGAACATTGGACGGCAGTTAAATAGTGTGGTTGGCAATCGTGTGCAAGTACGCTTGTTCGATTTGCCCCCTTGGGAGGTTCATAAGCTTTATCATACCAAATCTTGCAAGTGGAACTAGTTTCCGGTATGGATAATAATATTGAACCGTTCCTTAACCAAGGACAAAAGATATTAATTAATGGAAAGCTATTTCAGTGGCTTGAATTAATTAATGGGCTAGATAATCTTAAACACGGGAAATAATAACCGGGAGCCATATTGACTATAATATGGGTTAAGATGGATAGTGCAATTAATTATGTAGTGGGATTAATTAATATTTATGGACTTGAATAATATTGTGGCTCAATATTGATAATCCAAGATCCATTGGAAGATCCAATCTTAATTCTCCTAAAGGCCCCCTAAGTAGCCCAACATAAAGTCCAAATAACTGAAAAAGGTGTTTAAAAATAAAATAAATCTTGTTGCCTATTTTTCCTTGTTTTTCGAAAATTATGGATAAAAAGGGGAGAAATATTTTCTTTGAATTTTGTTATGGAATGAAGATATGTATTCTTGGAATACAAGATTATCTCATTAAATTCAAGAAATCTCCCAATTGGTTATTCATATTTGATATTTTCGAAATTTTTGATAATTAAGGGAAAAAAAGATTTTCTTGATTTTCCTGAAAAGATATTATGGAAGATATGTATTTCTTGAAGTACAAGTATATCTCATAAATTCAAGAAGATCCAAATCTTGAAATCTTGTCCCTAAATTTTCGAAAATCTCCATAACATGATAAGGTGAGATTTTTGTGGAATATTTTAATTATGGAAAAAAGAATATAGGAGATATATTCAAGATTTATTGGAGATCAAGAAAAGATTTTCCCACATTGTTTTCTTCCCTAAAAAATCGTCCACCACCCCATCTATAAATAGGGGATGATTCTTTCATTCCCAAGTACAATTCCATGTGCTGGAAAAATTAGTAAATCCACAAAGGTGGTGCAACAAAATTTATTTTCCTTTTGTTAATTATTCGCTAGCATCCTACCACCGGATTATCGAGCAAGGATTAAGGGAATACTTGGGAAGGTTTTTCTGGTGTGTCTAATCAACGAGACCATTGTCATTCCAAGAGGTACGTTCACGTTAGCTCGTAGTAATTTCGCATGCGTAGAATTTACGTGAACTGTTTATATGCATGATTTGTTGTTGAATTATTATTTGAATTAATATAGGATTAATTCATGCTAGTAATAATTGTTAGAATTAAATTTGTATTTAAATATTCATCCCGAATAGATCCGTGCAAATAATTCCCCAACATAAATAGCATGACATCTCTACACTTATCAACGAACAATTCAGCAGAAACAATTTGAATTCAAGACACAAATTAAATAATTAGCCATTCTCGTATCAATACCAGGAGACAAGGGTTTGACATAAAATAGGTATTAAAGACCATATGACATAAAGGTTTAGCAATCAAAACTGATATACTGATCATAACTTTTACTTGCACAAAAACGATAAAATGGTAAATTAATGTCACTAAGATTAATTAGTACAGGAAACAGGCTTCTACTTATCTCCTAGATATTACGAACCACAATATACTCCGAGATAGTATAAGAAAGACGTCTTCGTACATACAACAGCCTAACTAAGTTATTTATCAGTTACACCGCAATACCAAGAGATATGATAAAAACTCATATGAGATGGTCTCATGCATCAGACGGGTACAACCTAGCACAAATCACACCCACACCTCCCAAAATGTTATAGCGTCAATGCTCAACTTATACCCCATCTCACCGTGAGACGGTCTCATACAAGAGTGTCTCCCAAGATAATTATTGTCTAGTTCAACTTTTGACACTCACAAGAGTGGTTAAACATGATTCTAAATTTATTTAACATTCATAAAACTAGAGAAATTTTCTAAACAAGTCAACCTTAACTGAATTAAATTGATCTGCTAAATTTCTCATTTACGAATAATTACATTCAGAAAACTCCAATACTATGAAGTACTCTTATAACAGCTCCATAATATCAACTGTACCAAATTAAGTGGAAAAAATATGTGTTTCAAGGCGATAGAAACTCCAACAAAACTCAGCATCGATTTCCCTAATGACCAAAACTAAAAGAAGTTCTAAAATTCCAAAGTCAACAAAATCACAATAAACCTATTCAAATAAAACGTCAATGCAATATCTCAAACAACAAAATAAACCAAGGTAAGAATCAAACTTTAACCCAACAGAGAAAAAAAAAATAGTCAACAGAAATATGTCAAGAAAAATCCCCAAAGACAAGATAGTAAGAAATTTACTAACAAGTATATGGAGGCACAAAATAGGTTAGCGGAGAAGAAGCAGCAAAACGTTTTTTCTCAGAATTGAAAAGGGCGATGGCAGAGATGGGATACGAAGAGTCTTGCGGCTGTGTCCCTTATTCAAACACAAGGATTTAGGGCTAAAACATGATCGACGACATGCATTTCTTTTCTTTTTTTCTTCTTTCACCGTGACTTCTTCTTCCTCCTTCGTATGTGTATAGTGAAAATCAATTTAGATTCAATTATAGGTATACAATGAATTATTGGATATTATGTATTCAAATTCTGATTAATTTCTTACTTTGTTTTATAAAGGGTAAAACAGTAAATAACAATATACAATTTAAAAAATAATTTATAAATAATATATTAGAACAACAGGAACAAGTTAGTACGATAGAGTACGATAACACGTGTCACGATCTTAGACCCTGACTATTGACAGTCAGTACGACAAACTGACTGTTGTAAGAAACACCCTTCATGTTTTATTGTTTAATGGGGTGTTTGCAAGAAATCAGAATTATTTTTTCTTAAAATTGTCTCCGTATCATTTTTGCTTTTTCTTTAGGTGATGATTACTATTTGAGAGTGATCGGAAACATCACCTAAATTAATTTTTTAATTTCAAATTGATTCTCACCATTTAGGGGTGTTGCAACTGTTTTTTAAGAGACGTAATCTTGTTTTCTTAATTTATCTCCTCATAATTTTTTAATTAAAAAAATAATTCTCATTGTTCATCCGTAATTGTAAACACAACTAAAGAAAGTTTTTAGAGAAAATGAGGGATACCTCGGATTTCGTGATTTCAAGAATTTTAACTTGTCTTTTCTAAATAAGCATGTAATATTGATATCTTACCAGTTACCACCGAACCTAACAAGTTGCACTAAAAATCGATTAAAGTCAGATGAGGGTGCTTTAAAATTTGTTTTGGACAGTAGTTTTATGAGCATTACCAATCCGAATGTTGTTGAGTTCTCCGCCTTGCATCAAGTGCATAAGTTTAGTCACTGCTTCATGAAAGTTTACAGACTTTTCTCTTATAAGAGAGAGACATATTTGAGGTCGCCAGGAGCCAAGCCGACCTAGGAGCCTGACCGACCAGGCAGCGACCGCCGCGAAGAGACCGCATCTTGGGCGATCAACTATGTACGAAGAACGGGCCGAGCTAACAATGACGAACTAATCGTCCGGCGTATATATGGAAGAGTTGTCGAATCTTGTGGCCAATATACTAGAAAGATAACTATGAAAAGAAGATTAGTAGAGAGATTCCCGATGTCAGTTAATGAAGGTAGAGATCGTGTAAATCTGTAAAGATCTTGATATCTAGGGTTTGTTAGATGGATGTTGTAATCTTATAAATAGGGGTTAACTCCAAGAGTCTAAGGGTTCGAAATCTTCTATATAAAATTATTATATTCAAGGGAAGAACAAACACAGTTCTTCCCGCATCATTGTGTTCGTTACGTTTTAAACGTGTTCTATTGTGTTGAGATTGCTTAATTAATGTTGTCCTAAACGTATTTTCTAGGTAACAACAATCATCACTGCTTAAATAAAATAATTAGTTATCACACTTGTATTTATATTAACCATAATCTACAAAAGATTGAATGACATTAATTAAATTAGAAAAAAAAAATTAGAGATTAAAATATATTAATAATAATATCATAAATAAAGATGTCAAGATAGTAGAGCTGTCAAGACGGGCCGGTGGGGCGGGGCGGGCCAAAACCCACAAAAGCCCGCCTTTTGGCAGGGCGAGACGGGGCGGGCTGCAAAATCCCAACCCAACCCACTAATTGGCGGGTTGCGGGTTCAAGCGGGCTAGCCCACTTTTATATTTTTAATATTATTTTATATTTTAAAATATCATAAATATGTAATTTAAAAACTCTAAACACGTTAAATTCATCAAAATCAAATGAAATCAAATAATTTATGTTGATTATTATCACTACAAAAAATTAAAACAAAATATTTCTCATAAATAAAATTAATCATTCATTACTCATAAATATAACTTCGTATAAATTGAAATTACCACCAATCAACCAAAATAATTTATAAGCATAATCTTCTACATATTAAATTTATCATCTATAAACATAAATTTACAAAATATCCCAAAAAATAACATTATAAGTGTTCAAATATATAATAAAATAAAAAAATAATAAATAATTTTAGGAGGCGGGCCGGCCCGCCTAGGCCCGCCCCCCAACCCACCAAAACCTGCGGCCCAAACGGGCCAACCCATATAGGCCCGCCTCCAAACGGGCTAAATATTTCTTAACCCAACCCATCATTTTAGCACTGCGGGGCGGGCTGGCCCAACGGGCCCAACCCATTTTGACGGCTCTACAAGACAGGCTGGCGGGGCGGGCCAAAACCCGCAAAAATCCACGTTTTGGTGGGGCGGGCTGAAAATTTAACGGCCTGCAAAATCCTAATCCAACACGGGTTGCGTGTTCAGGCGGGCCAGCCCACTATTACATTTTTAATATTATTTTATATTTTAAAAAATTATAAATATATAATTCAAAAGCTCTAAATACAATAAATTCATCAAAATCAAATGAAATCAAATAATTTATTTTGGTTATTATCACTGCAAAAAAAATTAAAACAAAATATTTTTCATAAATAAAATTAATCATTCATTACTCACAAATATAACTTCATATAAATTAAAAAAATTCCACTAATCAACCATAATAATTTATAAACATAATCTTCTAGATATTGAATTTATCATCTATAAACATAAATTTACAAAATATCTCAAAAATAACATTATAATTGCTAAAATATATAATAAAATAATAAAATAAAAATTATTTTACTAGGCCGGCCCCAACCCACCAAAACTCGCGGCCCGAACCGGCCGGCCCATCTAGGCCCGCCTTCAAACAAGCTAAAATTTTCTTGAACCAACCTACCTCTTTAGCACAACGGGACTGGTTGGCCCAACGGTCCCAACCCGCTATGATGGCTCTAATCCTAAATAACTTTTCACAAAAATTCAAAGATTTAAAGTAGAACAACCACATGAATAGGGGTGGTTCACAATTAATATATGAGAGATTAAGTATATAATCATAATTGTCTCATTGAATTATAAAAGAAATAGTTCTCCCTCCGTCCCATAATGACTTCGCACTATCCTTATTTGTACGTTCCAAAATAACTTGTCCACCCCAAAAATAGAAAGTCCTCTATTAATTTCATCCTTACAATATCCACAATATTACACAAAATGTAAAAACTGAACCCATAAATACATACATTTCAATCAGTTTTTTTTACTTTATACACAAAGGTTTACAAAATTACCCTCAAAATCCTACTTATTGCACTACTTTCTTATTCTATGTGTCAGTCATATGGTGCAAGTTAATTTAGGAGGGAGTATAATTTTTTTCAAACCGAATTTTGTTTTGACTTTAATTTCTTTATTACTCAACTTAAAGAAATATTTGATTTAGTGTAAATATACAATCAATTCATTCGGTTCAATTGATTTTTAGTTTAACAATATATTTCTTTGATAGAGAGTGATAGATTTGATTTCTTTTGAGTTCAATATCCTAAAATCAAGAAGTGGTTTGATTTTCATAGATTTATTTATAATTTTTTTGAAGAAAATATTAGTTGAATTAATTTTGAGAGAATGGCAAAGAAAATCAATACTCTATTAATTATCGTTTATAATGTTACAACGTTAGGTAAAAAGACGATTAACTATATTTTATTAGTTTTTGGGTGGTCAAATTTATTTTTTAAATAAAATTCATCATTTATAAGAATTTGCAAAACAAATTTATCGTATTTTAATAATTGCATTACTGTTATTATTCTAGTAATTTGGCTGTTTATCTATAATTATGTAATCTTTCATTTTGCAAATTTGGATCAACCATTTATAATGACAAAAATTTGTATAAACCTGGTTCATTATGTGAAACTTATTTTAAATTCATGACATTTGACCCTACCCAAGATATAATATGAGTAAAGTTTAGTGGCTTAGAAAAATGTATTAAAAATGAGTGAAATGAGTCAAATAATTCAAATTCATAGCATAGATTTGGTTCATGGGAGACCAACTCATTTATAATATGATTCCCCATCTTAATAAGCTTTGTAATTTTTACAAAGCAACAACATAGACTTTTTTCCTTTAATTATCTTTTATAATGAATATTAAGTTATAAATTTTTTATTCTAGAATTGTTCTTTATAGTATTAATATTTATATAATAAAATTTCACTTATACTCTTGAGTTACATAATCTATAATCTCTATAATGCAAAACCTCCCTAAGATGATGTGTCAAGTAATAAAATGATGTGGCAAAGCCTTAGACCTCTATTTTTAATCTCTCAAATCTCATTGATTTTGAGTTTAAGTTAATCCCAGGCATTGATTTTTTCTTACATTTTCTATAAATTGTCATATCTCACATTCATTTTTCATTCATTGTCATTTGAAACCCTAATCATCCACTCTTCCTCTCATTGACTCTCGCCCAAATTTCCAATCTCCATAATTTATAGGTAATGATTTTTCTTATTTATTTGTAGGTAATGAATTTTTTAATTCCTCTCATTTATTTGTAGGTAATGATTTTTCTAATATTTTTTTCTATACAAATCGATGCAGACCACTATTTTTTTTTACAGCAACAGGATGAGGAAGCTTTGGTTTATTTGTATGTAATGATTTTTCTAATTTTCTTTTCCTACACAAATCGGTGCAGACCATTGTTTTTTTTTTATTTTTGCAGCAATAGGATGAGGATGCAGACCATTGTTTCTTTTCATATTTTTTATTTGTTTATATTATATGGTTCAAAGAACTTTTTTTTTTGGTTGCATGTATTTAATTTATTGTGCTTACGAAGAAAATTAGTAGCAAACGAAAAAAAAGTTATATATTTATCATCTTATGATGAAGAGTGTATTTAGAATTTTCTTCTAATGTTTTAGTGTGTAGATTTTTATATCGAAAGAAATGTATCTCTTCAATTATTGTATCGTCGAAGTTATGAATAAATTTTTTTATTTATTCATCAGATTTATGTATATTGTATGAACTAACATTGCATGCAAACAATGACAATTAATTTTGGTGTAATTTTATAATGTAAACTGTTGTAATTTTTCAATTTCTGATACTTTTGTATAGTGCATACTAATACTATATGTATTAGTCATGTAATTCATTTTTGTATATCAATATTCTTGCATTAATTAAATATATAATGTGTAATTAGTGACATTATAATTATATAAATATTTACCAAAAATATCAAGTTGACCCAAAATTAATGGGATTGAGTTAACTTATTAATTAAGTATTTAATATGACAATCTTGAACAAATCAGATTAATGGGATTGAGTTGACTAATTAATTAAATAATTAATATACAATCACATACAATCATTCTCTAAATATTCTACATTTCCTATATTTATGAAGTTTAAATTGAACTAATTGTTAATAATTTTTTAAAATATATTTGTTCAATTAATCATAATGTGATAACATTGGTGTACCAAATATTGGTTCAATTATATTACATTGCAAATTTTACCCAAATGTGTTAATTAGTTCAATTATGTGAAGTTCAATCAATTTTATTATATATATATATGTACGTATATTGCAATAGTTTAATGTAAAATTAATTTTATATTAATGTTTTGGTGTGCTTTCAATATTTTAATTTTGGTGAGTTTTTTGTGTGTGTGCGTTTAGTGTGGATATTAAAATTTTGAATAATCTTATGGATGAATAATTTGTGGATTAAAGTTTTCTTTCGAATTCCAATTTGAATATGATTTTCCTTAATTATATGAAAATTGATGTGATAAGATTTAATTTGTGTTTTTATCGTATGATAAAAAAATTATTAAAAAGTCTACAATTATTTTAGTAAATGAGTATGTTGAAATTAATATATATATGTGTGTGTGTGTGTGTGTGTGAAAATTTTATATAAAATAGTAAATATTAGGAACTTTATCAATTCAGTGCCTGAAATATAGTAAATCTATCAATTTAAGGGCTGAAGGATTTTTCCTATCGATTCAAGGCCTGAAAGATAGAAAATTATTATTACAGGGCTTGAAAGATAGAAACTGTTGGTCCCAAAAAATAATTTAATTTTATGAAAAAGGGGAGGGGGAGAAATGGTGATTTAAAAATTTTTCTTTTTCTTACAGAATTGTTTTGCTTGTTAGTAAACATTTGCATATGATAAGAACATAAAGCAATAAAGAACACAACAAATTATAGCGGTTCGGAGACTCAAGCTCCTACGTCCACTCTCCCTTATCCGCAGGGAAATTCCTTCAACTCACTCGACTAGTTTATTGTGTTAGTCAACACAGTACAATCAGATATTTATAGAGCTCTCACTCAAACGAGACTTATCTCCCTCCACGGGATTGTCTACAGATGTTTAATGAGTTCTCACTCAACTGGACTTATCACCCTCACGGGTTCACCTCTGGACTTATCACCCTTCACGGGATTGCCTCTTCAACTACCTCACTTCACCACTAATTCTCTCTCAAGAATGAGGTTTGGGTTTGGTGTTGTCTCCAACTAGGTTGAGATTTTCCCTTACAATGGTTTAGCCTGTTGGGGTTATACGTGAAAGTATATTTTTACTTTGTATAACCTGTTGGGGAATGAGTTGCACAGATCTATTCGGGGTGAATATTTAAATACAAATTTAATTCATTAATTATTACTAGCATGAATTAATCCTATATTAATTCAAATAATAATTGCAACAACATATCATGCATATAAAAAGCCACGTAAAACCTACGCATGCGGAATCTACGGGTTTACGTGAACGTACCTCTCGGGATGGCAGTGACTTTGGTCGGACGGACTAACCAAAAGGACTTCCCAAGTATTCCCTTAGCCCTTGCTCGACAATCCGGTGGAAGGATACTCGCGAACAATTAACAAAAGGAAAAAATAAACTTTGTTGCACCACTTTCGTGGATTTGCTAATATTTCCAGCACATGGAATTGTACTTGGGAATGAACTAATCATCCCCTATTTATAGGAGGGAGGGCGGACGAAATTTATGTGATATTTCAATGTGGGAAAAGACTTTTCTTGGTCACCAAGAAATCTTGAATATATCCCTTATATTCTTTTTCCCATTATTAAAATATTCCACAAAAATCCACCTCCTCTATTTTATGGATGATTTTCGAAAATTAAATGTCACAAGAATCCAAGATTTGGATCTTCTTGAATTTATGAGATATCCTTGTATTTCAAGAAATACATATCTTCCATAATATCTTTTCAAGAAAATCAAGAAAATCTTTCTTGCCCACTATATTTTCAAAATTTCGAAATTTCACTATGTATAACCAAGTGGGAGATTTCTTGAATTTAATGAGATAATCTTGTATTCCAAGAATACATATCTTCATTCCATAACAAAATTCAAAGAAAAACTTTCTCCCTCTTTTATCCATAATTTTCGAAAATTTAGAGGAAATATAAGCAACAATATTTATTTTATTTTAATCACCTTTTTAGTTATTGGACTATATGTTGGGCTACTCAGGGGGCCTTTAGGAGAATTAAGATTGGACCTTCTAATGGATCTTGAATATCTAATATTGAGCCACAATATAATTCAAGCCCATAAATATTAATTAATCCTCTACATAATTAATATTGCCTTATCCATCTTAACCCGTATTACATCAATATGGCTCCGGTCATTATTTCCGTGTTTAAGATTATCTAGCCCATTAATTAATTCAAGCCATTTGAAATAGCTTTCCGTTAATTAATATCTTTTGTCCTTAATTCGAGAACGGTTCAACATTATTATCCATATAATTCCACTTGCAAGATTTGGTATGATAAAACTTATGAACCTCCCAAGGGGGGCAATCAAGCAAAGCGTTTTGCACACGATTCTTCGTATTAAATCTTAGCAATCACATGTGACCAATAATATTGCCCAAGATAAAAAAGTATTGAATCTCTCTCCGATTAGCTACCCATGATAAGTCAAAGCAATAGTTACCAATCCCACGTGATCCTATTTAAGGGGCGAAGGTTAAGAAACAACGAACCATTGAGGTCTAATTCTTCCTTGTTCGATTACGAAGAATTTATCCTCCTTGAGGTTCTATTTAGCGCATCGATCATGCACTAAAGTGTAATCTCTTGGTCAAGACAAACCAATCGAGCCTTACACCTCAACCTTTCGCGATGGTTGTTCATTTCCATCTAGGTCGTGAATGGCGTACTTTTTTAGTTACAAGGATAAATTTAATCTTACGTTTCGGTATCACTAAATTAACTACAAATTAACACGTCACGAATTATTGAACAGTTATCAAGAAAATATATGTAACATTCAATCATATTTAAAGCATCGCGATAAACAATTTATTTCAAAGAAATAAGTCTCGAAATTCAGGTTTCGATTATACAAAGTAAAAAGCATACTTTTCAGTATAATCCCAACATAACCTATGTATTAAATACTAATTTACTGAAATAAATTGTTTTTCACTGTTGCTTTAAATATGATTGAATGTTATATATATTTATTGCAAACCGCTCATAGAACACGCTTACATTGTAGTTAACGTGGTGATCCGGATCACATAAGATCACGCTAATGTCTTCTTGTAAACGAAAGTTTTTTCACAACTTAGATAGATCCCAACAATCTATTGGTAGAAGTTGATGTGTAAGACTTTGACTTGTCTTGACCAAGATATTACACTAGTGCATTCGATGCGCTGAAGTGGACCTGCAGAGAGGATAAACTCATTCGCACTGACTTAAGGGATGAAGAGTTAGACCTCAGTGGTTGTTGATTTCTTAATCTCTGTCACTTAATAAGGACTGTGTGTGATTAATAGTTATTGCTTTGACTTATAAATGGGAAGAGAATCATTGAGACTTCGATACCCTATATTTTGGGCAATAATATTAATTGCACGACAGTTGCTAAATTAATACATAGAATCGTGTGCTTGCAAAAGTCTTGCTTGATTAGTCCCCTTGGTGGGCTCGGAACCTTTATCATACCAAATATTGCAAGTGGAATTAATTTTCCGGTATGGATAATAAAATTGGGATGTCCTTACTTCAAGGATAAAGATATTAATTAATATAAAGCTTTTCAGTGACTTAATTAATTAATGGACTAAATAATCTTAAACATGAAAATAATAACCGGGAGCCATATTACCGTAATATGGGTTAAGTTGATATAGTCAATATTAATTATATAAAGGGTATTAATTAATATTAATGGGGGTCAATTATATTGTGACTCAATATTGGAATTGAGTTCCCATTGGAAGGTCCATCTTAATTCTCCTAAAGGCCCCTCAAGTAGCCCAAATTATAGTCCAATAAATAGAAGGTGCTTAAAATAAAATAAATTTATTGTTGCAATATTTCCTATTTTTTTCAAAAATATTAAAGAAAAGAGGAGAAGGATTTTCTTGAAAAGATTTTATGGAATGGAGATAATGTATTCTTGGAATACAAGATTATCCCATAAATTCAAGAAAACTCCCACTTGGCTTCTTTAATAGGGAATTTTCGAAAATAATGTATAAGAAAGGGAAGAAAGATTTTCTTGATTTTCTTGGAAATATTTTATGGAAAAAGATATGCATTCTTGGAATACAAGAATATCTCATAAATTCAAGAAAGATCCAATCTTGCAAATCTTCTTGTTTTTTCAAAAAATAAAGCTAAATAAGGGTGTGAGATTTTTGTGGAAAAATACACATGGAAATAAGAATATATTGGATATATTCAAGATTTCTTGGAGATCAAGAAAAGATCTTTCCTAGCCCCAAAAGTGCCCAATATTTCGACCACCCCTCCTCTTATATATAGGGGATGAATTTTTCATCTCCAACTAGTGTTCCATGCGTTGGAAATATTAGAAATCCACAAAGGTTGTGCAACAATATTTTATTTTTCTTGTTTTATAAATCGTTCATCGGAGAACCTTCCACCGGGGTTATTGGACGAGGACTTGGGAATACTTGAGAAGGACTTTTGGTGGGTATCCAGATACTTGATCCTGTCTGTCTTAGATCGTCTCTCCAACGGGTACGTTTACGTAAACTCCTAGAAATTCTGCATGCTAGGATCTTTTACGTGAATTTTTATTTGCATGTTGTTGTTGGTTTAATTGTTATTTGAATTCACTTAGGTAAATTCATGCTAGTAATAATTGTTAATTTAAATTTATGTTTATGAGGTCATCCCGATAGATCTTGTCATATGTTATCCCAACATAGTCTTGATGCTAAAGTTGGGAAAATCTCTCTAAGCTTAGGATATATCATGTGTTGCTTAGATTGGGTTTAGAACACTCTTGAATATATTTTGGATATCTACAGATTTGTGTTCTATGGTGGAAATGCTTAAGTATATGACTCTTAGCTCTATAGCATTTTTTCACACTTAATTTGATGGAAGAGCTTGAATTTATAGTGTGGATTTGAATATTACCGTTGGAGAAAGTCACATTCAAGTCCATACTATTCTGTAATTTCTGCAGCTTTTTGTCGTCTTGACCACCTTTTGGTCCACCTTCCGATTGGTCCACGCCAGATCCTTTCGGGATCCACCCGAGTTTTCAGGATCCTCTACCAAAAAGAGGACTTCTCTCCAATGGACCTTGTCCGATCACGACACTCCACTTACTTGCTCTTACTGATTTGCTCAACTCATCAGTTAACTCGAAACTCATCTAATCTCGATCATCCTCGTCTACAGCTTCGTCTGATCTCGATCATCTTCTTCTGATTTCATGAGTTCCCCCTCAACTTGTTCTCTCGTTCCCCCTCAACTTGTTATCTGTAGAAATGAACTTAAACAATACAAGTTGACAAATACATAATGTTTTGGCATAAATAATCAAAACTAAAATATCCCAACAATTTCCCCATTTTTTATAATGATGCCAAAACCATTAAAAATGCTTCTAAAAAAATCTCTTCCCCCTTTTTAAAAAAGAATCTGCTCAGGTGACCACAGACAATTTTTCTTTAAAAGAAAACAATAATTATCAAAATTAGTGGTCTTTAGAACACCTGCTCTGATACCAGTTGTTGGTCCCAAAAAATAATTTAATTTTATGAAAAAGGGGAGAGGGAGAAGTGGTGATTTAAAAAATTTTCTTTTTCTTACAGAATTGTTTTTCTTGTTAGTAAACATTTACATATGATAAGAACATAAAGCAATAAAGAACACAACAAATTATAGTGGTTCGAAGACTCAAGCTCCTACGTCCACTCTCTCTTATCCGCAGGGAAATTCCTTCAACTCACTCGACTAGTTTATTGTGTTAGTCAACACAGTACAATCAGATATTTATAGAACTCTCACTCAAACGAGACTTATCTCCCTCCACGGGATTGCCTACAGATGTTTAATGAGTTCTCACTCAACTGGACTTATCACCCTCACGGGTTCGCCTCTGGACTTATCACCCTCCACGGGATTGCCTCTTCAACTACCTCACTTCACCACTAATTCTCTCTCAAGAATGGGGTTTGGGTTTGGTGTTGTCTCCAACTAGGTTGAGATTTTCCCTTACAATGATTTAACCTTGATGCTAATGTTGGGAAAATCTCTCTAAGCTTAGGATATATCATGTGTTGCTTAGATTGGGTTAGAACACTCTTGAATGTATTTTGGATATCTACAGATTTGTGTTCTATGGTGGGAATGCTTGAGTATATGGCTCTTAGCTCTATAGCATTTTTCCACACTTAATTTGATGGAAGAGCTTGAATTTATAGTGTGGATTTGAATATTACCGTTGGAGAAAGTCACATTCAAATCCATACTATTCTGTAATTTTTGTAGCTTTTTGTCAGGCTTGTTGACCGCCTCTGATTGGTCCACGTCAGCTTTCAGGATGCACATGAGTTTTCAGGATCCTCCCGAGTTTTCAGGATCCACCTGAGTTTTCAGGATCCTCCTGAGTTTTCAGGATCCACCTAAGTTTTCAGGATCCTCTACTCAACAGACTTCTCTTCAGCGGATCTTGTCTAATCAGGCATACTGACACTCAGGTTACTTGCTCTTACTGATTTGCTCAACTCATCAGTTAACTCGAAACTCATCCTACTCATCTGATCTCGATCATCCTCGTCTGCAGCTTCGTCTGATCTCGATCATCTTCTTCCGATTTCATGAGTTCCACCTCAACTTGTTCTCTCGTTCCCCCTCAACTTGTTATTTGTAGAAATGAACTTGAACAATACAAGTTGACAAATACATAATGTTTTGGCATAAATAATCAAAACTAAAATATCCCAACAGAAACTATTAATTCGAGACTTACACATTTTAAGGTCATGTTTGACACTAAACCCTAAACCCTGAACCATAAACCCTAAACCCTGAACCATGAACCCTAAAAATAAAAAATAAGGATATGCAATATATGTGTCAAGCATGGCCTTAAAATGTTTGAGCCTCAAATTGATAGTTTATATCTTTCAAGACCTGTATTGATAGTTTTCTATCTTTCAGGCCTTTAATCTATAGGAAAAATCTTTCAGGGCTCAAATTGATATATTTACCAGCTTTCAGGCCTTGAATTGACATTTTTTCTATATTACATAAATTATTTATGAAAATATAAAATGAAAACACAAAATTATGTATGTTAGGCCCGGTGGAAAACCCATGAAATGCGGAATAATCATGAAATGCATATAAAAACAGGGGTGAAGGAATGGTGATTCCAGATTTTTCTCTTTTAAGCTCATGTGTTGTGTTTTGCTTATGATCGAATGCATATGACAAGATAAGAACGTAAAGCAGTAAAGAACACAACAAAGTATAGTGGTTCGGAGACTCAAGCTCCTACATCCACTCTCCCCTTCTTCTAGGAAATTCCTTCAAACTGGACTTATCACCCTCTCGGGTTCGTCTCTAGATATTTAACGAGCTCTCACTCCAACTGGACTTATCACCCTCTCGGGTTCGCCTCTGGACTTATCACCCTCTCGGGCTCGCCTCTAGATGTTTAACGAGTTCACACTCCTATGGGACTTATCACCCTCTCTTGGGATTGCCTAACAACTACCTCACTTCACCACTAGCTATCTCTTACGAGAATGGGGTTTGGGTTTGGTGTTGTCTCCAACTATGGTGAGATTTTCCCTTACATTTGTTTAGCCTCAATGCTAAGGTTGGGAAAATCTCTCTAAGCATAGGATACATCGTGGGTTGCTTATATTGGGTTCTAGAACACTCTTTGGATATATTTGTATATCTACAGGCTTGTGTTCTATGGTGGGAAAGCTTGAGTATATGTTCTCTTAGCTCAGTAGCATCGTTTGCTATCTTCTCCGCACTTCCACACGTAATAATCTAGGAAGAACTTGTATTTATAGTGTGGATTTGAATGTTACCGTTGGAGAGAATCACATTCAAATCCATACTATTCTTTGTAAGTTCTGCAGCTTTTTCAGGCTGGTTGTCTTCCTCTCATTGGTCCACGTTAGCTGGATTCCAACGGCTATATTCCTCAGCTTCTTCGCTTCGGAACATTCAGGTTATACTGAGCATTCAGTACATTACTGAGTCTTCAGTAATTACTGTGCCTTCAGTATCCTTTGTCTTCAGTCTTCTGAGTCTTCAGAGATATACTGATTGATATACTGAGTCTTCAGATTCTCAGTTTCACACTGAGTCTTCAGATTCTCAGTTTCATACTGAGTCTTCAGATTCTCAGTCTCATACTGAGTCTTCAGATTCTCAGTCTCATACCGAGTCTTCAGATTCTCAGTTTCACACTGAGTCTTCAGAAACTTCAGTTTCATACTGAAACTTCAGTTTCTTCTGAAACTTACTGAGTCTTCAGAATCTATCCTGATCTATATCTGCTGACTATACATTGTGCAGATAACATCCTGAACACTCTAAAACTGAATCCTGACTCATCTATCAAGATTATCCTGAACATGTCATACTCAGGGGTTTTGGGATCTAATCAAAATCTTCTTTATTAAATTAATTTCCCAACAATGTATGATATTTATGTATACAAATATTTGTCAGTTTATATTTATGTATTGAATTTTTAATGCCATGCACGGTTAATTAATATTTCTTAAATATTTTGATTATTTATTAGTATATGTTGGGTATAATGCGTACTATTATAAGTATTAATTGTTTAATTTGTATTTATATCAATATTTTTGAGTTAATTAAATATAATGTTTAATTATTATTATCATATTTTTATCAAAAATATCAAGTCAAAGTTTATGTTGCAATATATTAAAGATGTCATGTCAAATATGTTAAAAAATCCATATACAAACATTAATATGTTATTTTGAACGAATTTGTTATACAAGATATGCATTTAATTTCAAAGTATACCAAATTACTAACTAATGCAACCTAATTTAATTTAGGTCATATAAATGCTATAAATTTAATGTTTTATTTTTAATTATCCAATTCAATATATATATGAAGAATTGGTTGATATGAAGAATGATTACATTTTCTTCATTTACTTTGATTTTTTTAAAATTTATTATAATAGTATATAATGTCATGCAAAATGATAATATTTTGAAGTGTCTATGCATTGATCATAATTTAAAAATATTATCTTTGAATTTATCTAATATTAATGTTCATATGGTTGGATGAAAAATTATGTTGCACTATTCATAGGGCAGAACAAAACTTCAATTTTTATTCGTATCAATTATATGTCAATTATCATGTTAAATACTAATTAATTGAACGACACATAATTTAAGATATAGTTTCATGTATTGATTTTAGAGCAGTACCTTTTGAAAATAGCATTAATCATGTACTTATAACTAACTATTGACATATATTATGCAAAGTCAAACAAAATCAATTGGTTAAATATATTAATATACTTTATACGATTAATGACATCATTTATGCAATCAATAAAAAATAGATAAATATATTTTTATTAAATTAAAGTTTTTAATTTTAATCTACTTCATTACTCGACTAATAAATATATATTTCATTACAATTTATAAGTCAACCAAATACGTTTATTAATGAATACACAAAAATGAGTATGACTATCACATAATTTAAATTGATTCATTATTTTAATGGAAATATTATTGTCATATATGCTTATTGGATTATGTTACATTCAGCTCCAATCAACATTTTTCTTTTGCATAAATATACATTATTTTAAAGTTTTTGAGAGTATTTGCTTCACAAATATATATATATATATATATATATATATATATATATATATATATATATCTAAGATTTATTTTTAATTTGGTCTCAATAAATAGCAAAATTATGATAATTATTTTAGTTGACTTAATTAACAATTTATATATATAATTACTTAGGTTATTTATCATTTATTTTATTTTAGTATAAAATATAATTTAATTTTAATTTTAATTTTAAAGTAATATATACAATTTTTGTTTATTATAATGAAGTTACTATCTTATACTCCTTCCGTCCTATAAATTCTTGCACCAGTTTGGCATACAAAATTAAAAACCTGGAGTAATGAGTGAGTCTTTTAGGGGTAATTTTGTAAATTTTTATGTATAAAATAAATAGTTTGAATTGTGTGTATTGTTGTACAAAAATAATGACATTTTATGTAAAATTATAAATATTGTAAGCATGAAGTTCATGGGATTTTTTATTTTTAAAGTGTGCAAGTTATTGTCGGACGTCCCGAAAAGGAAAGTGTGCAAGTATTTACGGGGCGGAGGGAGTATAATATTTGGTAAAGCTGATTATTCAAATATTGACTGTTAATTTAAATTACAATTCGAAAAACATAAATTTCCAATATTAATTTCAGTAATTAATTGCACACTCTATTGATGTATATATGCACTATCTCAAAAATATTACAATTAATTCTATTATGATATATATCTTTCAATTATCAATAAAATAATCTCTCTTATAAAATAAAATGTGGTAAATCAATTGTTGGGAAATCTGTATTTTAGTTTTGATGGAAGTTCCAAAACGGGTTGTAATAAGACCAGTCAGACCTGTTAGCTGACTGATGACTTAGAATCAGATTAAGATGACCAGCTGAAATGTATAGATAGCTGATGTAAAAGATAGGTCACATATTGAGGGGGAACTCAATATGTATAGGTCAGGTCGAAGTATCAGATGACCCAGATAAGGTCAGATGATCAGAAGACTAAGAACAAATCAGAAGACAAGAAGTCAGAAGATCAGGTGAAGACAGATGAACCTGAAGACTCAGATAGACACTGAAGACTCAGATGAACCTGAAGACTCAGATAAACCCGAAGACTCAGTAACAAACCTGAAGACTCAGTATGACTGAATACACTGAGGCTCAGAGACACCTGAAGATCAAAAGACCTGAAGACGTACATTCAACCGAGTCTGCATATTGAGCTAAGACAATCTGCATCAGAAGACTCAACAAGGTAGACTGATCAGTTACCTGATCAAGTCAGCTCACACCTGGTGACAATAAAAAATATACACCAGACAAGATGAATCTTCTACAAAAGGAATATCAATCGTCTAACGGACAAATTACTGAAATGTCATCTCGCGAAGCCAAGGAGAAAGCGACACGAGCACAAAAAGAGCTGACAATGCGGGATACGACGCTGCGGACAAAAATGGCGCTAATCATGCCTATTGCCACGCCGATAATCGGAGCACGTCACAATCATATCCTACAACCTACCTAATATAGCCCGAAATTCAAATTGCTCTCCAACGGCTCTTTGATTTCGAGATCTATAAAATGGGATTGCTCGAAAGGAAGAAAAAAGAGAGACCAACAACTATCACATGAACAATTGAGCGAAGCAGAACAACATCATTAACGCAGATTCTCAAGAAGCAAAAAACCTTCAGAATTTCCGCTCGAAGAACACCATATTTAAAGATTATTCTTAGAGTGTTCATCCCATTGTTCTTAGCAAGAAATCCTATCCACTAGCATTTTGGCTACCTAAAACACCAGGATAGATTTCCAGTTGGAACCCTCAAACATTCTTTACCCAAACGCAAGTTAGGTTAAGTTTGTTCCCGGAAGATTTCAGACTAGGGATTCTAGTTTTCTGATTTCTAGTTCGGTTGAGTGTGAACTCGATAAACATCTGTAGAGTGTGAACTCAATAAACATCTCGGCCATCCCGTGAGGGATATAAGTCCCTCAGGTTAAGCTAGGTTAAGCTCGGTTAAGTTCGGTTAAGGTTCCCCTATGTTAAGGGAAGAGTGGACGTAAGACGGGTTTCGTCTGAACCACTATAAAAAGTCTTGTGTGCATTTACGTGCTTTCTTATTGCTTTACACTATTCACACTACTGAGTTTTAAAAGCGCATACATATTCTAAGTTAAGCTCAGTCTGCACCAAGCTACTGATCTGATCAGGTTGACACCTTAGTCAGCTGGTTGAAAACTGACTTAAGAATCTGAGTTGATAAAACTGGTTTTTCACACGGGTTAAAACAAGCTTCCGCACTCTCAGTTAAACTAACAGATATCAAACTGATCTGCCCTCAGACACTCAGTAAGATTGAACATCAGTCTAAACTGATACACTAGCACTCTGATCGGGTATTCTGCAAATCACACCTGATCCGCACGAAAAGTTTTGGAAGTCTATTCACCCCTCCCCTCTAGACTTCCACCCTCACAAAACCCGTTCGGGACCTACATCAATAATAGCTCTAGATTTTTTTGTTTTTTTGATCTACATCCTAATTTTAAGTAAACTGAATTAACAAAGGTGTTCTCAATATTTCAATTAAAACTAAATTACATGATTTATGCAAATAATAAGTAAATATATTTTATTGTCTATACACTCGGGTATCTAATTTTTGCAGAGTAGTTATATTGTATGAAATAATATAAAATTTCATTTTATCCTTTTTATTATATTTATTAAGTATTTCCTTCACAAATATGATAAGGAATATATTCTTAATTCTATCTCAATAAATAGAAAAAAATATGGTAGTTGACTTAATTAACAAATAAGATAGAAATTTTATAGAGGTAATGCATCTTCAATTATGCAATTGATATTGCTTATTTGATTTAGTTATTTATGTAGTTGACCAAATTTTAGGTTGTTTTGACGATTATCTAAGTACATAGATATGTAATTTCTGAATTTATTCAAATGGTACCAAATTAATATTATTCAAATTTAATCAAATTTTTGAAATAATAAATATTCAAATTAATACGTAATTTCTGAATTTATTCACATTTTCTAAAATACTAAATTAATATTTTTAGATTAATATCAACCACTTCATTCTTAAATGGGTTCATAGTGTACTTCATAAATTTAGCCATGGGTGTAATATTTGAAAATGTAACAATATAATTGAAACAAATGTATAAAATGATGTGAATAAAATAAAAATAGTCCATCATGAAATATAATATTTGTATAATTTAATTAGTATTTATTATATGACTTTCTAATCATTGTTTGGTACTGAAGATATGTGTGATGATAATGTTTTTAATAAATATTGATCAAAAGGTTGAGTTGTGCAAAGAGATTGATTATTACTAAGCTGGAAGTCATGTTCTCGAGGTTGGTATCATTTCTGTAAGGATCCTTATGATTTACCTTGATCACTTCAGATCAAATATCGTCGATTAATTTTCAAATGAGACAATTTTCAATCTTTTTCTACTTCCGCAATAACGATAAATAAAAGTCAAGGTCAATCACTATCGATAGTAGGTGTGTACCTTTTCAAGCCAGATTTTGCATAGAGTCAATGTTGGGATATTTTAGTTTTGATGAATTATGTCAAAACATTATCAACTTGTGTTATTCAAGCTAATTTACAGATAACAAGTTGAGGGGGAACGAAAGAACAAGTTGAGGGGGAACTCACAAAATCAGAAGAAGGTGATCGAGATCAGACAAGGCTGCAGACGAGACTGATCGAGATCAGATGAGTTAGATGAGTTCCGAGTTAACTGATGAGCTGTGCAAATCAAATGAGAAGAAAAGCTAAAGCCAGCAAATCAGAAGAGAAGGTTGCAGATCAGAAGATGACCAGATGAGACTGATCAAGATCAGACGTGATCGAGATCAGATATGATAATCTGATATGCTAGCCTGATGTACTGACCTGATGCTATCCTGATATGTTGACCTGAAGATGTGTTGATCTGATCAGTCGAGCTGATCAGATCAGGCAAAGAAGAAATCAGATAGCCTGAGTCAAGTGACCTGAGGGTCAGTAAGTAAAAGTGACCTGAGGGTTAGGATGTCTGAATTCAGAAGAGCTGAACTCAGTAAGCCTGAGTGTCAGTATGCCTGATCAGACAAGGTCCGCTGAAGAGAAGTCTGCTGAATCAAGAATCCTGAGTAGAAATATCCTGAGACTCAGAGAAAACTGAAGACTCACTAAGAAAACTGAAGACTCAGTAAGTAACTGAAGACTCGGTAAGTAACTGAAGACTCAGTAAGTAACTGAAGACTCAGTATGTCACTGAAGACACTGAGACTCAGAGAAACCTGAAGACTCAGAGAATCCTGAAGACTCAGAGAAACCTGAAGACTCAGAGAAACCTGAATACTCAGATAGACCTGGAGACTCAGTATGTCACTGAAGACACTGAGACTCAGAGAAACCTGGAGACTCAGAGAAACCTGAAGACTCAGAAGAAACTGAAGAATATAGCTGTTAGAATTCAGCTGACGTGGACCAATGAGAGGAAGACAACCAGCCTGAAGAAGCTGCAGAACTTACAAAATAGTAAGGATTTGAATGTGATTCTCTCCAACTGTAACATTCAAATCCACACTATAAATACAAGATCTTCCATCAAATTAAGTGTGGAGAGTGTGGAGAATGTGGAAAGATGCTACAGAGCCAAGAGCCATATACTCAAAGCATTCCCACCATAGAACACAAGTCTGTAGATATACAAATATATTCAAGAGTGTTCTTAAACCCAATCTAAGCAACCCAAGATATATCCTAAGCTTAGAGAGATTTTCCCAACCTTAGCATTGAGGCTAAACAAATGTATGGGAAAATCTCACCCTAGTTGGAGACATCAACCAAACCCAAACCCTATTGTTAGGTAGTTTGTGTGGAGTTGTAAAGAGTTAGTAAGTTGCAGTGAGTCAGCTAGAAAACTCAAGGTAGAAGAAGTGAGTAAGCTACAGTGAGTTAGCCTGAAAGCTTGTAGGCGATCCCGTGAAGGGTGATAAGTCCCGTTTGAGTGAGAGCTCGTTAAATATCTGGAGGCGAGCCCGAGAGGGTGATAAGTCCAGTTTGAAGGAATTTCCCTAGGAACAGGGAGAGTGGATGTAGGAGTTTGAGTCTCCGAACCACTATACTTTGTTGTGTTCTTTATTGCTTTACGTTCTTATCTTGTCATATGCATTCGTTTATAAGCAAAACACAACACATGGACTTAAAACGCAAAAATCTGGAATCACCATTCCTTCACCCCTGTTTTTATATGCATTTCATGATTTTTCCGCATTTCATGGGTTTTTCACCGGGACAAACAGTCAACAATGAGAAAATATTATTTTAAGGCACCATGACTTAGGGGAGTGACAATTTAAGGACAATAAGTTTCAGTTTTGTAAAAGTTGGATATTAACAAAAAATAGGACATTAATTATTAATATTTTGGCAAAAGTAGGACATTAACTTTTCTTTTTAGCAAATTCAGGTCATTTTTCTCACATCGACGTGCCTAAATCTGCATATACTTAAAACTTATGGGCCTACTTTTACGGAAACTCAAACTTTACCGACCTAAATTTGAGTAAACTAAATATTTATATGTCTTTTTTTTTCAAATTGAAATTGCCAAACCTACATCTACATGTACTTAAAATTTATAGGTCTACTTTTACGGAAATTCAAACTTTACCGACTTGAATTTGAGTAAACTCAATACTTATATGTCTACTTTTTTCAAATTGAACCTACCAAACCTACTTATTCAAAACTGAAACTTATTGTCCTTAAATTTTCACGCCTATAGTTATGCACCTAAAAATATTTTTCACCGTTCAACTACATAGTGTTTTCTCAAGAGTGAAGAACAAAGAAGATTAAAGACACTATTTTGATTATAATGGAAAATTATGCAAACTAATGTTGTCTACAAATATGTATCTTTTACAAATTTTTTATTTTAAATATTAATTACTACTAATAATCTTTTATTTGGTGTCAAATAATTATATATTTTTATTTTATTATTCTTCTAAATTTCAATTTAAATGTAATTTAGATAGTGCACTTTTTTTTTTGGTATTTTACATATATAAAATATGATTTTGAAAGAAGGAATGCCGATAATTCTTCTTTAAAATATTGATAAAAGTTTAGGTTTCTACAACAACACGATGTTGGTAGCCACAAGACTTGAAAATCATATTCTTAAAGCAGAAATAATTTCATGAAGAAATATTAGGAATAAGGTGTTCGTCACAAGAATGACATTGAATAAATCGAAACAAATAATGTTTTTAAAGTTTAAAAGGAGACAATTTCTATTATGTGTTGCGATGACGATAAATAAAAGTCAGGTCAATCTCTTTCAAATGTAAGTTTATATCTTCCCAAGTCGATTTTCCTACACTAACAATTATACGTGTTTCGGTTTGGATGAGAGACCATACAAGTGTACAACAAATGTTGTTTACAAAAAAAGTCCTTTGAAATTTGTAATTTGAAGTACTTTTTTTTAAAAAATGTATATTTGTGCACGCATTTACTTTTTTATATAGTCATTGAGTATAAAAAACTTAATTTCAATTCATTTATATTTGGATTATATTTTTATTTTTAATATTTTGTGAATTACAAAAGACTTTAACTATAAAAAATATTAAATTATAAAAAGTATTCAAATTTTATTTTTTATTTTACATATATATTTTTTCTTTCAACCCGCGAGGTTCGCGGGGCTAAGCTCTAGTTACTTATAATTCAAAAAAAAAACAAAAATTACATGAGACAGTCTCACCGTGAGATGGGGTAATTATTATTAGCATTGACAATTTGAAAGAAGTGGAAGTTGATTTGTGTTGTTTTACACTCCGTTTCATATGAGTTTTTATCAACAAAAAAATTAGAGAAGCGATATTTCGATAGATTTAAATAAAAAAAGTTATAGCATTTTTTAATTTATTCCCTAAAATAAATTAGAAATCAACTGATTTTTTTTAATTATTGATTTTCAAAAGATAATCAATTTCTTAATCTGTGTG
Organism: Stenogyne calaminthoides; assembly: GCA_037126765.1. Lineage (NCBI taxonomy): Eukaryota > Viridiplantae > Streptophyta > Magnoliopsida > Lamiales > Lamiaceae > Stenogyne > Stenogyne calaminthoides. Next base: position 37,397,096 of record JBBCBC010000002.1, read on the forward strand.
AAAAATTAAACAAGCTTATATATTTGGGATGGAGTGAGTATTTGAATATAACTCATAGATGAGTTTTATTAGCCGGATAAAACTTTATTAAATTGCTCCCTCCGTCCACCAAAATTGTGTTCATTTCGTTTTAACATGTTGTACGGAAAGGTAAATTAAGTCCATTTATGAATAATATAATTGATTCTGAGTAAAGTATAATGATAACTTGAATAATTAAGTGATTGTTAGATGATGAAGATAAAAAAAAATTGCGTCCATAAATTAACTTTACCCTTCCGTATAACATGTCAAAACGAAATTAACACAGTTTTGGTGGACAGAGGGAGTATAAAGTTTGTGTTCAGACGCTTTAATTGTATTCTGATAAAACTAGTATTGCACCCGTGCTCACGCACGATCATTGTTATCATCAAACATTTTATATGTTAAAATAAATATTTTTTATTAATATAAAATTTTATATTGACATCTTGTTTTATTATTTATATTCATGATAATATGAGTTTTTATAAGATTTTGATATTTTAAAATTATATTTAATTTCATTCATAAATAACAATATTGATTTGTTAAAGAAAAATCTTTGCAAAGAAGAATTAATATTCTTCACTTTATAGTATTTTGTTTTTGGTTAATTACAAAAGATATCACCACCATTAAGGTTTTTATCAATTACAACATATTTTTTTTTCTTTGCAATTCGAGACATCACATTTTTATGTTATTATAAGCATTTGTTAATTTTTCGGCAATAATTAAGTGATGTGGCCTTAGAGTGGACATAAATATCCACGTAGGATGTCAAGATTGATGAATAAAATATTTTTTTTAATTCAAAAATATTTTTGTTAAAAAAGCAATCCCTAAAATATATTTTTAAATATTAAAAAATTTGGAGCTGCAATTTGATGAGTGATTTAGCGTTTTTCTTTTAAGTTTTTTGGGAGAAATAATAAGAGCATATTTTTGTCAGGATGAATTTTGTGGGTTATAATCTTAAATTATAAAAAAAAAAATTAGATATTATTTTTCTTTAAAAAATCAAATTAAAAAAATGAAAAAAAAATTTATTCATCAATCGTGACATCCTATATGGACATATATGTAGTAGCTCCAGCAGACACATTATTCAATTGTTGCCAGAAAATAGGCAAATGCTTCAAATTGCAAAATTTTAAAAGGTCATGTCTTGAAGTGCAAAGAAAAAAAGGATGTCAAGACCGGTGAATAAAATGATACTATTTTTTAAGTTAAAAATATTTTTGTAAGAAAAATAATATCTAAAAAATATTTTTATATTAAAAATTTGGAGCTGCGATTTGGTAGGCGATTTAGCGTTCTTATTTTAAGTTTTTTGGGAGAAATAATAAGAACATAATTTTTGTCAGTATGAGTGCGGGTTTCATTCCTAAATTTAAAAAAAAATCGATATTGTTTTTCTTTAAAAAAATCAAATTTAAAAAATGAAAAAATATATTTTATTCATCAGTCGTGACATCTACATGGATATCTATGTAGCAGCTCCAGCAGCCACATTATTCAATTGTTGCCAGAAAATGGGAAAATGATTCAAATTGCAAATTTTAAAATGTGATATGTTGTAGTGCAAAGAAAAAAAAAGGATATGTTGTAATTGGTGAAAAACCTAACAATGGTGATTTTTTTTTTTTGCAATTAACATTATTTGTATTACATATGTTGTATTATTGTTATAGTGTATCTATAACAAAGTTCAAATATTGACGTCATATTTATATTCATGAGTAAAATATGATTAATTTTTAAAACATATAATTTTCACATATATTTTACTAAATTAAATTTACGAAATTTATAACAAATAGTAGCTTTTATCAGTGTCTTGCTATAATATAAAATTTCAAAAAAATATATATTTATGTGTATAAGATATATAATATTTTCATGTTAAAACATTTATTTGACAACCAATAGACTCATCATAATGTGTTAGAGAAAATATAATAATTCATTTATATATAATATTTTAAATAATTAATATTGTAATAATCCTATATATAATCCTATACGGGTCACTTTTGGGCCCACATTTTTTTTTTTTTTTTATATATTGCCTATTTGCCTATATGTTAAGGACTTTAACAAAAATAAAAAAGTTTTGACATTTGAATATTTATTATTACAGAACTATATATTCCTAAAAACTTCATAAAAACTACATTTTTCGTGATACTACAATTATGATTATCATGATCGCACAATATGATATTCAAACCATAGAGGTTTGTTATCTGGGATACAACTGCATACAGTTGTCCATGACTAAAAATTGACTTCTGCAAAAATTCTCCTACATTAGAAAACAATTGTCCCTAACTTTTATTTATAGACATAACATATGAAACAATCAACAAAAACTGTCTTCATTGAAATTTAAATGACAATATGTAATCAAGTGGCTTAGCCCACCTGACCACTGGGCTCCTCATTTGAGTGGGAGACTCAGGTTCGATTCCCTCTGGGAACGAATTTGGAGTTATGGGAGTTATAAGGTGGATTGGCGATTTCATGGAGTATTTGGGTTCTTGGTGTTCTAACTACTAACAACTAACATCTAACTTTGCCCGATCAAAAAAAAAAAACAATCTGTGACCAGAAGGAGTCAAAGTAAGCCTAGTTATCAAAGCTAACTATCTAGCATTACTTCGCGATAGAACCTTAGCTTCAAGAATATTATCACTCATCTTCGTAATAACCAACCTACATATTGAAAAATAACATTTCATTACAAATTTTATGAATTAATAAATACTCAACCTTTAAAATATGAGGAAAAAAATAAAAAAATATAATATTAAAAGACTAAACCTGGTTCCATTGCAATTGCAAAAACCCATTGAATGATCAACCCAGAAGATAACAGATCTGCCAGCTGCATAATATCCTTCAAAGTAGTATCAAGTGCTTCAATACAATATCTATTTACCATCGGAGCTTCATCCTATATATTGAGATCGATCTTAATCAAAAGCTCGGCAAGATGACCATCCTGATTAAAACTTGCAAATAGAATCTTCGGTATCATTAATTGGAATGACAAACCTAGAATGAGCAGAGAAGTGAAGATATACCACTGGATGCTACATTAATGACAATCTTACCATTAGACCTCAAACTTGTACAAAACTTCTTCCATATAAATATTTTTCTAATTTCATTGTATTCATGCCTAAAAAATACCCCACCCACCTCTACCATAATGAATGAACTTGTGTATTGATTCATAATGATTGTGTTGTTCATCACTAAGTCTACTCAGTAAATACTCATACTAAATCTTCAATTCTAATATGTTGTACGCAAATTCCATCATCAAGAATATATTCTGAGATGAAAAATTAGGATCAGGATTGACATACCCTCAATGTCTTGCAGAGACTTGTTAAGAGTCCGCAACATATTATTAATCTCTATAAGACCAACCATTCTTAATTCATTATAGTTCATCCTTAATTCTACATAAATTCAAGTTTAAATGGATATTAATTAATATATATTCATAATAAAATTATATGCTAAATCATGAATATGATCTAATTATATTAGGAATAATAGAATATAACATATATTATTGGTAAAATAAAATAATATTTATTGTTTAAATAAAAAAATTATTGTTTACTACCTCCGTCCCGCAACTTTGTTCATACCTTTCTTTTTCGGTACGTCCCAACATTATATTAACACCCTAAAAAAGAAAAACCCTTTTTAAACTACACCCTAATAATATTCACAAATTTACTTACTTTTATTCCCACACATACACACAATTCAACTCCTCTATTTACTTTATTAATAAAGGTTTACAAAATTACCCCTCAAAACCCTACTCATTATTTCATCCTCTTAATATGTGTCACGTCACATGTGAACAAAATGTTGGGACCAAGGGATCAATTTTTTTTATATAGATATATATCATTTCTAAAATGTATTATGAATATATTTAAAATTGAAATAAATATAATTGAAATTTGTGTAATGAGATTATTAACTTGATCTATACCATTTTTAGATGATCCACCGATTTATTGTCAATTCAATTTCTTAACTAAATTGTAAAGTTATATAATGTTTAATTTAATTGAAACATTAATCATTTTGTCAATCTACTAATTTTAAAAATCAAATCTCATATACTATATAAATTTTATATTTGAATAACATCAATTAACAATTTATTTTCATGGGTGGTTATTTTTTATCCTATACTTTAGCAGATTGATTAATAATCTTAATTATATAAATCTATTAAAATAATGCATATCATGATTATATATATATATATATATATTGGAATTTAAAAGCACGTAAACACGTAATACATGCGCAGCGGAAATTAAAGTTCACCAACAACGAATAATTAATTGCATACAGATTACAATAATCATAACGAGAAATCTTACAGTAACTCGAGAGCAAATTTATCTACTACGGTATCCACGTAATTCCCGTTCACGGACTTGCACAGATATGCCAGCGTTGAATCTGAGACGGAATTTGCTAGGAAAATTCTCATTCTAGATTTTATGGAGAAATGTGAATTAACGTTGTTTGTAAATTCTCAAGAGCTTGTATATATAGGAAAATCTCAGCTTAAATCTTAAGCTAACCCAATTAGGGAAATAAAATCCCTGATCTTGAATTAAATTATTTCCTTTTAATTTAATTCCCTAAATATAAATCTCTACGGATTTAAATGCCTTATATGAAAATCTCTACGATTTATTTTCATATACATTAAATCCTACAATTATATTCCAAATATAATTATTGGGAATTCTTATTTAATTAAATCCAATTTAATCAAATATTAATAATAATTAATTCTAAATTAATCTATTATTAATTAATTCTCCATAAATTAAACATTAAATCCAATTTAACATTTAATCAACCAACTATAATCCGTAAAAGGGAATTACTTGTTGTGTGACCCATAGGCCCTCATATATCGAGCGATTAGTCAAACTAACGGTCTTAATTGAAACCTAGACAATAAATCAGACATTCTCAATATATGAGGTACGTTGCGAGAAACGTGCAACTACCTGTAACTGAAACATGGGCTATTACGATTTCCTCCTTTCATTCATGAATACTCGATTAAGTCTTGAACACGATGAAGTGTCTATTCAAATAACTTAATCATGTTATCTTCAATCACTAATTGATCATGTATGTCACACTTAGCCACAAAGTCTAAGTTGACGTGCATCGGCCGATGACTTTGATCCAATTATGATGAGAAGATGGGTATTCTCTCTAAATCCACTTTGAGGAATGAATCATATTCTTGGCTCAACTACCACGCACATGCACTTCGTGATGAACCTAATCCAAGCCGTATCTACCCATGGAAGGGTGCAAGCGTTGATCATGGTCAAAGTTCATCATCCCACACATGTCGTGCGTATTGACCTCAAGTCAAAGGAGTATCGCATCGCTCCCACTAACCGAGACACCCGTAGACACATATAGTGGAAATACATCAAACGGTTTCTCGGATGGGTATATCAATACCCTCTAAGGTGTTTGTGCATCCATCATGAGATACCTAGTATCTCGTAGTAAGTGAGATCTTACTACACTCTCTAAGGGCATGTTTGTTTTGAGACTATTCCGGACGGACTTTGGACTTTACAATTCCACATACCCATTTAATACAATACTAAAATCATGATTTCAAAATCCAATTTAAAAGCTAACCTAAACCCTACATTTGCACCTATTCCCATTAATAATAATATTATCAATTTTACACAATTTCCAACACAATACTCAATCATCCAATCATTACTATAATAATATAATAATACAAATCAATCAACTTTTTACAATCCTATATAATCCTATCCTATAAAATCTCAAAACAAACATACAATTTTACTATTCATTAGGATTTTAAAATCCTAGATTTCAAAGTTCAGGATTTCCCCCGCCCACTATAAGCCCAAAACAAACACACCCTAAGAGTATGATGCAGATCGCACACCAATCTCCATTGCATCATCAATATCCCATTCTTGATGATCCTTGATCGGGGCTATTTGAGAAGCATGCTTAAGTCATCTGAGTTCTCACAACCTCAATGACAGCAATGACTCATGGGAACACTTGTATGAATAAATGCAAACAATCAAACATAATATTCAAACAGGTGTATTGCCATACATTAATATTAAGTGAACTATAATATTAAATCAAACTGAATATCATCGAGTATTATGTCCTTACAATTGATTGTCTCTAGGACACTAACACTAACATATATATATCGTATTATATATTAGATTAGAATAATATTATTCAGCATTTAATAATGTTGATAATGTAAATAGAATATAATATAAATTGATCAATATAATAATTTAAAATTAATATCTTTTTATGATATGAACATCCTATGGTATTTCGTCACAATATTATATTCTGTGTGTATTAATCAACTTAAGAGATATCTTTAAGAGTTATAAGAGACTATTTCATATATAAGACAAATCTAATTTACTATATTATATGATCCATGAACTTATGGAACCCAGTCCAATCATATTTTAAAGGGAAACACGATTCAAATGTTAAAGTGGAACTCCATCTCATGTATAAAACTGTGCCACAAAAGACTTCCTCATTAACTTACGTATATTTTCTTGAAATCCACCTAGCTTACCTGCTCTACTAAGGAACAATTTAAAAAAAAATCCTAATTTTTTTTATATAGAAAAGGTAACAAATTGAGTCCCAACATTTCAGTGTAATTGTCTCGATCAAGACACTTCACAATTATAAAAATAAAATCTCGTATTCATCTCATATACAAAATCATAAAGAAAAATAAAATAAACTGAGCAAACTCTTTCAAATTTGAGAATCCATAAAGAGTTGAAAACAAAATGAGATGAAATAGGTGACTCCAATTATATGACATGTATATATTCTTGGCTTCATAGTCAATGCATGCCAAATTCTCATTGTGAATAGCACAAATAAAATATATGTACATGTTATCTTCTTGCCTACTCTACTTGACTCTAGAACCTACATAATTAATAAGTTAACTCACAGCACAAATTCAATGCGAAATGATATTTAAAAAGAATTGGCAGATTAAAATTGAAAATTTTTATGCTAAAGTTAATGTTCTAAACCACTGTAATCGATCATAGCTAAATCTTACAGAGAGAGTTAAGCTATGACAGTAAACAACTATACAATGGATCAATGGGACATCTCAAACATATTATCACAGACCTATTGAAATGGAAATGAAAAACAAATTAGTAAAATTATAAAATGAATTTAGCAACAATTTAAGAAAATCACGGGAAAATTTTGCACTACATTCAAGGCATGATTTAAAAGAGATCATGAAATGAAATATACAATTTTATTTGTTTAAAAAACTACATTCAAGGCAAAAAAAAAACCATAGTAAGAAGGTTCACACATCTTGTAGCACATAGGTTTGGAAGAAAGAAATGAGAGACTGCAATCTTAAAAATATTTGCATGCTAAATTATATAACTGAAATTCTTCATATCAAATCAATTCAATATTTTAAAAAATTCAACATATCACAAAGTCGAATATTGGTGAAAAACCCTCCCTTAGATAAACGCATTACAAATTACACAGATTAAACTTCAAAACAAACTTAACACTTCGAGAATTCCCAAAAACCATATGAATTGAAATATTTTTTTACCTATTTATGGACTTGCAACATCGACCTGTAAAATAAATTGAAATATAAAAACTCATTGGTAGGCGAAAGAAGAAGAGTCTTTGGCGAAGAGAGAAAATAAAGAGTTCGAAAAGAAAAAAATTATGAGTCATAGCCTAAAACAAAGGTAGAGAGAAAACATTTTAGCAAAAAACAAAACGGTAAAATGAATATTGATAATTTTGAAGTCATAGTCTCACAATCAAACATTATTTAAGATTAGAAGAAAAAAAAATCGATTGAACAAATTTAAGCGGATATCACCTTTCAGGATGAATGCAACAAAAAATGGATATAAATGCATAACAAAGTTGATATTAGGAGAAAAAAGTTATATATTTAGTACATTGATCTAACCTTCAAAACAAAATAAAATATACACAATTCATAAATAGAAAAGAAGACAATTGAAATCATTCACAAAGAAAAACATGAGAAATGTGAAACTGAAATCTATAATGGATCTGCAATTGAAAATAACAGATGGATAATCTAATTTCTTAATTTGGTCATACCCACAAATTATGCGTTTCATTTTTCCCATAATTTAATGTTTATCATGTTATAAATGAAATATTTTTCATTTCTCTATTATTTTCATGAAAAAATAAAATAAATGAACCCCTCAATAGTGTACAAAAAGTAGGAAAGTTCCCAATGATGACATTTTATTTGGAAAAGTAAGGACCCTTGAACTAATTCTTTCGTCAGTAATAATGACAACTTCACCAGCAAATCTGCCCCTTTTTTTTTGGAAAATGTTCACACGCTGATTCTTCAAGCTCAATGAGGATTTTCTATTTTGATTCTAAATTTTCTTAAATAGGTGATTGCATTTGACACTCGATTTGAGAAAAACTAAAGCCACATCCTAATAGGGCACCATTTAAAAATAGAATTATTCAGAATATCTTTTTTATAAAATTCAAGAAAATATAATGTGGCATCATACATCTTGAATTTGAAGATGTTCGGGATCTTAATTCCCTTGTGTAATTATTTCTTTTGTAGCCATACAGATGAAATAGAATTTGATACTATCAAACAATACCAATTTTAGAAAGACACAATTAATTATGAACATTAAAATTTATTCATCCACTAATTTCTATTTTATTAGAGATTTTAGAAAATACTGAGCAAACATTGTTACAAAAAGAGAGCATCATCTTCAGAGATTTGAAAAATAAAAAGTCTTGTAAATCAAAACCATTTAGCGGTTATTGTGATAATTGGAACATTTTATTGTAAAACTTACTAATTACCAAGTTATGAAAGAGAGTAGGTATACAAAAAAAATTGCATATGTTGATAAGCTTAACTGTACAAAAAAAATCACCAATTTTGAAAAATCGAAATGATACTTCCTTATACTTTCAAATTAAAAATTAGTAAAAGGGTTGGGTTCTCTTGCGGACTCACCAATCAACATCCATTTCGGAGATCAAATCGTGCAATTGCCTCTCTTTTTTATGGACACAACCAACCAAGTGTCACTTAAATATTTTCTTAGTGTCTAAAGGACCAAAATCTCCCTATCAATGCGACAAATAAACCACAAAATCGAAAAAAATGAAACATCAATTTATGTACTTAAATTGGAAATACAAATAGACACATGCATGATTACAAAAATTAGAAAGAAACATACAAAGAAGAAATTAAGTGTATCGATTCTCAAATTTGACATAATTTTAAATCATTTCATCGTCCAGTAAAAATCTCAAGTTGCGACGTTGTCTTTTAAAAAATCTTGTAAATAGATTCGTCGAAACTTTCAAGATATGTGGTTGTTCAACAATAAAAGTTAAAATCAAGTGTCATGAATTGCAAGACGTAGAAGTCTTATTTTTATCTTAGAGGCAGATTTAAAATATAAATAAATATATGAATTTTTTAGTGTTGTTCATTTTTACCACCCTAATTGGTCCGAGAATTTTAATTTTAGATTTTTTTTAAAGTATCTTTATGTGCAGACTCAATAAGATAAACAATATGAACATTTTCCATGTCAGAACCAAAGTAATTAGCATTGAGTACCTAAAATCATATTGAATTTTTTTTTAATTCTCAAATAGACATCTTATCACAAAGAACTTGCACTTGACTAAAATTTTATGCATAAATGGCTTTCTTTAGGTAATCGAAAAAAAGAACAAAAAAGTTTTTAAAAAAATTGTAATTATTATAATCTTGATTATTAATCTCAATATATAGGAAAATAGGGATGAAAATTAGGGCCAAATTTAATTTTTTGACCCTTTAGCCAATTAAAATTAAGGATGGAAAAGTTGAATTTGTTAATCCTATTTTAGCTAGTTCGATGATAAAACAATTGAATTTGGTAAACTTAATGGTCTATTTCTAAAATTGAAAAAAGTTAACGTACTAAAATCAAAATTAGTGAAAGTTAAAGGAAAAAAAGCATTTTGTACCATTTTTTAATATTGTATAAGTGCAATATATTTACATTTCTTATTCTAATTTATAAACTAAATGTATTTTTTAAAAATAATGTATATGCAATTATATATCATGTTGGTTCAACACTTGTTGTATTAACATTATTAAAATATTATTTCAATATGTTGAATATATTATTTATGTATAATATTACACGAATTATATATTAAATCATAATTAAGAACTCTGTGAACATCTGCTGCATAATTTTATAATAATTAATAATTAAAAAAACTTAATTGTTATACAAATAAATCATCTTAATTGAAAGGGATGTGCTATTAAACATATCTAACTATAAGATATTAATTGAGAGGTCAACTCACTTACTTAGCTTGAAAACTTACAATCCACTCAGCAACATATGCCTACACATTAGAAAAAAAAATGAGACGCAATAATCAGGGTGTTATTACAATGGTAAAAAAAAAATACATCTCAAAACATGTAAATAATTTATTTCCCTTACTCGTCTGTCTAAATAAAAAAATATATATACTTATTCTAAAATAACGTATTACACTCCAAGATATTCTACGACAAAACAGATACGACAAATTGCAATTATCAGTTTCACATTACTAAATTGTTATACAATTTTTCAATTACATTTAACGTCTATCATAAATCTCAAATTTAAGCTTAAATCAAAAGAAGTGGGCTGAAAAAACTAAGGTATATGCCCAAGCAAAGTTGACCCAAATAAATAGAATAACCACGTCAATGCTTCCAAAAGATTTGGCGATTGTTGCCTGAAACTGTAAAAAGATCTTCAAAAACTCTTAAGCAAAATCGGGAAGAACGCCAACGCAATAGAATCTAGATGAATTATAAAAGTTTGCACAGAAAAATCTAAACGCGACAGAACTTTAATCCCAAATTCAACGAAAACAATAAATGAATATAAACCAATAAACTAGAAATATCATAATCAAATAAACAAATTGAGAAAAAATTACATGAAGAGATAATTCAAGATCATCAGCAAAATTATAAAAAGTGAGACAGTTGACGAACTTGAAACACAGAGCCCGAGAGACCGGCGAGCGAGGAAAAGTAGAGATTGTGGATTATATCACTAAACTATTGTACATATTATATCACTAAATAAAGAGACGACTTAAATAACAAATGCATACTTGAACTACGCGACTAATCTGGTGTGCAATTTATATCACTAAACATTGAAGGTCGTGCTAGAAGGAAATGCATTAATATTAAATATAAAAGTCAAAGCATATGCTGCTCTTAAGTGTTTTGTTACGTTGGATTTGAACAATTTATGTAGATGTGTGTACTTCTCTTAAATTGGTGTAGAGAAAGTATTAAGACAAATTTACTGCAAAAAATTTTATCTCCATGACCATCATTTAGGAGTAATTAGTGGCTAAAAATTTAAAAATAAACCTTTTTTTCTAATGTTTAATATGTAGAATTAAAGTTTATGTGATTTATGGCATATTACATGGTGTTTAAATGATATGCTTTCATAGGGTGATTTTATTGAATTAAAATTTATATTGTTTATGGCATATTACATGGTCTTTATGGGCCATTGATTTTGAAACTTCACGTATGAGTGGTTTCTCATATCCAAGATTGTAGTCACAGATTGACAATCCAGATTTATTAATCAATAATTCATGGTAAAAATTAATTTTATGTGTAAGAATAATTAATTGATTAATTGATCACAAATATGTAATAAATGCAGGGCCAAGGTTAGTAAAAAAAATAAAGATCAACGGATGAAATAAAAAGGGGGAAATTGAAAAAGTAATCCGTAAATATATTAAATATTTATAGATAGATATTCTCATATGGTTTGCAAAAAACACAATTCTATTCTTGAAAAGAGTCCGTATATTGTGTGGAAATTGTGTGGAAATAATTTTCATATAGATAAGGATTTGACTTCCAAAATCTTGAGTTATTCAACAATGAATATACTCTCATCAAATTCTGCTAGTGATACATTTATCCCCATGTTTTTTTTCGAATTCTCCAAAGAATCATCCAATTATTGTGTGGATCATCATCACACAAACTTAACAATTTAAAAGGCAAGTCAAACATAGGTATTCTTGGACAACGTAAGAAATCGAATGGTAAAGAATGCCATTTCACCCACTTTGACTGACTCGGTAATGTCTGTCAAATCGAAAATATAAAAATCCCTAAATTAAATATTTCTAAATACACATTTTAAGTAGCGCAAAAAAAAAAAAAAATTACATGCTTAAGAATGTACACGATTAAAAAAGTAACATCAAAATTATTTTTAATTATTAAGAATGTGCACCATATTTATAACAATTTATTCAATCACTACATACAAATTTCGTATTATATTGAGAGCAATTTTTAAACCAACAATTCATATTAACTGATTGAGACTAATCACATGACGGAATAGAACTATATTTTCTATAATAAAAATAATTAATTAATGTAAATGTTAAAACATGAAAAATTAATAATAAGAGCATATTAATGCAAAAATTAAACTATAATCGTATTTATAAGAAATCATACATTAATGAGAAGTAATTACTTTGGATTGACAAATAAATGATAATAATTTCAGATGCTTTTAAAAAAGAAAAAAAGAATTACCAATAACTTTTACGTATGTATTGGATAATTCTTAAAGTACAAATGAACATAAAAGATAGATAATTAAAAACTCAAACATATAATATAAACAATGTAGTAATTTAAAATTATTTATATAAACAATTTGTGCTCTAAAATTAGTATAAAATAGTATTAAGACATCTTTTAATAAAGAAATTAAATGAAGGAAAAGTTGAAAATCATACACATTATATTATACTAACTACAATTTTGGCATAAATAATAGAATTTATAATAAATTAGCCTAGACTTTGATATAATTAATCTCAGAATAGTTATTTTTATAATATAACATATTATTTTAATTCACTGAAAAGTCAATAATCAAACAAAACTTTTTTTAATAAAAATAATTATAAGATTTAATATTATAAGTTTAAAAGAATAAAGCAATTCAATCTAAACTATGACAATTCTAACATTGTTTAATCACCTAAATAATACTATAAGTTTGAACAATATATAAAATTAAAAAAACTTAACTACTTTAATATTATAAGATTTACCATATACACAAACAAAATGAATTGCTTTATTGAAGTCAATCAATAATCATCTACAACTTCTTAAGAATTATTGTACATACAATTTTCATAATATAATACATTGCATAATGAGTTGCTTCTGAAAGGTAAATATTAGTACATTTATAAATTCTTAAATAATTGAATAACCCATAATCCATGAAAGAAAATGATGAAAACATTGTGGAAAGTTTACATTGTTCTTGACTACATACAATTACAAAGCGAATAAATATAGATAATTCCAATGATGTTTCATTTTAGTAGGCTCAATATTATATTCCTTGCAAATGATCGACATAAAAATAATATAAGTACCATCATATATATAATTGAGAGTTGTAGGGACAAAGTTTAATATTATTATATTATATGACACAAGCAATTATCAACCTCTTGCACAATAGTAGATAGAACTTTGAAATATCATATACGAAAAAAACTGAAAAGAATTGACTACTTCTTGAACAAAGACGACATTGAATAGAACTCAAGTGAATGCAAGACTAAATGTCGATGCTACCAGAAACTCTAAAAAATGAATGCAAAACTTAACGCCTAAACGACCAGAAAATCAAGAAATTTAAAACATTATAAAGATAATCACCAAAAAAATTATCCGATGTCCTCATTTATCTTCCATGAATTGTAGATTCTTCGTTTCGTCAAGAAGATTTCTGAAACATAGTGTTTGATGGACAAACCAAATTGATAAAATTCGTAACATTACATCAAATTCACTAAGAATTGTCTATAAAAATAGAGTAAAACAATCTAATTGTTAATACACAAAAAATAAAATGAACTATTACAAATGAGATTAAAAAAGTTGGAGTGTTAAACCTCTCTTTAAATAGGTGGGAGAAGAGTTTTTTGCACTTTTGGTCCCATGAACCACGCCATGTTTTCAATCTAGTCCCACTACTGGCAGAACTAGTCCCACAAGAATTTTAATTTGCAAATGTGGTCCCACAATTTACCAAGTTTGCACATTTGGTCCCAAAATTAAACGGCACTTGACGACATCTCGTTAACCACGAAACGGACACTGTTAAACATATAATTAATACGTGATAAACATTAATCTCTCTTAACAAATTAATTAATCTCCACAACTTAAACTAAACATAAAAAATCAATTTACACACACTATCTCTCACACACACACACAAACACACGTTTTCTGAGAGATAAAGAAAACCCCCACCGCAGCGCCGCTCTCCTCCGCCGCCGTGGCACCCAAAAACACAGGGCATCACCGCTACCCTACGCGACCCTCGCGGCTGGAGAGTCGCCGGGAAATGGAAACCCTTATCGGACCACTCATTCAGAACCCGCCGCCGCGGCGCCACTCTCCTCCGCCACCACAATCGGTTGAGCTACACATTCCTCCGAAACTCCAGGTAAATCAACGCCCAAATTCTCCTTCGTTGATTTGGCGTTCGACATCGAATTCCCCAATTCTTCGTTCTAAATTTCCTCCACCTTCTTTTTCTTCTTCTCCGTAGAAATTCTGGCAATCTTCGGAGTTAAATCGACCAAATTCACGCTCAGAAACCTCCACCAATCGCATTCATCGTCGTTCCTCATCGCCCGCATCTCCCTCCTCATTCCATACCCAAATTCAAACCCTAACCTTGTGAATTTGTGAGATGATTTTGTGGGGAATATCTTGGGGTAAGCTGTGGAGAGAATGTTGTTGAGATGATTTTTCTGATTTCCACCTTTTGGAGGTTTTGATGGCTTAACCTGTGAATTTTGGATAATGGGTTTTTCTAACAAATGAATTTCGGATAATCTGAATTGTGTTATGTTTCCATATGGCTTTTCGTTTTACCCTGATGGTCTTATTATCGGGTTGATTATGATTTCAGTGATCATGTCAGCCCCATTTATTGCCAGAGATATTTTCTTCCTCAGTGCCTCCAGCTGCTTTATCAACTCTGGTCTTAGTAAAAGGCCTTGTGGAGATAGTTGATTGATTGCTTTGGGTTTTTCACTTTTTCTATATATTCAATCCAAACTATCGAACTTGTGGACATATTATTATGAAGAAAGAGGCAAGATGAGGAAAAAAAAGAGTTCATTTGTTTCAAATGTTTGAAATATTTATCTAGTCGATTATACGTGCATAATATGCACTTAGTTGATGGTCAAATGTGTAATTTGAAGGTTTTTTATTGCATGCTTGTTGAATTTGGATGATAAGTTGTTCTGTGAAGATGTTTTGGTGATCAAATGAGTTAAGTTTACCTTTGCAATGCTCCATTAAAGTTGGAAGTAATGTTCATGATGACGAAAGTATTACTTTGGGGCACTAATGATCGGGCAAAAAGGGTAGTTGCAGGTATTTGTAGTTCATTGAAGATATTAAGTGACATAGGCATTAATATCATAAAATGGAGTTAGGGCTATCTACCTTTGTGGATGTCTAGCCAAGTGAGTGGCTGACCACAATTTCTTGACTTGAGAAAAAGGGGAATAATTGAATAGGAATAATATGGTTGATAAAAGAGAATAATGTTAAATGGCAAAGTTGGTCCTCTTTTCAATAATTTGGAGTTCTTGTACACATTTTCTTTCTTCAAGAGCATGTTAAGGACTTCAACCTCCTCGAGATTTCCCATGGTTTTTAATTGCTAATTTGCTACTTGCGACTTCATCTCTTACACACACACATGAATACGCTCACTTAGTTCTGGTTATTATTCACTTATGATTTGTTCTTATGATATTGTTCTCTTATGTTTTGTTCTTCCCAAGGGACACCTAATTTTTGGTGTTAAAGCTAATTGCGTAAATTGTGCGTTTTGTTTTCTTGTAGATGGAGGATTGTCCAACTGAATTACTGGTGAATTCTGCAGAACTTCATGATGGTAATAAATCAAAAAAATACAGAGGAAATGATTTTGATCTGTCCCAGGGTAGTAGAGTTGCTTTGGATGACATTCGAATCAAAAATCGGGCTCCATCTCGGAAGATATCCTCGCTAATGAGATCCCACTCTCGAACCCCCGCTCAAGCAATATTGCACCTGGAGACGAAGGGAAAAGCTTGTCTGTTACTAGGGAGTTGGTTATTCCAAGCATGACTGATACTGCTAGTACTTCCTACACGGGCCCACCATTACCAAACTGTACTGAAATAGTTGATCTTGATACTATTGAAACTAGAGTTTGGGCAAAAATTGGTGGGAAAATCTTCAATCATATGGGACTAAAAGTGCAAGTGATTTGACGCCAAAAATCTTGATTGGTTGAGAAATTGACTCCAAAAAATTGGAAGGCCGAGTTTTGAATTTTTTGAACCTATGGGACTATATGTGCAAGTGGGCCTAGGTAAGTTAATTGGTTAATTTTGTGTTAATTATGTTTCATAACTTATGGGACTAAAAATGCAAGTGGTTGAAAGATGGTTAAGCCTTAATTGCGTATTAATTATGTCCCATAACTTATGGGACCACATTTGCAAGTCGATTTAACGATTTTCGTCACGGTGGGACCACATTTGCAAATTAAAATTCTTGTGGGACTAGTTCTGTCAGTGGTGGGACTAGATTGAAAACATGACATGGTTCATGGGACCAAAAGTGCAAAAAACTCGGTGGGAGAACAAAAAATTTGCCCTCGGAATAAGCAAGTAATAAAGACGAATTTAATATCATTAATTTAATTGTCAAAACTACTATGATTAAATTGGGGAAAAAATGAAGGGCCGAGATCGATTGATGATGATCCAACGGACCAGAAAAAAGAGCGAGAAAACTAATATGGAAATCCGTAGGTGTATTATATAGTTATAGATTTGTGTAATACAAAAATTCAGAGGTATCAGGTATATATGCTGGCTAAAGAAATAGTTAGTTGACCACTTTTCTTTCTACACTACCAAACAAATTAAGTGTATATTTTAAAAGTGCAAGTTTATGTCACTCAAAAGTGCAAGTATTTCCACTGGAATTCACAATCTTCTATAAAAGCAACTTAATTATATGTTTTAGTGTTTCAGTAAAATTGTTTTTGAAAAAATGTGTTTGATTGAATTACACAGTGCACCTGTACAAGACTTTTCCATAGTTAGGATCTCATGATAACATTAATTATAACCTAGCTTTTATAATTTATAAACTTTAAACCTAAGATAGAATAACAAGGAGGGTTAATATTGAACTTTTTTATATAATATTAAAACATTAAACGTTTCTATCAGATTTTTATTTATTAATTGGTAATCAAATTTATTTAGGTAACAACAACCCATCATTGGGAGATTTTATTATTACTATATGCAAGCATTCTCTGACCATCATCTATTGCGTAATATTTTATTTTGATAATTTGATTCAACCATTTATTATATAATCTTCAATTTAGCAATTTTGACCAATCATTTATTATGTATCTAACATTTAAAAAAAAATTGACAACATTTATTATGTAGTCTCAATTTTTTTTGTAATATTTTAACTAAACAAAAATTGCACTTAATTAACTCTAATAATTTTGAATTATAAAATTTTGATTCATGTTCCATTCCCTTTTTGTCAAACCGCGTGGACGATATCACCAACTCATGGGTTGTCCAAGGGTGTTAAACCCTACTCAAGAGTCGATCCCCCATACTTTCAAGTTAAATAGAGATTCATTATAATTCATGGTACCACTAGACCAAAACATCGATCTCATACTTCATGAAATTCAATTTTAAGGAGTTTTATTGGCTTTCAAGATCGGGGAATCTTAATGCATTTCATTGTCGCTTATGCAAGAAAAATTTACTTTTTGGATTCTATCTGGCCGCTCTTTCAGACCACTTTCATATCAAATACAAATAAATTTATAATTTGAACCAAAATATCGATCTCGTACTTCATGAAATTCAATTTAAAGGAGTTTTATTGGCTTTCAAGATTGAGGAATTAGAATGCATTTCGTTGTCGCTTATGCAAGAAAATTCTACTTTCTAAATTTTATCGGGCTGCTCTTTTAAATCACTTTCAAATCAAATACAAATAAATTTACAATTTGAATTTTGACGAATATAAATATTTAAATAGTTACTAATTCAAGTCGAATATTATTATAATAGTCCCTCGATTCAAGTCCTTTTTTAGATATCCCATGTTCCCATTTTATCACTCAAGTAGATGAATTATACATAGTACAGATAACTCGCCTTGCTGGAGTTGAGAACACACTACAAAATAAAGGTCATTTAAAGAGGGTTTTAACGAGAGAATCCAATTTAGAGAGGGTTTTAACGAGGGAAATAGTCCCTCTTTAAAATACTCGTCGGGAACCATTTAACGAGGGCAAAATTAAACCCTCGACAAATCGCGAGGGTTTTCCAGAGGGCTGACATGTGTCAATTTTCCCAAGGGTCTGCGGCCCTCGCCAAATGTTAGCGCGAAAACCCTTGCCATATTTAACGAGGGCGAGTAAATCCCTCGCCAAAGTCCGCCTTCAATTTCCCGAGGGCTCATTTCCCTCGTCCAGTTGTCGAGCAATTTACCGAGGGATTTGAGCCCTTTTTAGCTGCCATTTATTGCAAAAAAATGCTGCTGACCAGATTCGAACTTGTGTCGCCCAGCTCTGCACGCCCCCGTGGAACCACTGGGACACACAACGCCCTTGTACTGTGCGCGTACTGTGTGCATTTTGGGCGAATTTTCGCCCCCATGAGGAGTCGAACACGCGACCTCCTTGTTTGTTATATATTTTTTGGTTTAATTAAAAATTTTATAATAAAATTGTGAAATAAATAATTTATACTCTTTTGCTCTATTTATTAACATTAGTACATCTAGATATATACTTTTATTAAAATATTTTCAATAAAATTTTCAAATAATCATTTTATATTCTTTTTCACTATTTATTAACACGTGTATAATATATGTACACTTATTTTTATTAAAATATTTTCAATAAAATTGCAAAATAATCACTTTTATATTATTTTTCAGTATTTACTAACACGTGTACATATATACACCTATATTGATCATTTTTATTAAAATATTTTCAATAATGTTTTTAAATAATTATTTTTATTTTCTTTTTCACTATTTACTAACACGTGTACATATTGATCATTTTTTTAATATTTTCAATAAAATTGTCAAATTATTACTTTTATATTATTTTTCACTATTTACTAACACGTTTACATATATACACCTATGTTGATTTTTTTATTAAAATATTTTCAACCATTCTCATAAACTAATTGTAGAGATTAATCAACAATATTCATAATTAATAATCATAACAGACACATGTGGCAAATATTCAGAAATTAATCTAAAATATAACAAAATATCCAGTCAATAAATTAAATCTCTAAGGCATGTCGTCGTCATCATCATGTGGGGAAAATTGAGGATATGCACCGTAGCTAAGAAGTTCATTAAAACCACTGGGAGTGTCGGAACGACGTCGAGCACGAGCGGTAGAAGCACTGGGACCAGGAGCACGAATCTGAGGGGCGGGCGGAAGGAAGAATTAAACCACCAGGAAGGTTCACTGGAGGAGAATAACCACTAATAGTGACCTGAGGATAAGAGAGATAAGCGGGAAAAAGGTTCGAGTGCTGGGGAGCAACACATGCCTACTGGGGACTACCTAGGCATGGCAGCGGGGCGCGGGTGGGGCCGGGGGACAACTCCCCATTCCCATCCCCGCGAAATTCGAGGCGGGGACAAGGAATCCCCGCAAAGCATTCGGGGAAAAAATCGCCCCATTTCCCGCCTCGTCGAGGATTTTCATCTCCGCGGGGAATCCTCGTTCCCTGCCACTTTTTACAAAAAAAATAAATAAAAATTAAACCTAATTTGCATAATAGGTGAAAATTGACTCAATTGTGTTAAATATGGACTTATTAAGCTGTTGAGAAATTAATCCATATTACTATCCATTATTTGTTCAAAACAAACTACATGTCGAAGCTCAACACTCAACAACTTAATTAATTTCTTCCTAATTAAAGCAACAAAATGCATGTCAGCCGAAATTTAGGGTTTGAGAATTTTAACACGTGTTATTTATATATATTTATTACGTATTATAAAAATTGTGTCATTTGATTTTGTGTATGTGTGTTCCATTCCTGGCGCATAAGTTGGCCCTGCTGGTCGATTTCCTCTTGAAACTTCCTGGTCATTTCCTCTCGTTCTTGTCTTTCTCTCTCGGCATGTTGTACCAACAAATGATCAACATCTATCCACGAGTAGCTGCCCATACAAGTGTGTTGGGAGATGAATTTAATAAGATTTTGATTAGATCACAAAACCCCTGAGTACGACATGTATCAGGACATCTTGATAGTATAGGGCCAGGATCAGGTTTTAATAGATATTAGAAATCAGGATTATCTGCACCATGTATAGTCAGCAGATATATATCAGGGAAGTTTAATGTACTGAAGACTCAGAAGACTCTGAACGATCAGAAGTATCCTGAAGACTCAGAAGAACCTTGAGGACCCAGAAGACTCTGAAGACTCAGAAGAACCCTGAAGACCCAGAAGACTCAAGACTCTGAAGACTCAGAAGAATCCTGAAGACCCAGAAGACTCTGAAGAATCAAAAGAAATCAGGAGAATCCTGAAGATCCGAAGATCCTGAAGATTGTTTTGTACTTATCAAAAAGGACCCTGAACAACTATCTTGATGAAATAGTGTTATGTTCATTCCTAGTACAAACAAACAGAATATTAGACATTTGTGAACATTAAGGAACATATCAGTTCAGAAGAATCAACTTAAAAGAGCCGTTTGTTTGTCTCTGTTCAAAGGAAGATCTTGACCAATGAGGAGGAAACAACACTGTTTCACTGAAGAAATGTCAGAACTAATATCTTCCAGTTTGCAGAA
Organism: Stenogyne calaminthoides; assembly: GCA_037126765.1. Taxonomy (NCBI): domain Eukaryota; kingdom Viridiplantae; phylum Streptophyta; class Magnoliopsida; order Lamiales; family Lamiaceae; genus Stenogyne; species Stenogyne calaminthoides. The sequence continues at coordinate 37,418,361 of JBBCBC010000002.1, forward strand.
ATTGGTGATTGGCTACATGGCTGCATATTTCCTAAAATATGCAAGGGAGTGTTCAAACCCTAAAAATAGTCGTTCATCAATAACCAGAAGAGGAAACCCTTGATGCTATCTCTTCCAACGGATAGTTTTTTTTTTCAAGAGTAACCTTTGGAGAAGTTGCTTATAAATACCAGTGACCTTCTACATTGAAAGGTTACGGGAAATTTCAAGCAACTCAAGAGCTCATTCATATTCTTGCAAATTGAAGCACTCAAAAACCCTATAATTTCCCAAGTGTTTCACATTGGAGAGAGCTCATTCACTAAGCCTAGATTGATAGAAATATCCAAAGCTTAGTAGAGATATCCTAGCCTTTGCATGTGTTCTTATTGTAAAGGATATCTCACCCTAGTTGGAAACCAACCCAAACCCAAACCCCTTGATAAGGTAGTTTGTGTGTGTGTTTTGTTGGTGAGTTAGAGTTGTAAAGAGTGAGTAAGCTGCAGGTTAATCAGCCAGAAAACTCTAGAGAAGAAGTTAGTAAGCTACTTGTGGTAGTCTGAACACTTGTGTGTGTTTGAGTTAGTAAGTAAGCAGTGAGTCGGCCCGAAAAACTCAAGGTAGAAAAGTGAGTAAGCTACAGTGAGTTAGCCTGAAAGCTTTAGGAAGTGGTTAAGGAATTTCTCTGAAGATCAGAGATAGTGTACGTAGGAGCTTGAGTCTCTGAACCACTATAATTGTTGTGTTGTTTGCTTTTTGTACTGCATTATATCTATTACATGTTTTTCACTGAAAGCATATTTCACTGATACTCAGTTGGAATCAATCCACTGAATGTGCATTAACTGATTCACAACCTTAATCACTATTTTACTAAGGAAGAGATTTCCAGCAAGCTAAAACGAGTATAAACTTAGGGCCAACCATTCCGCACACTTGAGTAGCTAGAACAGATAGTTACCAAATCGAACTAACTCTCTCGAAAGTGTTCAAGAAGATAATTATCGATCCAAGCTCCTCGGGATCTCTCGATAAATTCAGATCGGTTGGTCTAATCTGAAGCTTCCGAAAGTCGCTTTCGGGATCATTGTCTCGAAGAGACTTTGACTCGGGCAATTTGTGCTTCTCGGGACAAAAATATCGGGATAACCCCGACCTATCGACCTCGAAAGAAAAAAGTTTTAAAATTCAATTTGAACACGTGTATTCCCCCCCACACGTGTAAGACTCGTTTGCACCGGGACCAACAAGTGGTATCAGAGCAGTGGTTCATTTTGACCACTTACTTTGGTAGCCATAGTTTATTTGCTGAAAGACTTTGGTGGTCTACTGAATAGATCTTATTCTTTGATATCTTTCAAGGCTCATTCATCATGCCTTATAAGAAACTTCCTATGTTCTCTGTTGAGAGCTATGACCTATGGAGACCGAGAATGCAGCTCATCTCAGATTCCAAACATGAGAGAATGTGGAGAGTGGTTTCAAAGGACCATTCAAATACATCATTGAAATCTGAAATCACCGATCTTTGAGAGGAATGATCCCAGAGATGAATTTCCAAAGCGATGACCAACTTACTCCCCGATGAGAGAAAAAGTTAGTCAATTTGGACTACATTGCTAAAGATACTTTATACAAAGACTATTGATGATGGTGTTATGGGGATGATTTCTCACCGTGAAACCGCAAAAAGAAATATGGGACACACTTGCTATCATGTGTCAAGGCACATATCATATTAAAGAAAACAAACTTTCTGTTGCTATTGGAAAGTTTGATAGCTTTGAAATGGAAGATGGTGAATCCATTGACAAACTGGAAGTCAGATTCACTAGCATTATGAATGATCTGAATGCTCTTGGGAAAAGATACCCACAGAGAGAAGTGGCACTGAAAATTCTTAGAGGATTGTCTAAGAAATGGGATATACATGTTGTGGTGATTGAAAACACCAAAAATATTGATTCCATGCCATACCAACAAGTTTTCTCTGAACTGAAAGCTTATGAGTTTGTGATTGACAAGAAAACTAAGAAATCTGACAGCAAAGATGATTCTTCATCTAGCAAAAATGTGGCCTTTAAAGCCAAAGAGAAATCCTGTAAATCTAGAGAGTCTGAGAACTCACTTGCCAAAAATCAGGATGAGCGTGAGGATAAGCTAGTACTGATGGCAAGGAGGTTTGAAAGACTTAATAGCAAATGTGAGAAATATAAGAAATATTACAGGAATCACAGGTACAAGAACAGGAATAACTCAGAGGTTGAGGACAGATCCACTGAGAAAAGGAATGACCACAAAGTTGAAGGTTCCTCATCCAAAAAGAATGACTCTAAGACCAAGGAGGAAAGTGATCAGGATGATGATACCAACAGATGTTACAACTATCAAAAGAAAGGTCACTTCCAATATGACTGTCCTGAGCTAAGTTCTAAAGAAAGAAATGAGAGACAAGCCAAGAGAGACAGGAAGATCTCCAGCAAGAAAGTTATGATTGCAGAAGAAGAAGAACTTTCTGAAGAAGGTTCCAGTTCTTCAGATGAGATATTCTCAGATAGTGACAGTGATGATGTCTGTCTTGTTGCTATGGAGGAGGTAAATTCTTCTATCTCTGTTGTTGCTCCTACACAAGCACATGAGTTCTCAAGTTCAACTATAACCAGTAACTTTGACCTGATGGATTCTTTTGAGAATCTTATGAAGGACTATTCTGTGTTACAAGAACTGCTCACAGAAACTCAAGAGCAGAATAAAGAACTGACTGTTGAGAATCTGAAGTGGAAAGATTCTAAAAATGCTGAGATCACTTCTCAATTGATGGGAACTACTGATGAACTAGATGTTCTGAAAGTACAACTCTCAGAAAAAGAGAAAGTGATAGAAGTCCTGAATGGAAAATTAGAGAAATCCACTGAGGAAATTAAGCTTATCAGAACTGAGTTCAATGATCTCTCTGAGAAGCATGAGACTCTAAAGGAAAGTGAGGATAGTGCGCAGAGAAAGTTAGCTCTATTGAATTCTGCATCTAAAGTAATAGATGAAATTCAGAGTTATCAAAGACCTGCAACTATAAAGGCTGGATTGGGATATAATCCAGGGGGAACCTCACAAGGTCTTCTGAATGCTGCTTCTAGTAGCACTAAGACTGTCTTTGTTAAACCAGTGGCTTGTACTAATCTTCTTACTGAAGAACAGGCCAGAGTTTTAGACAAGGGTAAAGGACCTATGGTCTCAGAAAAACAGAAGGTTCAGGGAAGAAAACCCAAACCTCAGGAAAAGGCTAGAAAACCTGAACACTCAGTAGGAAATTTTCAGGCCAGTACTTCAAAGCCTCAGGCTAAGAATATCAACCTGAAGAAATTTGCACTGAACCATTAGAGGAATTTTCAGAAGAGAAACACTCAGCAGAGATATTCTCAACTGAAAAGACCAAGTCCTCAGATTACTGAAAGACCACAGTTTCAGTACAGGCAACCTAAACCCCACTTGCCTAAGGGTAAAGGTTTCCTGAACCCAAGTCAACAGAGACAGAGACCAGCTGCACCAAAGCCAAGGCATTTGAACAAAAGGCCTGAACCCAAGAAGAACTCTAAGGCACATGTTCATGCTAAGGTTGGCACTCATACACAGGGTACTGCCAAGGCACCTAGGGTGGTGAATGTGTATGTAGATATTTATGGGAGACAAATCAACCACTCTAAAGTAATTAGAGTTATCACGCAGATTTGGGTTCCAAAAGGTACAGCTAACCTGGTAGGACCCTACACCAAATGGGTACCTAAGACCTGATTTATTTTTCAGGTGAAGGAAAAGGGCACTGGACTGAATGAAGACAACATAGCCTGATGAGTGGAAATGAATTGGCTTCTGCTGTATGGTATCTGGACAGTGGATGTTCAAGACATATGACAGGATATAAGCAATTACTCACTGACTATGTTGAGCAAAAAGGCCATCAGATACATTTGGAGACAATTCCAAAGAACAAACTGAAGGATATGGAACTCTTGAAGTTGATTTTGTTCATATCCATGGTGTTTCATATGTGTCTGGTTTAAAGCATAATTTACTTTCTATCAGTCAATTCTGTGACAAAGGATTCAGTGTTGAGTTCTCAAAGAACTTATGTTATGTGAAAGACAATGCTTCACAGAAAATTCTACTGACTGGTACTAGAAAAGGAAATGTGTATCTTGCTGATTGGAAATTATCTCCTAAAGATACATGTTTGGTTGCCAAATGTTCTACTGATACCAGTTGGTTGTGGCACAAAAGACTGAATCACTTAAACTTCAAAACCTTGAACAAACTTGCAAGATTAACACTTGTGAGGGGGTTACCAAATGAAGTATTCAGTAAAGTTCATGTATGTGATGCATGTCAGAAAGGAAAACAAATCAGAGCATCATTCAAAATTAAAGTAGAAGTTTCTACTGATAGAATTCTACAACTGTTGCATATGGATCTTTTTGGTCCAGTGACACCTGTGAGCACTAATGGTAGGAAATATACACTTGTGGTAGTTGATGACTACTCTAGATACACATGGGTCATATTCTTACTCAGTAAGAAAGAGACTCAGACAAAACTGCCTGAACTATTGAAAAGACTCAGTACTGAAAAGAATCTGAGTGTGGTCAAAATCAGATCAGATAAAGGCAGTGAGTTTATCAACCATATTATATCTGATTATTGTGCAGCAAATGAAATAGCTCATGAAACATCAGCTGCAAGGACTCCACAACAGAATGGTGTTGCTGAAAGAAGAAATATGACTCTGAAAGAAGCTGCAAGAACAATGATTGCCGAAGCTAATATTCCTAAGAGATTTTGGGCTGAAGCTATCAACACTGCATGCTACTCTCAGAATAGATCCATGCTGACCAAGAATCAAGGAAAAACTCCTTATGAGCTATGAAATGAAAGGAAACCTCTTGTTTCTTTCTTCCGTGTGCTTGGTTGCAAATGTTTCATACACAATAATGGTAAAGATCAGTTGAAAACTTTTGATAGCAAAGCTGATGAAGGGATATTCTTAGGATATTCTGAAGTCAGTAAAGCCTTCAGAGTTTACAACTGTAGGACTCTCATTGTGGAAGAAACACCTCATGTTATTTTTTATGAGTCTACTTGTGTTCAGAAGAAACAGGAACAAGACTCAGGAGAACTGACCAAGAGGATCACCAGACTTAGCCTGAAAAAGAATGATAAAACATCCTCTGAACCTGAAAAGAAGAAGTCTAACACTTTTTATGAATGGAGTGAATCAGACTCAGATAAAGAAATTCAGGATGGAAATACTCAGGATGGTGACACTCAGGATGGAAATTCTCCACTGAAGGAAAGCCAACACACTGAAGTCGACCCATCCATCCTAACATACACCGCCTCGGACTCGGTATGTAATGCCGATGAAGATGTGGTCACAGCTGAGGCAAACTCTGAATCTATCAACCAAGGGGGAACAAATGTCTCTGACAATGTTCTAAATGGAATTTCCCCTAAGGAAGATGATTCTCTTTCTCATTTTCTGTTGTTCCCTGAATTTGATGAATTACCTGAACCTAACATTTCTGATGTTGAGGATACTACTGAAGGGGGAACATCCAGGAGAAAATGGTTGGATAGTCATCCTACAAGTCAGATTGTGGGTGATCTATCAGAAGGAGTTAAAACAAGAAGGTTCCTTGGAGAAAGTGCCTTGTTCTGCTGCTTCCTATTTGAAAAAGAACCTACTGAAATTGAAGAAGCTCTTCAAGATTCATTCGGATTATTCTTATGCAAGAGGAGTGAATCGGGTTCACAAGAAATGAAGTTTGGGAACTAGTGGACAGACCTAAGAGGCACAATGTGATTGGAACTAAGTGGGTGTTCAAGAACAAGAGAGATGAAAACAACAACATTGTGAGAAACAAGGCAAGACTAGTTGCACAAGGTTATTCTCAAGAAGAAGACTTGGATTATGATGAAACCTTTGCACATGTTGCAAGACTAGAAGCCATCCGAATGTTTCTTGCATATGCTGCCCACATGAAATTCACAGTTTATCAAATGGATGTGAAAAGTGCATTTCTGAATGGTGTGCTTAAAGAAGAAGTATATGTGGAACAACCTCCAGGATTTTGTCATAATGACCAAGTTTACAGGCTCAGGAAATCCTTGTATGGTCTCAAACAAGCACCCAGAGCATGGTATGATACCCTTTCTCAGTTTCTTACTGACCATGGTTTTATCAAAGAAACTGTTGATAGAACTTTGTTCAGGATAGAAGATGAGAAAGATATCTTACTTGTTCAGATTTATGTGGATGACATCATATTTGGATCTCCAAATCATCAGTTGTGTGAGAAGTTTTCTACCCCGATGAAAGGAAAGTTTGAGATGTCTATGATGGGGGAGATGAATTTCTTTCTTGGACATCAGGTGAAACAAACTTAAGGAAGGAATCTTCATCAATCAGGCAAAATACACCAGGGATCTGATTGCTAAGTATGGTGTACAAAATTGCAATGCAGTTAGAATTCCCATGAATACTAACTACAAGATGGATCCTGATCCTGAAGGCAAATCAGTAAATCATTCTGATTATAGAGGGATCATTGGATCATTGCTATATCTCACTGCAAGTAGGCCTGATATAACATTTGTTGTTGGGATATGTGCAAGATACCAAGCTAATCATAAGGCTAGTCACATGGAGGCTGCCAAAAAGATTCTGAAATATCTTAAAGGCACTATGAATAGAGGATTATGGTATCCAGCTGATGATAATCTTGAATTAACTGGTTATTCAGATGCTGATTATGGAGGATGTAGAATTGACATGAAGTCTACTACAGGAACTTGTCAATTTCTTGGAAGTAAACTGATATCATGGTTTTCAAAGAAACATACCTCAGTAGCAACCAGTACTACTGAAGCTGAATACATGGCTGCAGGAAGCTGTTGTGCACAGATTCTTTGGCTCAGACAACAATTGAGGGATTATAAGATTATAGCCAATGAAGTACCTATATTTTGTGATAATAATAGTGCAATTGCTATTACAAAAAATCCAGTGTTGCACACCAGATGTAAGCATGTTGATATCAGACATCATTTCATCAGAGATCATGTTGAAAAGAAGGACGTCAGAATGGAGAAAATTCATACTGATAAACAAAGAGCTGATATCTTGACCAAACCTTTGGCTGAATCAAGATTTCAGGAACTATCTGTTGAATTAGGGATGTTGGATCCATGTGAATGAATTACACTGAAGAGAGAAGTTCTTCAGGTGCATGTAGTTATTCAGGGGGAATAACTCAGGACAAAATTTTCTCAGGATGAAAACTGAGACTCAGGACGAACTTTTCTCAAGATCAATATTCAGTAAGGTTTATGTATTCAAATAATCCTGAAGTTATATTGATACATGCATTAAATTCAGTAGCATTTATTACACAAGGGATTACTCAGTAATCATTTGAAATAAATGACAAAAGACCTGAACTTTTAAAGTGGGAATATCTATGACTGATACAGACGAACAGTCGCCTCAATTTCTGAGAAACATCCATTTGTCAACCTATAAACTGCTACTTGCCTATTGTCCAGAATTTTAGCCAAAAATAGCCAATTTCTCGAGATTTTCTTTAAATCCCAGATTAAATCTCAAACACTCTCTATATTTTCGAGATTTAATCACAACCGTTGATCTTTGTTTCACAGATCATATATAAGCCAGACTTTAATCCTCAATCGTTTATTTCTCACATTTAAACGATCAAAATTCCCTAACTCTTAAACCTTCAAATCTTCAAAATTTCAAAACTCTCAAAATACTCTACCCAGAAATCATCTCAAAAATGGAATTCCCAAGCTACGCCATGATTAAAAATCTCGCCGAGACAGAAAAACCATACTTTGAACATATGGTGGCAATGGTTGATAATAAAGCAACTCAAGTGGAAGAAGAAGCTCTGAATATGCTTCGGATGGCTCGCTTATCACTTCTTGTAAGTAATATGCCAAAATTGGAACTCGCACAGGAGGTATTGCAGTTTGTGATCAATCTGAATCAAGGAGACGACGGTGGACTGGTGACGCAGTTGAGCTTCGGCACTTACACAAAATCTAGGGCAGAGGTGGTTCGCAATATTAAGGTTTCCCTATCCTTAGAAGATATAAACTCTGCTTATGAATTAAATGATAGTGGAGAGGATCCTGCTCAATATATGGCGGGACGAGACAAGAGATTCTGGATAGATTTGCGGAAACTAAGGCAGAATTGAAAGGTGCATTACACAAATGGTGTTTGAAACCCAAATACCGAGTGTTAATCGACATTGTTGCGAAATGTTTGATGAGCACTTCTGGAAGTCTAGAGCAGGTGAGCAGGAACAAGCTAAGGCTCATGGCTGCAATAGAGGATTCCACCTCTATAGACTTCAACTTGCTAAAATTCCTGGTAAACTGCATTCTTAATCAGAATGAGAAGTTGAAATATGCCAAAGGGGCATTCACCAAAAATGGGAAAGTTTTGTTTGGGACTAAGATTAATTTTCTGATAGAAACTCTGTCCCGGGAAGATATGTTCTTGATGGGAGGTGTTGAGTTTTCAAGGACTCGCATCATGTTTAGAAAGCCAAAATCCCATACGAAGAAGGTACTAAGCCAGAGCTCGACGGTTCAGGAGGAACCTAAAAATCAGGACGATTCTAGTTCTGATCAGGATGATGTTGTTATTGTTGAGATTGCCCAGAAACATGTCAGGACAACACCACTGAAACATCCTGAGACTTCAGGACCGGAGGAAATAACGAAGCAATCTCATGACCTCAGCAAAAGAAGACTTCAAACTGGAGAGAAAATGAAAAATAAGACATTGGCTCCTCAGAAGAGAAAGAGACTTCAAACTATTGCAGAGAAGGAGGCCATTAGTGCTGAGGAATCTCAATCTGAAGCTCAGCAAGAAAAGGAATCTCCTCTCCAAGTACTTGCTCAGGTGGTGAAAAATGTTCAAGAGCAGGACACTTAGGAACTTGTGTTTTCAGAGGTACTTGAGACATCCCTTGGCTCTGATAAAATTTCTCAGGAGATTTTCAAAGGACCTCAGGAGCAGACTGAGCATCAGGATCTGCTGAATTTAGACACTCTCCTGAAAGAACCATTTCTTGACCCTTCTGCACTTCAAGTCATCCCATCCGAGCCTGATATTCCAGAAAGCCCTGAACTGAAGAAAGGTGAAGTTGAGGAAGAAGAATGGCGAAGCAAGGGGGAACGGTTCATCTTGGACCGATACCCTGAACTGAATGCTTATCCTGACCTTTAGGATATGTTCTTCAGGCTCAGGACGACAGTTTATATCCTGAATTAGACACTCCCGGATATGCTGAACATCGTCTCTTTCAGAGGAGAAGAGTGGTGGAGTGCTGAGACAGCTGCCCTGACTGATTTCTCAGGCTTCAGGAAAACAAAGCTGAGAATGAAAGTGGGTGATTTTGATGAACTGGTAAAACAGAAGTTAGCTTAAAGGAAAACTACTGAAGAAGATGCATCAAGTTCTCATGATCAAGACAAAGATAGGGATCAGGGCGGTAACGCAGAAAAGCAATCTGAAGGGGAGAAGGAACCTCAGAAAGATGCTGAGAAAGAAAAGGATACTGAAAGTCATATGGAGAAGGACACTGATGCTGCACAGACTGATATCACACAACCTCAGACTGAAGTTAGCATTCTTCAGGTACCTTTTGGCACTGTTATACATTATGTCAAAGTTACTGAAGTTCCTATCTTTAAATCTGTTGTTTATGATATGCAGACTGAGGCTCGTTTGGAGCAATCAACTCAGTTGGAGACAGTTGTTTTCCTCCAGTGATTGATTTCACCCCAATCCTGGATGAGTTGAAAAAAGTGGTGCCAATGGTGGAGATAGTGACTCAAATTGAAGAAACCTTGGCAAGCCAATCTCAAAAGTGGGATAATATGAGTTCATCATCTGATATGTTGCAACTGCAAACAACTCTCTCAGAAAAGATGACTGTTCTAGAAGGGAAAATTGATGGAGTAAGGACAGAGCTTAATGCAGATATGGAGAAAATGTACCAAGATAGAACTGCTTATCTTGAAGCTAAACTGTTTGAGAAGAATGATCAGATGATCAAGACAGCTGTTGAGGAAATGGGCTCCCTGCTCATGACCAAGATGACAGACATGATGCATGAAGTCTTCTCAAAACAGTTTGCCCCACTCTCAGATGAATTCTCAATAGCCAAAAATTACATGATGAGGCTAGGAGATGAGCATGACCAATTGGCTGGGACAGTGTGCAGTATGGGCAAAGAACAATACTATATGGATACTGCATTGACCTAACTTCTCCCAAGGTATGGTGCCAAAAAGGGGGAAAGGCCAGTTGCTGGCAAATTAGATGAGTTGTTGGCACAAATCTTGGAGAAGAAAGCAAGAGAAGAAGCTGAGGCCAAGAAGATATTAAATGCTCTGAGTGAGACTGAAGCCACTGAAAAACTGAAGTTCAAAGAAGCTGAACAACCTACCTTCACTCAAATGTCTGAGCAAACCATTCAGGAAGTAATTGGTGAAAAAATGAGTGATAGAAGGATGGTTGAAACAAGCAAGGCAGGAGAAGAACAAGTCAGAACAGAGAAAAAGGAAAGCTGTAGCTTTCGTTGAACCTGAAAAGAAGAAAAGAGCTAAGGTAGCAAAGCCTACACAAAGGAAGCTGATTATGGAGTTTGAAGAATCGGAGGAAGAAGCAGAAAAGGAAGAAACTAGAGCACAAAAAGAAACCTTCGACACTAAGAAAACACTGAGAGCCCTGCAGAAAGAAAAGGAGAAACGAACTGTTGCTTCTGTCTCAGGTGCTCCATTGATAAAGAAGAAAAAGGAAGAAGAACAGAAGAGAAGGGGTGGTTTTGTTGTGTACTAAAATATGAGGATTATGGATTAAGATGTGGCTTGATGATCTTAGTGACACAAACAATAAATGTGTAAAATGGATTGTATTTATGTTATATGATTGCTTGAGAGAGTAAGAGTTTGAGCAATAAATTTGCAAGAGGTTTTGTAAGGTATTTATTTCCCTCATTCTTGGTCATAAATGACCCCTATTTATAAGGTTTGGGAGAGTGGAGCTCACTCTCCCAATTTACAAGGACAAGTAGCCGGAAATAGCTCTGCAAAATATTAAATGCTACATGATTGATGTGACCTGTGTCGAGGTCGCTGGAGGTCGCCGAGGGGATCAAGAGCTCAAGGCCTCGGCGGGGACGCCGCCTCGAGGCGAATCCGGATTTGTAGGGACTTAGCTGTCTATCTACTCATAGCTACTCATCATTACCGTCCTTTACTGACACATCTCTGATTGAGGTCATTCTTAGGTAAGGTCCTCGGGGTACTCTTTCCGCCACGAGTCCCATCCCCATTAATGTTCAGACTTGTGTCAAGGCGCGACCATGAGGTGCGGCCCTGTGTTGCATACCGGTGCTTGGCATGCCTTCGCTTCCATCCTTTTAAATGAGGTGTTATACTTGTGCAAAATGTGGTCCGGTCCTCCTCTGCTTTTTTTCCGTGTCGGGCGGAGCCTCCGCCATATGCCCACAACAATAACCCCTAGCTCATTTGCCTATGCTTGCCAAGGGGGATGAGATAACTCGATACCACCTCCTCGATTAAAGTGCGAGGTCTCAAAGCTTCTGGGTGCTGCGTGATTATTGCCTCGATCGAAAGGTGATGATGGTAGCTCGCCTCGACTGTCGCACCTATTGAGACTAGGTGATGATGGCGTGTGGGTTTCACGCGCGGGATTTGATCGGTCATGGGCCAACCCACGCGCCCTAGAATTCTCCTATAAATAATGTTCTCTTCTCCACATTCCACTTTTCACACTCTGAAATTTAAAAAATTGTTGTGCTGCTCCGATTCTTCTCTCAATTCTGATTCTGATCGTTGTTGTGCTCCAGGTATAGATCTCTATTCCTTTTCCTTTCTTCTTATCCTCAGATTTGGTGAACAATGTCTGCCTTGAATCGGGAGGACTCGGGGAGCGCGGCCGAGAGTTCTGCCCCGACTGCGACGATTTGTCGGCATCAACGCCACGGCGGGCCTGAAGCTTTGGTAGTGGAAGTCTCCTCGGAGACGGTGAGCGGAATTCCCATATCGGCTAGGGGTGAGGTCACATCAAGACGACGCCACCTTCGCCGGGCCGAGGGGGACTCCTTGGGGAGGTCTTCAGCCCCCGTCACGCCGGAAACTTAGGTTTTGGAGATGGTGGAGGAGGAAGGAGATGAGCCTAGTTCGGGATCCATTGATCTGGCCGAGTTTGACTTCTTGTCGGACGAGGTCATACCCGACGTGCCGAGTGATGATGACGAGATTAACGACGTTGATCGCAAGCTGTGGATAGAGGAGAGTATGTCTCATCCTCGCGAATTGATCCCCTGACCAACCCGAACTCGTGCGAATAATATTTTTGCTGCTGGTGAGGTAATTAGCTCGGTAACCGAGGCCGAGATTTTTCTATGGAGAGAACAATTTCAAGTCCCCAGCGGCGTCCGCTTCTGGGTTCCCAGTTATAAGATCGATTATGCCGACCAGGTCCCTGATGGGTGTGTGGCGATGAACTATGACACAATGAAGGTTGGGCTCCGTTTTCTGCTTCACCCTATCATTACTTCGCTGCTGTGGTTTTGGGGCCTAGCTCCAACACAAATCACTCCCAATGGGTGGAGCACCATCTTCGGGATCTTATCTCTGTTCGGCAGCATCCAACCTCGGGCGTTCCCTTTTGTCAAGGAAATGAATCTTCTCATTTCGCTGACGAAGTGGGGTAAAGAACCCGGGTATTACTATGTGAAAGTCCGCCCTCATATGAAAATAGTTGAGGACCTTCCTAGCAAGGTCCAAGATTGGAAAGAGAAGTGGTGGTTGGTAGGGGGAGCCTGGCAGAGTCCCGTTTTTTCCCTAGGAGCCCTCGGATATCGCGATATTCCTCGCGACTATGCGATTCTTAAAAGTAAGCTTTTTTGCTTTTCCCTTTCCCATAATCTTGATTTAACTTCTTCTCCCTATTGGCTCCCCAAGAAATCCAAGGCATCCGAAGCTCATCCCTTCTTGGTCCTACTTGGTTCACGGTGCTTAATTGATCCGTTCGGTCATCCTCCAACGTGTGTCCGAATTTAATCCACCCTACGTCAGGTCGCCGATCATCCTCCAAGCTTAGGATTTTAGTGTCCGAATTTTTGGTTATTCTCCGTCATTCCATCTTCTTCTTGTCTTCGCCTTTCATCGAGCCTATCTGCCATCCTCCAAAGTTACCGATTTTACTGCAAAACTTGAAAGTTCGAGACTTCTTTGGCTCTGGCTCGTCTCAGCAAATGGGTGATCCATAAGAAGGATGTCGCGGTCGGTGGGGCCACTGGGGCCCCCCCTCCTAGGGCCAAAGCTATCGCCGCCCCCGACCAAGGCCGAAAAAGGGCTCTTGCCAAAATGCGAGCAACCGGGAGAGCTTTAAACACATCCGGACGTCCGCGGGATACATGGATGTGTCTCGACTCCCCGAGGGGAAGGTGTTGGTCTCGGGTTCCGTGGGGACCCCTGATACGATTTTCGAGCTCACACAACATCGGGCTCGCGATTCCGATGATCGGACTTTCCTTGGTTGGAACCCGGATTTCCGCCAACGGTATACCTCATTTTACTTATGACTTCATTTCTATATTTTATTTCGAGTGTACCATGTTTATGTCTGGTTGCCTTGCAGATACAAACTGGATGATGGAGTATTTTGGGAGTCGACCAAGAACTACACCGTGGGTCGCGAGCTCCTCGCGCCAATGACACCCACCCTTCCTACCTCCGCCGATAGTCAAGATGCTTCGAGGTCTTGGACTCGATCTCCACGAGGAAGCTCATACACATCATTCTTCCCAGAATCGACCTCGGGGATTGCTCACATGTGTCGTTCTTTGGCCTTCTTTGAACGGAGCCGGGAGCAGTATGGTCGGGCAAAGATCCAAGCCCAGAAAGCTGAAGCGCATTGCTCGTTGATGAAGGTGGACTTGGCCAGGTCATCGAAAGAGCGGGAGGCTGCTATTAATGCAAAAGCTGCGGCCGAGGAGAAATTGAGAAATGTGACTCGAGAATGGATTTGAAATTGGAGAAGAAAATCTCCCAGATGGCGAAGGATCTCGAGCTCCGAGATCAAAAGGTGAAAGAGAGCATGGACAGGATGTTGGGGAATTAATTTCCCGGATCTATTCGGGATGAATATTTAAGTATAAATTTAATTCTAACAATTATTACTAGCACGAATTAATCCTATATTAATTCAAATAATAATTCAACAACAAATCATGCATATAAACAGTTCACATAAATCCTACGCATGCGGAATTGCTATGGGTTTATGTGAACTAACCTCTCGGAGTGACAACCGTTGAGAAGATGGATCCCGTTCACACGAACACACCAAAAAGCCTTCTCAAGTATTCCCTTATCCTTGTTCAACAATCCGGTGGTAGGAACTCGCGAACAATTTAACAAAAGGAAAAATAAAATTATGTTGCACCACCTTTGTGGATTACTAATTTTTCCAACACATGGAATTGCACACTCACAATTGAGGTTTTTCTAAAATACACAATCTGTCGACGTTTCAAAATATTTGATATTTTATCGACGCTGATATTTTTCCGAAAAACCAATTTTCGTGTTACCCTGGGGATGAAACATTCATCCCCTATTTATATTGAGGGGGTCGAAATTTTAGGTGGAAATAAAGATGGAAAAATCTTTTTCTTGATCTCCAAGAAATCTTGAATATATCCCATATATTTTTTTCTCCATATTTAAAATATTCCACAAAAATCCACTTCCTCTTGTTATGGATATTTTCGAAATTTTGGGATAAAGATTCCAAGATTTGGATCTTCTTGAATTTATGAGATACACTTGTATTCCAAGAATACATATCTTCCATAATATCTTTTTAAGAAAATCTTTCTTTCCTTTATTTCTCATAATTTTCGAAAATCCCACATAAATAACTAAGTGGGAGATTTCTTGAATTTAATGAGATAATCTTGTATTCCAAGAATACATATCCTCATTCCATAACAAAATTCAAAGAAAAAATTTCTCCCATTTTATTCATGTTTTTCGAAAAGTTGGAAAAAATAAGCAACCATAATTTATTTTATTTTAAACACCTTTTTCAGTTATTGGACATTATGTTTGGACTACTTGAGGGGCCTTTAGGAGAATTAATATTGGACCTTCTACTGGACTTTGAATATCTAATATTGAGCCACAATATTATTCAAGCCCATAAATATTAATTAATCTCACTACATAATTAATATTGCATTATCCATCTTAACTCATATTGCAGTTAATATGGCTCCCGATTATTATTTCCCGTGTTTAAGATTATCTAGCCCATTAATTAATTCAAGCCACTGAAATAGTTTTCCATTAATTAATATATTTTGTCCTTGGTTAAGGAACGGTTAAACATTATTATCCATACCGGAAACTAGTTCCACTTGCAAGATTTGGTATGATAAATCTTATGAACCTCCCAAGGGAGAAAATAGAACAAGCGTACTTGCACACGATTCTTCGTATTAAATCTTAGCAATCGCATGTGACCAATAATATTGCCCAAGATATAAAGTATTGAATCTCGTTGATTCTCTACCCGTAATAAGTCAAAGCAATAATTACTAACCACACGTGATCCTATTTAAGGGACGAAAATTAAGAAATAACGAACCACTGAGGTCTAATTCTTCCTAGTTCAGTGCTGAAGAATTTGTCCTCCTGTAGGTCCTATTCAGTGCATCAGTCATGCACTAGTGTAATCTCTTGGTCAAGACAAGCCAATCTGAGTCTTACACTTCAACCTTTCACGATGGATTATTCATTTCCATCTAGGTCGTGAATGGTGTACTTTTGGTTACAAGGAACTGCTAATTTAATCTTCTGTGATCTGGTATCACTAAATTAACTACAATGTAACACGTATTATTTATTGAATAGTTATGCAGTAAATATATGTAACATTCAATGATATTTAAAGCATCAGTGATAAATAATTTATTTCAGTAAATAAGACAGAAATTTAGTTTGGTTATACAAAGTAAAAGCATACTTTCCAGTATAACCCCAACAATCTCCCACTTATACTCAAAGTCTGCTTTTAAGTATACTACAACATGTCTCGTGTAGTTCCTAATACGTGACATCTAATGTCACCTACACGATCCTAATAATATCTCCCACTTATACTCAAAACAGATTGGCAACGATCTTGACACCCATTCCTTCCACATGTCTCTCGAATGTATTCTGAGGCAGACCCTTTGTGAATGGATCTGCTAGGTTGTCTTCTGACGCGATCTTTGCCACCTCTATATCTCCTCTCTTAACGATTTCTCGTATAAGATGATATTTCCTTTCAATGTGTTTGTTGGCCTTGTGGGCTCTTGGTTCCCTTGAATTTGCAACTGCTCTGGCATTATCACAATAAACAGTGATTGTGCTGGGTGAATTCGGAACTGCATCCAAGTCCACTAGGAAGTTCTTGAGCCAAACCGCTTCTTTCGCTGCCTCGCAAGCAGCTACATATTCTTAACGCTTCTCCATGTCATGGCTCCTTCCCCCATTTAAAACACACTACCGGAGGTAGATTTTCTGGAATCTAAGTCTGATTGGAAATCCGAGTCCGTGTAGCCGATGGGGATTAGACTATCTGACTGATAAACCAACATTATATCTCGAGTTCTTTTCAAATACTTCAGAATGTTTTTAACTGCCATCCAATGTTCTTTCCCCGGGTTACTTTGACATCTTGCCACCATGCCAACGGCAAAGCAGATATCCGGTATCGTGCACAGCATTGCGTACATAAGGCTTTCGACAGCCGAAGCATAAGGAATGCCTTTCATGTCATCTATCTCCTTTTGTGTCTTAGGGCACATTTCCTTGGATAGATGGATTCCATGTCTGAAAGGTACGAAGCCTTTCTTCGAATCCTGCATGTTGAATCGCTTCAAGACAGTGTCTATGTATGAAGCTTGCGATAAGTCTATCATTCTTTTCTTGCGATCTCGAGTAATCTTGATCCCAAGGATGTGCCCGGCTTCCCCTAAGTCCTTCATATCAAACAGTTTTGAAAGCCATGCCCTTACGTCTGACAACACATTTACATCGTTCCCGATGAGCAAAATGTTGTCTACGTATAGTACTAAGAATACCAATGCAGTTCCGACACGCTTTTTGTACACACAACTTTCGAACTCGTTTTGATCAAACCCATAAGACTTTATTACTTGATCAAAACATTAGTTTCAAGCTCTGGATGCTTGTTTGAGTCCGTAAATGGACTTCTTTAGCTTACAAACTAGGTGTTCTTGGCATTTTTCAATGAAGCCTTGGGGTTGTTGCATATAGATTTCTTCATCAAGACTTCCGTTAAGGAAAGCCATCTTGACATCCATTTGCCAGATTTCAAAGTCGAGATGCGCAACAATCTACAAGAGAATTCAGATGGACTTGAGCATTGCTACAGGCGAAAAAGTTTCCTCATAGTCGATCCCTTCTTTCTGAGTATAACCTTTCGCCACAAGCCTTGCCTTGAAGGTTTCCACCTTCCCGTCCGATCCTCTTTTTCTCTTGTATACCCACTTGCAACCAATGGGTTTGACCCCATTAAGTGGTTCGACTAGCTCCCACACTCTGTTATGATCCATAGAACCCATTTAAGCTTTCATTGTTGTTTGCCAAGAAACCGTATCCTTGTCTTGGATTGCCTCGTCATATGTCCATGGGTCTGATTGGTCTTGTCCGGGAATCAAGTCCGAGGACTCTCCTATCCCCATGAATCTCTCGGGCTGTCTCACAACCCTCCCACTACGACGAGGTTCCGGTTGTGTAAGTGTGTCGTTTGGTATGTCATCTTGTACAGTTGGCACTGAGGTTAGCCCCCTTAGCTCATTTAAGGTAATCTCACTTCTGGATCTTCTTTCGTTCATATAGTCTTCTTCCAAAAATCTAAAGTGGGTGCTTATTAACACCTTTTGATCTTCGGGACCATAGAACATACACCCTTTTGTTCCCTCGGGGTATCCTATAAACAACCTTAATTCTAATTGAGGATCCAATTTTCCGGCTTCCTTGTCCAACACGTAGGCCGGACACCCCCAAATTCTCATGTGTCTCAAACTGGGCTTGCGCCCGCTCCACAATTCTTTGGGAGGTTTGGGAACCGATTTGGATGGCACCAAGTTCAGAATGTAAGTCGTTGTTTCCAAGGCATGACTCCAAAACGACTTGGGTAGATTCACATAACTCGTCATTGATCTAACCATTTCTAAAAGAGTTATGTTTCTTAGCTCTGCAACCCCATTTTGTTGAGGGGTTCCGGGTGCAGTTAGCTGGGATACAATCCCATCATCTGACAAGTAGTTCAAAAACTCATCGCTGAGGTACTCGCCTCCACGATCGGATCGTAGAGACTTGATACGTTTTTCCCTATGATTCTCTGCTTGAGCCTTAAATTCTTTGAATTTGTCAAAAGTCTCAGATTTATGCTTCATAAGGAAAATATAGTCGTACCTTGAGTAATCATCAATAAAAGTGACGAAATACTCATAACCTCCTCTTGCTTTGATTGAAATTGGACCACATACGTCTGTGTGAATGATTTCTAACACTTTTTTGGCTCTATTCCCCTTGGCTCCTAATGCCCTCTTGGTCATTTTACCCTCCAAACATGATTCACAGGTTGGGATTTGTTCAACTTGGAGAGACTCCAGTGAACCATCTTCTACCAGCCTTTGGATCCTCTTTGGATTAATATGTCCCAATCTTAGATGCCATAGAATTGTCTCGTTCACGTCTGATGAACATTTTCTTTTATCAGAAACAGTTGATGTGTTATAGGATGCATTTCGTGAGTGGTGTGCACTTTTAATTGTATAGAGATTATTCGACAACGTTCCATGACAGATAAATTTATCATAAAGAGAAATGGTAACAACTATATCAAAAGTAACCGAATATCCATCAAGGTAAAGTTTAGAAACCGAAATTAAATTCTTTCTAAAACTAAGAACGTAAAGAACATCTCTTAAAATTAAAACTCTGTCTTCAAAGGACAGGTGCACTTCTCCCATCGCTTCACCGCCACTCTCTCGAGATCGCCCGCCAGATGAGGATCTCACTCCCCCTAAGTTGTCGGGTCAGCTTGAACCCGTGAAGCAAACATGATCAGTGGATCCCGTATCAACTACCCACGAATAAGAAGTATACGCCGCTAAATAAGTTTCAACAACTAGTGCGTGAGAATTACCTTTCTTTCTGGCCCTTTTGGGGTTGGAACAGGCAAACCTCCATTGTCCTTACCGCTGTTGAAGCACTTCCTCTTTGGATTTTCCTTGACACCACAAGCATTCCTCATCTTACCATTGCCCTTGGCAACATTTGAGTTTTATTGCTTATGGCTTTTGGTCCTCTTCTTCTTCTTGCCTACCCTTGGCCTAGAAGATGAAGATGGACCACTTTCCATTCAAAGCTTGAGTTTTGTGCCCCATCAACGTATCTGCCGCGACAAAAGTTTACTATAAATCAGCTAGCGAGGCCAAAGTGCTCAAAACTTTTGGGCAGAGACTGGAGTAGCAAATTGATCTGGGTCTCTAGATCATAATCTGCACCCAGATCCTCAAGTTTGTTCAGATGAGCCATCAATTTTTGACCCATCAGTTGGCTCATTTGAATTTTGGTGTGTCAAGAATCCACTTGTGCTTTTGTGCAGTTAGGACAATCATAATTTTTCTTTTCCAATCAACATAGTTTCCCATACAATTGTTTTTAAGTATAATAGCAGTGGATTAAAAGGTTACGACATGCTAAACTGAAATAAATAACTATATGTCTAAGCACAAATATATCACAAGGTTCGATCACATGCATTATATTAAAATCTCAAAAAAAATATGAACATGCATCAGCCAACATCTCAAAACAGTTTAAATAAGCCACGTGGGGTGGGTCATTATTTAAACACATTCAAGCAGGTTACAAACAAGAAAACAGTTACAAACCTTTAATATCCAGATTAATAGTTGGCTCCCACTTGACCAATATAAAATTGATAGGGACTTCGGGGAAGTATATGCATATCAATTTTATACCTAAGTAATAATCATGATTAAATAAAGAATTATTATTTCGCTTTGAACGAGCCTCGTGGGGAGGGTCATCGTCGCCACTAATAATAATCCACAATCATCTATTTGGAATTTATTCATGTGAAAGCCATCTTTTGACCGTCCCGTGGGGGAAATTTCTCCAAAAGAATTCACAAATAAATAAATCATGGAGGTCAAAATTAATTCAATTTTATTATCCGGAATAAAATTGTCAATTAATTGTTTAAGCATACTTAGTAATTTTCGAAGGTGAGATTTTTCCAAAACATATTCTCATGCATCGCATATTTAAACACAATTTAAATAAGCACAAAAAAAATGAAAAACATCAAAACAAAAAAATACACATTGGGCACATATATCCAATTGTCACGATTAATTTTGTCATGTCTTGATCTTGAGAAATAGTCTTCATAGCCTTCATCGTTCGTCTCGAAAAGCTCCCACTTGACCGTCTTAAAAAACACCTCGTCAAACCCGTCATTGACCATTTCCATGGTCGGAGTGCACGCACGCTTTGCACTCCCGCCGTGTCGTCGGCGCCGTCGTGTTGCTAAGCTTAAGCCTAAGCGCCAGACGTCGTCGCCAAAGCGGCCTTCGGCGAGATCTCGGCCTTGGCAGCTTACCGTGCCTTGCCTTTGCCATTATGCGAATCCCTTTTACGCTTTCGCCGCCGCCCCGCCTCAGCAGCGTGCATCGTAGCGCCCGCTCCGCGTCCGCCCGCGAGGCCAGACCAGCGCCCGTCTTCCTCGGATTCAGCCGCCTGCGGCCGCCGCCCCCCCCACGCCGTGTGCACTGGCGTCGCGTCGCTTGCGTGCCTCTCTTAGCACATTTCGCGCGACGCATGCCGCTTGCACCCGATTCCGGATCCGGTCTTTTAATTCTTCGTCTCTGCCTCCGTTTCCGATCCGGTTATAATTTATTTACAAAAAAAATGAATAAACCTAGATCTAGACTAGTCTATTACATTGAACTAATCAAACAAATCCTAATCTACTCGTGGATTTTCTCACGAGGCAAAACGAATTTGAACGAATCGAATTAAAAAACCACAATTTATATGCATGCATAAATATAAACATTCATCAAATACCATGACAATTGGATACCTGCAAAAAAGATCTAGCAATTCTACTATCCAATTTCAAATTTAATGAAAACGAATTAAATTACAATTTAAAACTCAGAGCCCGAAACCGAGGCTCTGATACCAGTTGTTGGGAAATTAATTGTCCGGATCTATTCGGGATGAATATTTAAATACAAATTTAATTCTAACAATTATTACTAGCATGAATTAATCCTATATATTCAAATAATAATTCAACAACAAATCATGCATATAAACAGTTCACATAAATCCTACGCATGCGGAATTGCTACGGGTTTATGTGAACTAACCTCTCGGAGTGACAACCGTTGAGAAGATGGATCTCGTTCACACGAACACACCAAAAAGCCTTCTCAAGTATTCCCTTATCCTTGTTCAACAATCCGGTGGTAGGAACTCGCGAACAATTTAACAAAAGAAAAAATAAAATTATGTTGCACCACCTTTGTGGATTTCTAATTTTTCCAACACATGGAATTGCACACTCACAATTGAGGTTTTTCGAAAATACACAATCTGTCGACGTTTCAAAATATTTAATATTTTATCGACGCTGTTATTTTTCCGAAAAACCAATTTTCGTGTTACCCTGGGGATGAAACATTCATCCCCTATTTATATTGAGGGGTGGTCGAAATTTTAGGTGGAAATAAAGATGGGAAAATCTTTTTCTTGATCTCCAAGAAATCTTGAGTATATCCCATATATTCTTTTCTCCATATTTAAAATATTCCACAAAAATCTCACTTCCTCTTGTTATGGATATTTTCGAAATTTTGGGATAAAGATTCCAAGATTTGGGTCTTCTTGAATTTATGAGATACACTTGTATTCCAAGAATACATATCTTCCATAATATCTTTTCAAGAAAATCTTTATTTCCCTTTATTTCTCATAATTTTCGAAAATCCAACATAAATAACTAAGTGGGAGATTTCTTGAATTTAATGAGATAATCTTGTATTCCAAGAATACATATCCTCATTCCATAACAAAATTCAAAGAAAATCTTTCTCCCCTTTTATTCATGTTTTTCGAAAAGTTGGAAAAAATAAGCAACCATAATTTATTTTATTTTAAACACCTTTTTCAGTTATTGGACATTATGTTTGGGCTACTTGAGGAGCCTTTAGGAGAATTAAGATTGGACCTTCTAATGGACTTTGGATATCTAATATTGAGCCACAATATTATTCAAGCCCATAAATATTAACTAATCCCACTACATAATTAATAGTGCACTATCCATCTTAACTCATATTACAGTTAATATGGCTCCCGATTATTTCCCGTGTTTAAGATTATCTAGCCCATTAATTAATTCAAGCCACTGAAATAGCTTTTCATTAATTAATATCTTTTGTCCTTGGTTAAGGAACGGTTCAACATTATTATCCATACCGGAAACTAGTTCCACTTGCAAGATTTGGTATGATAAATCTTATGAACCTCCCAATGGGGCAAATCGAACAAGTGTACTTGCACACGATTCTTCGTATTAAATCTTAGCAATCGCATGTGACCAATAATATTGCCCAAGATATAAAGTATTGAATCTCGTTGATTCTCTACCCGTAATAAGTCAAAGCAATAATTACTAACCACACGTGATCCTATTTAAGGGACGAAGATTAAGAAATAACTAACCACTGAGGTCTAATTCTTCCTAGTTCAGTGCTGAAGAATTTGTCCTCCTGTAGGTCCTATTCAGTGCATCAGTCATGCACTAGTGTAATCTCTTGGTCAAGATAAGCCAATCTGAGCCTTACACTTCAACCTTTCACGATGGATTGTTCATTTTCATCTAGGTCGTGAATGGTGTACTTTTGGTTACAAGGAACTGTTAATTTAATCTTCTGTGATCTGGTATCACTAAATTAACTACAATGTAACACGTACTATTTATTGAACAGATTATGCAAAGAAATATATGTAACATTCAATGATATTTAAAGCATCGGTGATAAATAATTTATTTCAGTAGATAAGACAGAAATTCAGTTTGGTTATACAAACTAAAAGCATACTTTCCAGTATAACCCCAACACAGGACTGCTGAGGTGGAGGCTCGATGTCACCGATTAGAAGCTGAGGTCCATGACTTTCCGACCACTGTGAAATTGGAGCGTCATCATGCCTCCAACCTGGCCTATATCCACTCATTTTCTAACGCTGTTTGGGCTTGTCATCGAAATCATGACCTTGATGGAGCAAAGTCGGCGATGTCCGAGTCGCCACGGATACATCGCGAATAACCCCTGTCGGGAGGGATGATCTTCGATCAAAGACCTTGCCGCCTTTGGTGTGGAGTTCGATTTCCTACCCCTGTCTAATCTTTATGATCCCGAGGAGTTGCTCGGCCGTTGAATGAAGAAACGGATGATGGCGGGATGGCGATGGTAGGGGTTGTTGTTGGTGGTGATGATGGAGAAATGGTGAAGGGAATCGGGTTGGCCGAGATTCCCGAGGTTGAGAAAAACACGACGACCAACCCTCTTGAGGGGGACCTCGGATGCTCCGTAGAAATTCTATTCCTAGGATTCGTTTTTCTACGGCGAAGATGCCAAATGCCTTCGGGCACCCTTTTGTAATCGCCGCCGGGGTTTTCTAATCAGCTAGTTATGTTGCCCTTACGGGTGTGTAAGTGTTTGCCCAAGGCGTGGGACTTATTTGCCTTTGGGCATTTATTAATGAAATCGCGATTCCTTTTCATTTCTATCTTTCTCGCTTCTGGTTTGAATGCTTGTTTATTTTGTGTATCTTGCCTTCTCGCATTGTCTTCTCGAACATCTGGATAAAAAATCATAATGATATGATTTGTTAATTGATAGCGACTTGGTATCGACTTAGATAGGATATCGACCCGATGTCGACTTAGATAGGGTATCTTGAACATATTGGCCTTCACATATTCTTGGCTTAGCCGACTTAGACTTAGTATCTTTGACCAGAAATTAAACAAAACTGGTATCGACATACTAGCCTTCATGTGTTCTTGGCTTAACCCCGACTTAGGCGGGTATCGCGATCGAAATTAAACTTAGGCTGGTATCTTGTTTATCTTAGCCTTCAGCGTGTTCTTGGCTTAGCCGGACTTAGGCGGGTATGTGACCGAGGTAGGCTTTAGACTAGGTATCACGACATCTTAACCTTCCACGTGTTCTTGGCTTAGCCGACTTAGACTAGGTATCGCGACAGGGAATTAAACTTAATGGTATCGACATCTTAGTCTTCCGTGTTCTTGGCTTAACCGACTTAGGCTTAGGTA
This sequence comes from Stenogyne calaminthoides, assembly GCA_037126765.1. Taxonomy (NCBI): domain Eukaryota; kingdom Viridiplantae; phylum Streptophyta; class Magnoliopsida; order Lamiales; family Lamiaceae; genus Stenogyne; species Stenogyne calaminthoides. The sequence continues at coordinate 37,442,932 of JBBCBC010000002.1, forward strand.
TCTTGACATCTTAGCCTTCATGTGTTCTTGGCTTAAATTTTAACTTAGATGGGTATCGATCGAGGTCGGCTTAGACCGGGTATCGACATACTAGCCTTCAAATGTTCTTGGCTTAGCTGACTTAGACTTTTTCATTTGTGAATCTATTTCTGATCGAACTCGTGAGAGGTCGGGGACCAGTCCCCCAAATTCGTAAATGTAAAAAGATGGAGCAAGCCTGTGTTATAAGTCATAATTCATGGAGAAATATACCACCGATCTAGATTTTACAACTCATAGTTATTGGTAGAACTTCTTCAGATAGGTCGCATTCCACGGATACATCACGGGAATGCCCTCCAAGTCCTCGAGCTGGTAAGCCCCATTTGGGAGGCATTTTGAAATCTTCATGGGTCCCTCCCAAGTTGGACCAAAAACTCCTTTCTGGACGCCGAGGATCCTTTTTAAGATGAGGTTGCCGACCTTGAATCTTCGGATTTTTGCTTTTGAGTTGTAGTATTTTCTCGACTTTTGTTTGTAGTTTGCGTTTCTTAAGTTGGCTTCCAATCTTTTTTCTTCGAGGAGATCGAGGCTGAGAGATATGGCTTGATCGTTGTCCTCTGTGGTTGTCTGCGATGTTCGATGGCTTTTGACCACGACCTCGGCTAGTATGACTGCCTCCGTCCCGAAAGCCATAGCAAAAGGTGTTTCGCCCGTTGAATTTTGGCAAGTGGTCCTATATGACCATAGGATGCTTGGAAGCTTGAAAGCCCACAATCCCTTTGACTCAATGAGTTGATTTTTCAGGGTGTGTTTTATTATTTTGTTCACAGCTTCAACCTGCCCATTAGACTGGGGGTGATAGGGGGTGGAGAACAGCTTTGCGATTTTCCATTTCGTGAAAAAGGCATCGATCTCGAAACCATCAAATTGCTTCCCATTATCTGTGACGGTTGCTTGTGGTAAGACAAAACGACAAATGATGTTTTTCCATATAAATCGAATAATTTTCTCCTGGGTAATGGTCGGCAAAGGTTCTGCTTCCGCCCATTTGGTGAAATAGTCTACTGCAACCACTGCAAACTTCGAACTACCTGGGGCTTTTGGGAACGGACCGATCAGGTCGATTCCCCACCTCGCGAAAGGCCATGGGCTGTAGATTGATGTGAGCTCCTCCGGAGCTCGCTTAAACGTCGGGGCGAAAAACTGGCATTGCTGGCACTTCTTTGCATATGCAATCGCATCTTTCCTTAAAGTTAGCCAATAATAGCCTTGTCTGATCGTCTTGTAGACGAGAGACTGGCCTGCGGTATGATTTCCATAATCTCCTTCGTGGATTTCCTTCAGGATCACTTGGCCTTCTTCCGGGGTGACTCATTTCAAAAGTGGCAAAGAGAAACTTCGCTTATAAAGCTGTTCGTCGATGATGGAGTACCTCGCTGCTCTTAGTTGTAATCGGCGAGTGGCGACCTTATCCTCTGGCAGTATCCCTTTCTTGATGTAGTCTCTGACTTCGGTCATCCAATTGTTTTCCGGGGTCGCAATCTGAAGGACTACCCTATGAATGTTTGATGGACTCGCTTGGTTCGTCCAAGTTATTTCCTTTATGTCGAAGATGACGCGACCTTCTGAGGGAGTGTTGAGTTTAGTAACTGCTATGTTGTCCATATCTGTGGCGCCTTCCGACGTGGCCAAGCGAGCTAGTGCATCTGCCTGTGTGTTTTCTGCTTGAGGTATCAACTCTATTTGCACCTCCTCGAACTTTTCAATGAGGCTCTTCGCTATCTGTTGGTATTTCATCATTTGTTCACCTCGTGCTTCGTACTCTCCTAACATCTGGCATACGACCAGCTGGGAATTGCTGTAAACTTTTAACTTTCGCACACCAATGGCCATCGCCATTTCCAGGCTATTTATCAAGGCCTCATACTCTGCTTCGTTGTTGGTGGCATGAAAATCAAAACTTACAGCCGTGGTGAAGGATTGTTGTTCGGGACTGATTAGGATCACTCCAGCCCCTGCTCGGGTGCTCATCAAAGAGCCATTGACGTGCAATGTCCATGGGATGTCGTCCGCCTCCGGTGTCTTTTCTGGAAAGGTGAGCTCGGTGAGAAAGTCGGCGAGGACCTGTGCCTTGATCACAGTTTGGGGTGCAAAGGTGATCTCGAACTATCCTAACTCAATGGACCATTTAAACAATCTTCTGGTTGTATCAGGTCGGTGCAAAACCTGCCTCAGTGGCATGGTAGTTAGGACTTCTATTTAGTGATCGAAAAAATATTGTCGAAGCTTCTAGACGCTCATAATCAAGGCATAGACGAGCTTCTCGAGTGGCGGGTACTTAAGCTCGGCATCATTCAAAGTCTGGCTGACGAAGTATATAGGCAAATGGTGCTGACCTTCTGCTCGCACTAACATCGCGCTGAGAGTGGATCCCGAGGCCATGAGAAACAGAAATAACTTCTCGCCTGGTATGGGTTTTGCCAAGACCTGGGGGTCGGAGAGGTACACTTTGAGCTTCAGAAACGCGGCTTGGCATTGCGGGGTCCATGAGAACTTTTCTTTTTTCATGGCTTCGAAAAAAGGCTTGCACTTATCCCCCATTCTGGATACGAATCTGTTGAGAGTTGCGAGACAACCGGTCAATCTTTGGACTTATTTCACATTGCGAGGTGGTTTCATGTCCATGATGGCTTTGATCTTTGTAGGGTTAGCTTCGATACCCCGCTGACTGATGATATGGCCCAGGAACTTTCCCGAACCAACCCCGAAACTGCATTTCTTTGGATTCAGGCGCATGTTGTATTTTCTCAAGATGTCAAAGGTCCGGGCGAGGTGGCACAGATGGTCCTCCTTCTTCTCACTTTTCACCATAATGTCGTCGATGTATACCTCCATGGTCTTTCCAATCTCGTCGGCGAACATTCGATTTACCAAGCGCTAGTAGGTTGCCCCTATGTTCTTCAGACCAAATGGCATCCTCTTCCAACAATACACGTTTTTCTCTGTCAGAAAAGATGTGTGTTGCTGATCATTTTTTGTCCATGGCGATCTGGTGATACCCGGCGAACGCATCCACGAACGTCATCATCTCATGCCCAGCGGTGTTATCTACGAGGTGATCGATATGCGACATTGGAAAGTAATCCTTCGGGCAAGCCTCGTTGAGGTCGGTGAAGTCGATGCATAGTCGCCAAGAGTTGTTTACTTTTTTTACTAGCACTACATTGGCCACCCACTGCGGCTGATCTGCTTGCTCGATCAACTTGTTATCTAGCAGATTCTTTACTTCCTCAACCAGAGCTGCGTACTTTTCTAGAACGAACTTCCTTCTTTTTTGGGACACTGGCCTCTTCATCGGATCGATGTTCAGTTTGTGGCATGTGACCTCGGGGTCGATGCCGAACATGTCCTTATGTGACCATGCGAATACGTCTAGATTCTGCTTGAGGAAATCTATCAGTTGTTCTCGTAGGTCGCTGGGAATTCGTGTTCCGATGGTCAAACTTAGTTCTGGCCGATCAAGGTCGACTGGGATTGTTTCGAGCTCTTCGATCGGTGTTGCTCGTTGATCATTTCTCCCCGTTCTAGGATCGAGGTTGAATTCTCGCTATTCAAAGTCGACTTCCATTGGTTCGAAACCTAGGCGAGGTTCCAAATCTGGTAAATCTCGTGAAGGCTTCTCTCTAGCTGTGATGTCAACTTCCATAGGTGTTACATTTGTTTCTACTACACTATCTATCTTCATTTCATTACTTTCTTCTCTTTCCGAGGTGGAGTTCGGCTTGTACAACTTAGCCCCACCTCGGATTTTCTACCAAAATAAAAAGCAGAATTTAAATCGACACAAGTGTAAGTTAAACATTTTCTTACCGCAATTTGGTCACCCTTGATGGTGTCAATCTTTCCCGTCATGTCCGAGAAACTTAATACAATAAAAGTAGGACGAGGAGATGGCCTCGAACTCATGTTCGAAAGTCCTGCCGAAGAAAGCATTGAAATTTGATGGAGCATCGATGATTATAAAGTCCAGCTGCCTTGTTGCCTTCACTTTAACATCCAAGGTTGATGTGATCTCGACAGATAGGCGGATCATCCCATAGGCCTCAATAGGCTGGTTCCCGAAACCCCGAATTCTGACCTCACAAGGCTCGACGTAGGAGTGGAAATCATCGAGCAGGTCCAGAGTCTTTTTGAAAAGGATGTTGCAGAAAGCTCCATTATCAATCATGACGCGATGAACTAGAGCTCCCATTATTCTGGCCGAGATCACGAGTGGGTCCCAGTTTGGGAACACCACCCCATCTTTGTCCTCCTCGGTGAAGGCGAGCTGCTTCTGACTTGGGGCGATGGTGTTGATTGGAAGGCAACTCAGCACGACATTATCGAGAGCTCGCATCTCGGCCTTCTAGCATCGGTTAGACAGGGAGGTCGCTGGGAAGAATCCCCCAAGGGTCCCCCCATTAGGGCAGATCATATGGATGACCCTGTTCTCCGCTCCCGCTGGGCTCTACGGACCTTGCTTTCCTTGGTCGGGTTGGTTTCCTGGCGGTGGAGCTGGTCGCTGATTTTGCTGCTGCCTTGGCTTAACAAACCTTTCCAACTTCCCTTCCTCGTACAATCTCCAAAGCTCCCTTTGCAGGTCGCGACAATGGTCAGTGTTATGCCCAATGGAGTTGTGGTAGTTACAAAACTTCTTTGGGTTGAGTTTGGAGGTGTCCTGGTACATTTCCTGGGCCGGGGGAATCTGTTGTATGCCCCTGATCGCCTGATAGATCTGAGCTGCATTCATGGTCAGTTTTTCCAGGAGTCTTACCTCCAGAGGGTTATCAACTGGCTTGAAAGTCCCTGGAGGTCGGTAGTGCGTGGATCCGGCCCTCTGTCTGCGGTTTCTCGGGTTTTGGATCGAGGCTTTTGACTTTGATCTTCACCTCGGCTTGTCGCCGCTGCCCAATCTTGAGGCGATATCTCGGCATTGGTGATCATAACCCCTGCTCGGTATCGGAAATCGGCGTAGCTCGATGGATAATCCTTGTTCATCATTTTCCAGAGTTTTGTTCCCTTCTTCAACCCATGCACTCATCCCAATACCTTGGCTTCGTCGCCCAGCGGCTCGCCTTCCATAATGAGCTGGTCTATTTGATCAATATATGCTCGGTCCGACTCCTCCTCGAACTGATAGATGTTTGTCAAACGTTGCTTTGTTCCCTTATCTTGGGTCGGTGAGGCGGCGTGGTGAGGAACAATTGAGCCATCTGGTGGAAAAACTCTATGAACGTCGGGGGTAAGGAGTTGAACCATCGGTAAGCTTGGTCCCCTAGAGTGAGCGGAAAAAAAAGCGGCATTGAGTGGCATCAGTCGCGCCCATGGAGTTCATGTAGGACGTGTATTTGCTCACGTGATTTATCAGGTCGGTGTTACCGTTGTATTGGGTGATGGAGTTGACATTGATCTTGATTTGTACAGGAGCGAGCATGATCGTGGCTGATAATGGCGAAATGGGTATTTTTGTGGGTGAGAGGCACTCCCTTTGCTCGCCAAATGCTCTTGGAGGTCCTTGATGTTCTGAAGGATGGCGGCCATCTGCGGAGAGTCGTTCTGTCCGGTGACCTCGCCAGGATGACGGCGAGGTGGAGAATTTCTTTCCTATCGGCGGGGTGATGGGGTTCGATAACGTTTGCAAGGTGAAGGGGTTCTTCCCACCCTACGAGGTGAAGGACTTCGTTCGAGCCGATCTTTCGCTGATACTCATTGTCTGGGTCCGCCTTGGGCTACCGATCCTGAACACAAACTTTTGAGTTAAGCATAGTTAAGATTGGGCACGACTGGCCGATCTCGGCTGGGGTCCGCGGCCTTGGTGTTGGCCGCTATTGAAACCTTCTGAGAATAGATGTTTTTGAATGGGATTAGGCCCCTCGTTCGGATTACGCCGATAGATCGAGTACGCCAAGGCCCCTCGAGAGTTGCTTCCTCACTTCCTCATGGCGGTCCCTCCCCGGGCGAGGTTCCTCGCAGAGAGGTTCTTCTTGGCGAGGCCCTTCGTAGTTGGCTCTATCCTTGTAAGACTCCTCGCGCCCTTAGCCTTTGCCCTTACTTTGGGCCTTCTGGTTCAGGTTGTGGCGTAGGTCGCCGTCTGGGATCAGCACTTTGGCCTGCTTTCGGCGTAACTCTGCGATGGCTTCATCGATTTCTTTCGGAGTACGGATCTGCTCGAGCTTTTGAGCAATCCCCGTGGTGGGTCCCCGGCCTTTGCGATTTTTGCTAAACGGCCGGACGCTAGCCCCTGCTCCACCGGAGCGACATGAAACTGAAAAGGCTTTCCTCTTGGTGATGAGAGTTGCTTGAGACATGGTTGAGTGATTTTTTGAGATATTTGGGTATATGAGATGAGTTTGTACCGAAGATTCGTGAGGAATACTCCAATGAGAAAACACTAAGAACTTAGCTCGATATTTCTTAAAGAGTACCCTCCTTCTAGCGTCAATTGTTGTGTACTAAAATATGAGGATTATGGATTAAGATGTGGCTTGATGATCTTAGTGACACAAACAATAAATGTGTAAAATGGATTGTATTTATGTTATATGATTGCTTGAGAGAGTAAGAGTTTGAGCAATAAATTTGCAAGAGGTTTTGTAAGGTATTTATTTCCCTCCTTCTTGGTCATAAATGACCCATATTTATAAAATTTGGGAGAGTGGAGCTCACTCTCCCGATTTACAAGGACAAGTAGCCGGAAATAACTCTACAAAACATTAAATGCTACATGATTGATGTGACCCAGGTCGGAGGTCGCTGGGAGGTCGCTCGAGGGATCAAGAGCTCGCGCTCCTCGCTGGGACATCGCTCGAGGCGAATCCGGATTTGCAGAGATTTAGCCGTATATCTACTCATAGCTACTCATCATTACCGTCCTTTACTGACACATCTCTGATTGAGGTCATTCTTAGGTAAGGTCCCTGGGGCTGCTCGCCTGCCACGAGTCCCATCCCCATTAATGCTCCGTACTTGTGTCAGTGTGTGACCTGCGAGGTGCGTCCAGGTCGCATACCGGTTCTTGGCATGCCTTCGTTTCCATCCTTTCTGCGAGGTTTATACTTGTGCAGAATGTGGTCTGGTCCTCCTCTGTTTCTTTCCAGGTCGGGCCCGACCTCGCGCCATATGCCCACAACAGGTTTCAAGAAATTTATTAGCAAGAGAAGAGGCATTGAGAAAACTCACAAATGGCCGCACATTCATAAATGGATACCATTACAGATCAATGATGCATGGGAGGAAATCAAAAGAACCTTCTGGTTCTATTATGAGATTCTAAGAGAATGGAGAGGGAGCAGCTCAGACAAGAATGAGGCATTCATTGAATATTTGCTGACATTCTATCCTGAGTATTTGCAGAAGTGGATCAATCTGGCAGATGAAGGCAATACTCAGATTGTAGCCCAGGGCCATACATGTACCCTGCTCCAAGATTCGAGAATGGATATGTGAATGAAGGAGCTATCTCTCAGGAAATTGCTCAGTATGCTCTTTAGCTAGGCTTAACTGGTAACAACCCTGAAATCATCAAGGCAAGAGATGAATTGAAGAAGAGGTACTATGGGATGTTCAATCTGAAAGTCCCTGATGATGAGATTGAAGAAGACTGAAGACTTGTAAACTTTATGCTTATGTCTTGTGTTTTTTTTTTGTTTTTTCATTGTAAACTGTAATGACTATCTACTGATCAATGAAAATTTTATCTTTTATGCTCAAAGATAATGTCTCATTATCTTCTTACATGTCTATGAATTTCTTTGATATGCCAGTTTGGTTGGAATTGTTGGGAGAATTTTTTTACTGAAACCTGAGTATAGGTTAGGTTTTCTCAAATGTAACAAGATGGTTTTGGCATCATCAAAAAGGGGGAAATTGTTGGGAGATGAATTTAATAAGATTTTGATTAGATCCCAAAACCCCTGAGTATGACATGTATCAGGACATCTTGATAGTATAGGATCAGGATCAGGTTTTAATAGATATTAGAAATCAGGATTATCTGCACCATGTATAGTCAGCAGATATAGATCAGGGAAGTTTAATGTACTGAAGACTCAGAAGACTCTGAACTATCAGAAGTATCCTGAAGACTCAGAAGAACCCTGAGGACCCAGAAGACTCTGAAGAACCCTGAAGACCCAGAAGACTCTGAAGACTCAGAAGAATCCTGAAGACCTAGAAGACTCTGAAGAATCAGAAGAAATCAGGAGAATCCTGAAGATCCGAAGATCCTGAAGATCCGAAGATCCTGAAGATTGTTTTGTACTTATCAAAAAGGACCCAGAACAACTATCTTGATGAAATAGTGTTATGTTCATTCCTAGTACAAACAAACAGAATATTAGACATTTGTGAACATTAAGGAACATATCAGTTCAGAAGAATCAACTTAAAAGAGCCGTTTGTTTGTCTCTGTTCAAAGGAAGATCTTGACCAATGAGGAGGCAACAACAACATCTACTCATCGACAATCGAAAGTTTACATCTCACTAAAGAAATGTCGAATCGATATCTTCCAGTTTGCATAAATTGGTGATTGGCTACATGGTCGATATTTCCTAAAACATGCAAGAGGAGTGTTCAAACCCTAAAAAATATTCATCAATAACCGGAAGAGGAAACCCTTGATGCTATCTCTTCCAACGGATAGTTTTTTTTTCAAGAGTAACCTTTGTAGAAGTTGCCTATAAATATCAGTGACCTTCTACATTGAAAGGTTACGGGAAATTTTAAAAAACTCAAGAGCTCATTCGTATTCTTGCAAATTGAAGCACTCGAAAACCCTAAAATTTCCCAAGTGTTTCACATTGGAGAGAGCTCATTCACTAAGCCTAGATTGATAGAAATATCCAAAGCTTAGTAGAGATATCCTAGCCTTTGCATGTGTTCTTATTGTAAAGGATATCTCACCCTAGTTGGAAACCAACCCAAACCCAAACCCCTTGATAAGGTAGTTTGTGTGTGAGTTTTGTTGGTGAGTTAGAGTTGTAAAGAGTGAGTAAGCTGCAGGTTAGTCAGCCAGAAAACTCTAGAGAAGAAGTTAGTAAGCTACTTGTGGTAGTCTGAACACTTGTGTGTGTTTGAGTTAGTAAGGCTGCGGTGAGTCGGTAGTAAAACTCAAGGTAGAAAAGTGAGTAAGCTACAGTGAGTTAGCCTAAAAGCTATAGGAAGTGGTTAAGAAATTTCTCTGAAGATCCGAGAGAGTGGACGTAGGAGCTTGAGTCTCTGAACCACTATAATTGTTGTGTTGTTTGTTTTATGTACTGCATTATATCTGTTGCATGTTTTTCACTGATACTCAGTTGGAATCAATCCACTGAATGTGCATTAACTGATTCACAGCCTTAATCACTATTTTACTAAGGAAGAGATTTTCAGCAAGCTAAAACGAGTATAAAGTTAGGGCCAACCATTCCACAGACTTGAGTAGCTAGAACAGATAGTTACCAAACTGAACTAACTCTACTGAGTGTTCAGTAAGATAATTATCTGATCCAAGCTCCTCAGGATCTCTGATAAATTCAGGATCAGTTGGGCTAATCTGAAGCTTCTGAAAGTTGCTCAGGATCATTGTCTCAATAGACTTTGACTCAGGGCAATTTGTGCTTCTCAGGGCAAAAATATCAGGATAACCTGACCCATCTGACCTCAGTAAAGAAAAAGTTTTAAAATTCACTGAACACGTGTATCCCCCCCCAATACACGTGTAAGACTCGTTTGCACCGGAACCAACAAAGTGCCTCTTGATGTCCCGCCTGGGCTAGATTGAACGCGCCCCATATTCTCCATTTGACCGAGTCCCCTAAACTTTCCGTGGTTGTATGGCATCTCCAGTGTATATAATTGGATGGCTTGTCTCATGCGCTCCACCTTGTCCACTGGCTGGGGTAACTGTGTGAGTTGTTCCTCCATGACTCTCTAGACATAAAAATATTTTGACATATAAAATTATATATATTATTAACTAAGTTGTATAGTGGATAAACAACGTTAATATACTCAGTGCTTTTTTGTGCTCTTGGAGAAGTTAATTGCCTGGTTGCTTCCATATCAATCTTGACTAATATTTAATCTTTGAACTTGATTGTAATTTGTACGGTCGAGTACAAAAATGAGGAACTAAGTAGATGGGGGTGTCAACATGATTATCTTAAAATATCAAAGTTCTGAATGGTGTTAAGAAATTAAAAGAAAAATTAGTAAAAACGATAAGACATTCACAATAAAGAGAGAAGAAGGTGTAGCTCCAAAATTCTCTAGTTCATTGCTTCAAAGGTATGTTTGTTATTCTTAATGTACATATTAAATATGGGGAGAAAATAGAAAATCAAAATCTGCATTTTGTACATCAAACTTGAAATCCCATCCCCATTCACCTTTGTAAGTCTTGCATCAACTGGGCTTGATATATATTGCCTGAGAAAGCAAAAGAAAAAACATCAACTTTCATTCAATGCATCTACTAAGCAACTCCATGAACAAACTCTTAACACAATGTTGAAAATTTATCCACCTGTGATGTAGTTTGATCTCCTTAGTCTTTGTACTTCATGGTTTCTTTCTCGAACCCGATTGTGGGAAACTGCTTTGCAAAATCTTCAACATCATGGCGAAGTTTTGCAATCTCCGATTGGAATGAAGGAGTGGCCAAGGTAACCAAGAAGTCCTTCAACTTTGTCCCTGGAGTCAAACAGCAGATCAAATTCAGTATTCTATGCAAATATAAAGTCAAGTGCATTTTCAAATGACATTAGTTGTTTCACTAAAAGATATTAATTAGTCAGTATTAAGTTATTAACTGTGCACCAGTTACACGATGCAACTGGTGAATCCAAGTGTTACTCATCAAGTTATATGTGTTTCGAGTAAAGTCATGTAAACAAGCTAACGTTGCAGAATTATCATTGGTAAAGACGATGGAGTTATGAAAAAGAAGATGGTGTTGAGAACAGATTTGAACACCTTTCGTCTCTGCCTTTATTTTCAGAGCCAATGTTACAGCAGCATCGAAGAATTCAGCAACTTTGACGAAATCATCCTCTAAAAATCCCCTAGAAGTAAGAGCAGGGGTACCTAACACGAAAAACAGTTATAAAACTTGATTAGTGAAATGGTTTTATAATTTTAACCAGGTTGAGGAAGAAAAGTAGCTCACCCATCCTGATGCCACCGGGAACCATGGCAGATACATCTCCAGGAACAGTATTCTTGTTGGCTGCAATATGGACTGCTTCCATCACCTTCTCAACCCTTGATCCATCAATACCCTGAAAATGGAAATTCCAAAAAGTATCACACTTTCCAGTCTCATTCTCATGCAACACAAGAAAAGATATTGATCTAAATCTGCTTCAATCTTATACCTTGTTTTTCAGATTTACCAGGACTAAGTGGTTATCTGTTCCACCAGAAACAAGTTCATATCCATTTGCAGTAAGAGTCTGCAATGGTAGACATTTTTTAATATTTCCCATGTTCGAATGCAGTGAGAGAAGGAATATTTCAGAATTTGATAAAAAATTGAAGTTTTAATTTGAATGGTGTTTGGTCATACCTCAGCAAACTTTGCGCAGTTGCTCAGGACTTGTTCTTGGTAAGCTTTGTATTCCGGAGTCACTGCCTGCATTTAGAAATGGAATATTGTTTACATAGTTTCCATTTTCTGAAATTATGCAAGTGGATAGACAAATAGAATAACCGAATAATTATCAAATGCATTGAAGAAATGTTGTACAATTTCTAGACATTTAGAAGGGCGTTTGGTTCAAATTCTTAAATGGAATGACAATGAGAATCACTGAATAGTGAATTCAACGAGAGTGATGCTTACATTGTTAGTATTTTGCTCTAATTTGGAAAAGTTGGAGATAAAAATTGACTGTTGGATGAAGAATAGTGAAATGATTGATGAGAAACGATTATATGAGGGGAGGTAGTTAATCAAAATGAGAATGATTAACTTATTTTGATATGTTGAACATTTTATATTTCTCATTAACCACCACAAGTATCTCATTAACATTCACATTGAAGACTTTTGAACCACACACCCCCTTTTATTATTTCTGTTGAAAAAGAGTCCAAGCAGAGGATACAGCATAATTCTGAATCCTGAATCATATGATATTTGGAGTGTGGAACCTGTTTCAAAGCAACTGCCAAACCAGTAATGGTGTGGTTGTGGGGGCCACCTTGAAGTCCAGGAAACACAGCTTGATTGATTTTGTCTTCAAAGTCATATAACACCTTCAAGAAATAGAGTTCAAAAATTCATTTAAAAAAAAGACTCATTATCCTGAAAGAGAACCTGATTGATAAGAAGGATAAAGAGAGGCTCAAAGAAAAGAACTAGACCTCTTTGCCCTGTTTGTTGATCTCTTTAACACCCTTCCTGAAGAAAATCATGGCACCACGGGGCCCACGAAGTGACTTGTGGGTTGTAGTTGTCACCACATCTGCATAATCGAACGGTGATGGGATGACTCCAGCTGCAACTAATCCGCTAATATGTGCCATATCAGCAAGTAAAATTGCTTTCTGTTTGTCACAGACCTGCCAAACACATCCAAGAAACGAGCTCATGTTTCTTTATTCAGACAACAAAAGAAGCAGAAAATGCATATATGGTGAAATTAATTACCTTTCTGATACGTGCATAATCGTAGAGACGAGCATAAGCACTAGCACCAGCAACGATTAATTTCGGCCTGTAGAGTACAGCACTCTTTTCCATCTGCACAAGATAAATCAATTCATTGTGTCTGTAACATAAATTGCTCTCATTAAAACAAACTTGGTAATTTAGAGAGAAACTCTGAATTTGAGCAGTTGAATTGTGGCCAGATGCTACGAAAGATAAATGGGCTCTAAGCAATCATGATCTGCAGGAGAAAAAGAAGATACCTGATCATAATCAATGTAACCAGTGCTTTCATCCAATCTGTATGGCATAGTCTCAAAAAATATAGAGACTGCAGATATCTTCTTAGTATCAGTCTGTACAAATGCAAGAAAAAATAAAATCACTTCTAATATTCTTAATAATCAGAAGTAAATGATTAAAAGAAAGCACGTCTTAGAGAAATGTAAAATAGTGGGAAATATGATGATCATTATGAGATGTTTGAGACATATAACAGAACTTGGGAGTACCTGATAACCATGAGAAAGATGGCCTCCATGAGGAAGATCAAGTGCCATAATTCTTTCATGTGGTTTAAGCAAAGCGGTGTAAACGTGAAAGTTTGCTGGAGATCCTGACAGGGGCTGCACATTTACTGCATTAAGCAAGAATATGATGTAAGTGCTAATGATACTCTTTCTACAGTTTCTACGACTATATTTGTCTTTCACTTTAATATTAGACATAGTCTTGTATGCACCAAGTGCACGATGCAACTCAAATGAAAAGGTATTAGTTGGTCAGTATTAATTTTTACTGAACAGTAATAGTTGTTTTCACTGAAAAGTATAAGTTGTGTACAGTTGCACTGTCCCACTGGTGTAAAAAAGACACTCTTAATATTAACATATTATGAGCCTCAAAGATTACTAGGAGAATTCATGTTCATATACCATGGCTTAAATTTATTTGAATCTTCTTCATGTCAAAACATTTAAGTTACTGAACTTAATGCCATTACCTCCCCATTTTGCAGGGTCCAATCGGAATGCCTCGAGAGCACGTTTTTGGCAGAGTGTTTCAGCCATGTCAATGTACCTGCAATTTCACAACACTTGTTCAGCAGAAGAACACTAAGGGGGATCAATAGAAACAACCTGATGCCAGTATCATAAGCAGAAGCGACGTTCATCATTAATCAAAGAACAAAGAAGTGACGATTTTTTACTCACTCATTTCCTCCATAGTATCTAGCACCAGGATATCCTTCACTATACTTGTTAGTCATAACTGAACCAACTGCTTGCATCACAGAAATAGACGTGAAATTTTCCGAGGGGATGAGTTCAAGCCCCTACATCATAAATCCCAAGAGTCAACACCCAATCCCAGAAACAATACAAGATTTAAGGTTACTTTACAAGAGAAGATGCTCAAATTGCAGCACGCAAAATGCTAGAAATTACCATAAAATCCCCTTCATTCAATCTGCTTTAACTAGAAGAAAGCTAGAGAATGAATACCTTCCATTGTCGAGCTTTTTCGTGCTCGATGATGTCAGCAATCTCAGGATCAACGACCTCCAAAGGAGCATTCAACTGCTTTGGCCACTGCAAATTCACTCTTAACCATCAGTAAAGATCAACCTAACCAACTAAAACAACAACAGAGCTCATAAACAACACAAACACAATCAACAATACAATAGCAAATTGATTCCTACAGTCAGGACATTCATCAAACATGTTGTGTGCATACCGAGACGCCATTCTTTTCCTTGTCGTACACTGCTTCATTAGGCAAAGATGACTGCACAACACAAATTCCCTCTTATCAGCACTCAATCAAACGAACAAAGAAACACCACATAAAGAAATCATTGAAATTAAGTGACCATGTAATAGAGAGAACCCCCGCGCTTAATGGGTTTGCTGAGGGAGGAGGAAAGCCTCCTAACAGCCATTGCCAGCACCATTTTTCTCTTCCCTTGCTCTGTATTTCCTCTGCCACTATACCTACGCAAAATACATGAGCAGACCAAATTAGGGAGCTACACTCTGAGTCACTAGTTTTGGGTATGGGTGAGAAATTGGGTGGTGCCAGAAAATCCAACAATATTTCTGGTTCTTGTGGTTTTTCCCTCCATGGTTTTATCCACTACGCACAACCAACGGGTGACAAATATGTATTGCTACACTTTTCTTTCTTCTTTTTTTTTCTTTCCTATCACCAATTATCAAGATAAAATTTTCTTTTTAAGTGAAAAATTATACTACATCTTGTTTTTCAGTCAGATCTCCCATTACACAATGATGTTATATTTTTACATTATATTTTTTAAATTTACACCATGTGTCAATTTTAAAATATCTATAAATATAAAAATAACATCCTAACATAACCCTTTTTTTTCTATTTAGGAAATCAAACTTATTTTTATTAAACAATTAATTTCTTCCAAATTTCATTCCAAAAGATCTAATAAAAAAAATTATAATTAATTAATTTAAATTAAATATATATAGATTAACCAATAATTAAAATTTTAATTATTTAATTGGAGTGTGTATATTATAATCTTAATCTATCATATAAATTTAAAATCCAATAAAAAAATGAAAACTTATTAGAAGAAAAAACTGACAACATATGTTATAAAAAAATAAAATTTTAATATTTAAAAACTCAATAATTATTATATATAAAGTTTCTACATATTAATATAAATTTATATGTACTTATAAATAAAGTTGACGCAATTAATATAATAGTTATATGTAATTAATAACTGTTGTTTTTTTTTCTAAGAGTGGGACGGGAAGTTAAATTTTTAAAAGATTAAATCTCAAGCAATTTTCAATATAATTTCTATAACTTGGAGAAAAAAATAATGAATTGACATCAATCACAATAATCACATTTGTAGTACATACATTTATTTAATAATCGTAAAAAATTATAAAAATTTATAAAATTTGAAAAAAATAAATATTTTATATATGTTTAATATTTTATACTACCTTCGTCCCCGATAAGGTGCACATTTTCCCGGGCACGAAAACTAAGAAAACTTATTTTATTGGTATTATTTAAATAAATTATAATGATATTGTGAGTATGTAAGTTTTGAGTGTTTTGTCATTTTAGGAAATGTGCACGTTATTGTGGGACGGATGGAGTATGTTGTATAACTTTTAACAGTTATTAATTACATATAAATATTATATTAATTACATCAGATTTATTTATAAGTACATACAAATTTTATATTATTAAGTAAAAAAATTACATATATTAATTATTGAGTTTGTCTGTAAAGTTTTATAATATTTTTAAATATTAATTTTTTTAATAACATATTTTGTCAGTTTTTTTTTTCTAATAAGTTTTCATTTTTTTATTGGATTTTAAATTTATATGATAGATTAAAATTATAATATACGCACTCCAATTAAATAATTAAAATTTTAATTATTGATTAATCTATATATGTGTAGTTTAAATTAATTAATTATAAATATTTTTATAAGATCTTTTGGAATGAGATTTGGAAGGAATTAATTGTTTGCTAAAAACAAGTATGATTTTCTAAATAGAAAAAAAATGTTATGTTAGGATGTTATTCTTATACTTTTATATATTCTAAAATCGACACATGGCGCAAATCTAAAGAATGTAACAGAAGATGTAACACCATTGTGAAGCAGGAGATCTTGACCATTTTTTTTATACTTTAATTTATGGGATGTGCTTATTCTCCTGAGGCACACTTGCATGAAACAGTCTTACGATGAGACGGGGCATAAATTGGGCATTTTCGCTTTAACACTTTGGGAGGATGTGTGTGATTTGTGTTGCATTGTACCCCGTCTCATATGAATTTTTGTCTTTTATACAAATATTATAAGTACTAGTATACATTTTTTTACAAAGTATATGGTGAACAAGTTTCACGGTGAAACTAGTTAAAGAGTATGACTTATATAACTAAAGGGTATAGTCGTGATAACTGAAGAATGTGATTTTTTACTATAAATAGTATTACTCATAAAAGTGAAGGGTGTGACTTATATTACAGCAAATGATATAATTGTGATAATTGAAGGGTGTGATTTTTATTATTAAAGAGTGTAGTCGTGATAACTGAAGGATCATGTCTGTAAAAAAATAAACAAGTTTCACAACATACCAACTCTACATTTTTTTAGATTTCAAGAGCCACCTCCTCAGTCCCGTTCCTTTGCCAATTGCCACGAGCAAAAAAAATCTATCATTTCATATAAAAATAATATGCGAAATTACAATATGATTGAGTTTTGATTGTAAATTTAATATGATTGGGTTTTAATTGCCAGTGAGGTGCTGATTTATTGTATACTACATAATGTTTTTTGTTTTTGATAGGATGTATACTACATAATGTAATATTGGCTTATGGAGTCTGATCGACTGCTCTACATCTTAATTTTTCGGTGATCCAATTTCGTCTATAAATATCTATGTTGGGGCCTTTTTTGACATACTCGACCAGAATGGTCTTTAGGAGTTTGACTCAGTTTCATCTATAAATACATATCTGAATCGTTGTATTTATTATCATCGAAATATTAGTAAATCCTGTAATTTAGTAGTGCCTCCATGCATACTCATTCTTGTTAAACTTGGTAATCAAATTTGTGTTATTTAATTTTATTTTCTCTCAATTTTTCTATTATTGCAGTTTAAATGCTAACAAGATCAAAAGCGACCAGGAGATCATACCCAATGTAAAGGGCATATTTGTTTGTTTTTTTTTTTTTTTTTTCTGCAACATTATCTTTTAATGGAGTTTTGGTATTACTATGCAAGCCCATTACTCATAATTCTATGACAGTGGGCTGGGACCGTAACAAAAAAAGGACAGGCCCATATACCTTATCTCAATATCTGAAGGGGGGGCCTATTTCTTTTCTAACCTCCACTATTAAAAATTAGTCCAGATTGGTTTCAAAAATAAATAAATTGTCCAAAGTTTGATTTATATATACTTCACGGGAATAATGTTTTTAAGGACTGTAGGAGTGTAGCATCAAAACACAAAAAGAATCAGTTTGCAACGTGAATGAGCTGGAGAATCAACTTGCAATACAAGCAAGGCTGAAAGAGACAGTTGCAACCAATTCTGTAATAACAGAATCTGGTGCACTCACTACTTCAGCAACTTGAAGGCCACTTATTGGCGGTTTTCCTTGTTAGTTCTAGATGATTCTTTCCATAGCCACACAATATCATCTGTTTCATATATTGTGTTCCACTTTATGTTCCATAAGATAGATTAATGACATGTGTAGTGGGCAAAAAAATCCAACGAACCACCATTACCCTGGGTCCATGTGTTAAAGATCCAGGAGGTGGAATAATTTTGGAACACAAAAAAGTGGCACAGAGGAATTGAACTGTTCCATAGCATTACTCTATATATAACAGGGTTCAAGGTGCAATTGGTGATTAACAGATTCATTCAGTCATTTACTAGATATTGTGAGTGAAAGTTGAGAAAAACGAGCAAGTTTAAAGTTGTGAAACTGAGTGCTCATTTGTATGACCTTGTATAGCCTTAGGGGATTGATCTATTGGAAGTTTTGGGCTCTCGGCAGTGGACGTAGATCATTAATCGAACCATTTAAAATCTTGGTGTTTTTTTTCAGTTTTACACTTCTTCTACACTAATACCTTTTAGTTCAGCAAGCAATATTTTTCTTTTAGGTAACTAATACTGGTACTTGTTTTGGATCATATTCAATTGTTGAGAGTAATAGCTTGAATTCACAACAAGGACTGTAACTGATATTAAAAAAAAAAAAAGACTGTAACTAAGATAATTGAACTTTATGTGTAAGTGTAACTCGCAGATTATCTTTTTTAGCACGGCAATTATGGGTGTAGCAATAAAAAGATATGTTTTCAAGCTATTATGGAGTATGGGAGTTATAAGGTGGTTTGGATGAATTTGTGGAGTGTTTGGGTGTTTGGTGTACTAACTACTAACATCTAACAATTAACTTTGTCCGATAAAAAAAAATATATATATGTTTTCAGTATGGTAGTTTAATATAGCCTTTATTTTCACGCATATACGTTCATAATTTTTTTTTTCACATATAGACCAAATTAGCCTGATAAACCACACCTATGAACCAAAGTTTGCGAAAATTAAGATTTTACGACCTAAATGTATGAAAATAACATTTATTGTTCTTTAATCGTCAGATTAATAAAATTAAAATAAATTGCTACCTCAAAACTACAGTCCAAAAAAAACATTATTTTCTATGTGTTACATACTATATTTCCCGTCTTTGGGGCATGTGCCTCGGCAAACTTTTTTTTTTTTTCTATATTTATGTAATAAAAATTACATTTATTATTATTGAATTTATAAATATATAAAAACACAGTAGCTCTCAAAATTGCAAGAAAGTCTACAGTGCGCGTGTACAGTAACACGCCTGCTGATGAAACTGTACACTAGGTGTTCTATCTCGCGTGAACACTGAACAATATCGATTTCTGTATATGGTATTTTTTTTTTTTTGAATTCTAACAAAATTGAAGCTCGAACCAACTTCACGTGATAAATATTATATTGACAATAATTCTAGCAGGCCTTTATTGAAACTCACAAACAATCACATTAAAGTATTAATTTTTAGGAAGATATTTCAGTTGAGTATGTCACACAATAGTAGAAAATAATATTCTCTCCGTCCCAAATAAACGTGCACGTTTACTATTTTCACGTGTTTTTGCGAACAAGTTTTTTATTAGTATTTGAAATGATAAAATAATTTTTAAAGATGCATGCAATAGATGAGATGTAGATCTATAATACCCCTCTTTAAAAATCACTTTATCATTTAAAATACTAATAAACAACTCGCTCACAAAAATTTGATAATAAAATATGTATGCACACTTTTATGGGACGGAGGTAGTAATTGTTTTAAAAGAATTATAAAAAGTAATTTATTTAAATATTTTATTTGACAAAGCAGGTAAAGATTGAAACAATTCTCAGGTTTGAAAAAAGTTCATCTCTTGTGCCTAAAAAAAAAAAGTTCATCTCAAAATACGAAAATTAAGGTTTTGCTTGGATGTATCATTATTTTTTCATTTTCCATTTTCATGGGAAAAAAATTGTTTTGGATGAATAGGTATGAAAAATAAGAGTGTGATTGGATGTGAAAAAAGTGTAATGATTATACTTGATGTGATATGTCTGTGAAAAAATAGAGTATGATTGGATGTTAGTTTTTTTTTCTTTTGAATAGTTAATATGATGAAATTTTAATTTATGTTGTATTAATTAATAAAATAATTTTTAATAAATTGAATATTAAGGTTTTATAATATTATAATCTTATATTAAAAAAAATATTTTAACTAATATTTTATTAATATTAATAACGTTAATATTAATAATTATTTTTTAATATAGTATTATTAAAAAATACTATCAAAATAATATTCCGAAAATATAATTATTAATATAATAATAATAATAATAATAATAATATTTAGAGTTTTAATAATATATATGAATATTCATATAATAATAATATTTTTATTGTGACGTATTTAGGGCCGGCATACTGTACCGTACCGTACACACTGTTTACCATACCGAAAATTTCGATATACCGAATTTTGGTATGCTAAAATCGTATACCGTATATCGTACCGAAACTTTGGTATACAATACCGTACCAATTTTTTTGATATATACCAAATTAACGGTATACTATTTCATACCAAAATTTGACATATCGTTCATACATTTGATTATTTATTAAAAAAAGTAGAAAACCTGTATTTATGAATTATAATTCTGAAATTTTATTAAATTAAAAAATATAAAAATATAAAAATATTATATATTTATAGATATGGTATGGTATATACCACAATGTACTGGGATACCGAATACTGAAAATATACCGAAATATTTTTCGATATACCGGTATACCCAAACTAAATATACCATTACCGTACTTAAATGTCGATACAATAACTATCGCACTAAACAATTCGGTATACCGAAAATTTCGGTAATTTTTGTATTTTTTGGTATGGTAAGCTTGGTATACCGGTATATTCGGTATTTTTTTCACCCCTAATTGTATTAATATAATAAAAAAAATTGAAAATTAATTATGTATTTAATATTTCAATATTATTAAATAATAATAATTAATACTGATATTATAATAATTATAAGAATATTAAGTAATATTTAACAACAATATTTATGTTAGACAAAAACTCATATGAGACGGTCTCATGCATGAGACGGGGTACAACTTAGCACAAATCACACACACCCCTCTCAAAATGTTAAAGCGACAATGCCCAATGTATGCCCCGTCTCACCGTGAGACCGTCTCATGCAAGTGCGTCTCTTTATGCTATAATGATATTTAATAGAAATATTCAAGTTATATTAAAATTATATTATTATTTAATTTTATATTATTATATACATATTTAATACTATTAAGAAAATATAAACAATATTAACATTTTTAGTATACTGAAAATAATTAATTATTATATTATTTAATATTTCAAAAATTGTTAGTATAATAATAGTTACAGTATTTTATAATATTATTATTTTATTGACATTATTGATAATATAAAAATAAAATTAATAATTATTAGGAGTATAATAGTATTGAATAGTATAATTTTAATATGAATATTAATACTATATTGATAGTATTTAATAGTATTTAATACGAATGTTTATATTATTATATTTATAATTTTTTAATTATATTAATATTTTAAATATTTATTTTACATGTAGGACAAAATTATTTATAATTATTTTAGTATCTTAAATATTATTCATATTATTATAATAATATTTCTACATAGTTAATAATATTAATAATTTTATTAATATATAAATATATTTGATATTAATATTAATATTGTAATAGTATTGAGAAGTGTTGTGAATAGTATTGAGAATGTGAGAATTAATTCTGAATAGTAATGAAAATGTTGAGTGAATAGTATTAAGAAATGAGAGGGAATAGTAATAAAATTTGAGAATGGATAGTATAGAGAATTGAAAGAATTTTTTAAAAATTGAAAATTGAGAAGAAAAATGAGAAAAAAAGTCATAAGCAAGCGCAACCTAAGCCACGCTTAATTTCAAATTTGAATACAAGCCCTAAATTTGTGACGTTTCAAATTACTTCAGTCTACTATAAATATTTAATTTTTTTGTGAGCCACCATCCCACCATTCTTTTTCTATTCAATCAGTTAAGTTCACTCAAAATAGCTCAACATCTTCTTCAATGGCATTTTATCCAAAGATCATCAAATGGGAGAACTGAACTGATTGAAGATTTAGTATACCAAATCTCAATGAAGATTTGAGTTTTTACAGCCCTTTATTGGGTTCATTTTTAAATTTTATATGTGTTCATGTGAAAGTATAAATTGATAATTTGGTTTAATTGAATGTTAGCAGAAATAGATATGAGGGGAGGGCAGTCGCCCCCCTTGGAGTTAAAATTTTTTGTACGTAGAAAATTTTATAATTATGTCTTAAAATCATAAAATTTTATCATTTCACCCGTTGAAATATTAAATTTCGGCTCGTTTACTTAGTAGAAAATTTCGCCCCTTATAGGGGTGGATTCATGATTTTCAATTTGGGAGTACGACAAAATAATTTAAATAATATTAATTATTTAGTATTTAAAATCTCACGGATCGATATATTATAATTATATTTGAATTTATTGAATCTAATATTTTAGAAGTATTCTTTAAATTGGTGGTACATTTAAATATATATATTAACTAGTTTGTATCCCCGCGTATAACGCGGATTGAAAAAGGAAATTAAATTGAAAAAAAATAGAATTTTGAAATATTTAAAATAGGATTATACACACAACTAATTTTATGTATAGAGACACAAAAATATACTCATAAGGAAGTGAGCAAAAGGAAGTAAAAATTCCATACCGCTATTGATAACTATGTGGTGATCGATCGGCCCGAATAATCGAAAACAAAATCAGTAAAAGACATTGAATCATTCTTATACAATGTATTTTACTGATCAATTTATGAAATTGAAAATTTTTTTTCATGCACATCAATTTGCATAGGGGTTTAAAATTTCAATGTAAAAAACACTGGATCAAATTGGTGTTTTCCCATCTTAGAAAGTTCATGTACTTAGTGTGCTTAAAAGCTCCATATTTAATAACACATTTAAAAAAATAATAATAATAACGCACCAATTTATTTTTTTTACCCGATTATATAGTCTTTTTCCATAAGTTTTTTTAATAAACTTCAAAAGCAAAGATATATTTTTTTGACAATTTATAAACGTGAAAAATAGTAAAAAGTAGCGACTGATTACCATGGAGTGCGATCAGATAACAAAAAAATAATTGTTGCAGATTAACAAATCAATAATTGAAGAAAGGAGAAAGAAAAATAAATTGCAAATGAAAATAATATAAATCACTATAAATTAACTCGTAAAAAGAGATATACAAGTGACTGCGGCAGTCTGTGGTTAAATTAGGGATTGAATATATGTTTTTAATATGAAACAATAAGGTTATCATGATTGTTGCCAAGTTGAAAATTTGCAGTTGAAAAATTTGGGTTTAATTTGGTTTATGCTGAAAAATGAAGTATTCTTAAAATAACAAACCTGCGACAAGATTATAATCTTTGATTCTTTGATCCGAAAATTGTGGGTGAAATGAAAAAAGTTATTTAATGTTTCTGTATTTACCACACAGAAAATGAAAAGTAGCTGAATTATCTTTCCAAAGAGAAATATTACAATTATTAATTTTGGTTTTAGAAAGCAAATTTGTATGCAACATGTATTTAGTATAATCAGGTGTGAATAAAGTTTCCAAAGTCTTTTTAGATTACAATTATTAATTTTAATTTTAGAAAGTAGATTTCGCATAGGAACTGCCTGATTAAAACCAATCAATTCATTTCATAATATTAAATCTTCTAGTCTGTATTAGTGTCTTAATTTTTTATCTAAACGAACAAAAACAAATAATTTAAATAAAAACCGAGGGATGAAAACCGAGCCGAACCGTGGGTGCTAATCTGAACCGGTCGCCTATTGTCCCCAATTCCCTGCTTTTTATAACTTTCAAGTTGCCAATCCCTAATTCCTTTTAGCTGCAGCATAGCGCTGATCCCTTCTTCAATTCTCTTGAATTTTCGTATAATCTGTTTTTGTTGTTTTCTTTTTAAGAAAAATGTCTGTGAGAGGTGTGTGGCAACTACAAAAGCTAACAGTGAGTTTCTGTAACTGGGGTGGCAGTAGCAGAGGCATCAGGTGAATCCATATGCTATATTATTTTTCTACTGTCAGATTTAACCGTGTGTGGTGGTTAGTTTTCATTGTTTTTATGGGCATTAGGGTTTTCTCTAGTTTCGAAGAAATGAATTTAGATTTTTTTTTTTTTTTGCTAATTATGATTTTGATCGAATTAATTAGAAATTGGACTAAAAAAATGGGTCTTGCTTAAAAACCTGATTTTTTGAGTAGTTACAAATTGTAAAATAGACGAAACGAGACAGAGATAAAGTGCTGATCCCATTTCTTCAGTTTAGCAATTAAAGGAATGTCGGTGGTTTGTATCCACATTGTAGTGTTTTTGGTGCACGGTTTAGGAAAATGAAGTGTTTGGCAGGCATTATAGTTTTGTAGGATCTGATGGAGAAAGTTCTCCTAGAACGTGTCTCCAATTATGTTTTTGTTGTTAGAAATTTCATAGCCGATAATTCTTACATGTAGCAATTCATGATTCCTTTTTTTTTTTTTCCCGGTTTTGTAAGCTGTGAACATGATGTGTATAGTAAAAGATATGTAAACAACTTATTGCTGGTGGAAGTTCAAGTATTTTCTGAGTTCCACTTTGATGCTTTATAGACTTGATTTTGATGTCCGTACATGACTATAAAGTTTCATTTTTTCAAGAAATATATTATGGTTAAATTGCTTTTGGAAAATGAAGTATTCCGGAGATGGAGATTTGCTTATGCTGTCTCAGTTGCACATTATCTTATGTTTCAACATAAAGTATGCATAGTAATGATTTTTCAATAGATACAAGGATTTCATGTTTGTTCTTGACTTGATTAATGATCTAAACAGCAATG
The DNA here is from genome assembly GCA_037126765.1 of Stenogyne calaminthoides. NCBI lineage: Eukaryota > Viridiplantae > Streptophyta > Magnoliopsida > Lamiales > Lamiaceae > Stenogyne > Stenogyne calaminthoides. The sequence continues at coordinate 37,467,784 of JBBCBC010000002.1, forward strand.
GAGAGTTGTAGTCTTATCACTAGTAGAACTATAGACATGGTTGAAGAGTATACATAGGTTTATACTTTTTGGAAATAAAATATATACGCAGACATAGGTGACATATGGACACATTGCCATTTTGGGCAAGTTCACTTCTCTCCCCTGGTGGTTATATATGATTGCTGTATTAAAGAGTCAAAAAAAGTAAAATGAGTTGTAGCTGTTTTTGTATAAGAATTGGGAAAACATCTTCTTGTTTAGTGTCCTGGAATAAAAGTACTACTTGCTACTATTTTCTGTACAGAGAAGTAATTATTGTGTATTTGTTTTAGGGCGTTTATGGAATCTCACCTGGCTGCTTTTAAAGAAAAAAAATCCTCAACTTGAGGTCGTAGAAGAACTAAACCGTGGATATCATCCACTTTTAAAGGGAATCTATAGTAAGATCTCTCTTTTACACTCTCCTTCTTTTTCAGTAATTTGGTGATTTCAAGTATGTGTTAATTGGAATCATATTTGTTAATATGCTTTTGATCAATTTTTATGAAGACCTTGTCAAAATTAAAATTCTTTTGTGTTCCATGGCATCCTAATGAAAACAGGACTTCCAAACTTGTTTATCAATATTCAATTGATAAAATAAGATTAAAGTCACTGCCAATTTATCTATTTCTTTGCTAGAAGGATTTATTAGTACATATCTAGTGAGGAAAGACAATGTTCAAATCTTACCTCTGTTGAAGCATCTTCACCTTCACATTTTCTGTTTCCAAATGTATTGGGTGGGATGGGAACCTGTAAGAGTATGTGATTAGGAAGAAACTGATTATTTTCGTTTGCTTATATTCTTCATTTAAAAGAAATATTTTTTCTTTTTTCTTTTTTAGTACATGGATGTGCCACAATTTGTTAGCAAAGCCCGCAGTAGACATGTAATGAGCATTCTTTGTGTTGGTTCTTGTTACATAAGTAGGATCCCAAAATTTGAGTGGGAACGTAATTAACGTATTATGTAGAAAACAAAAATGAGCGGGTTGTCTGCGTCAAGAATATGACTGCGGAGGACATTCTTGAGTGTGCAACCAGGCTAAGAAATTCTCAAGGACGAAAAGTGTTGAAGCTCAAGACAAGACACGTAACTAAGCATCCTAGTGTTCAAGGGACTTGGACAACAGCCTTGAAGATGTGATGAAACTGAAAATTAAGTGTTATTTGGAGGTGTCCTATGTTTTACTTCATCTCATAATTGTGCCTACATCTTCGGCAAGTAAAGCTAAATGCTTGTGATGTTCGTTTTTGAACTGAACACACATTATGGAACCTTACTTTCAACTTGATTTGCATTATTGCCTGGGATGTTCTTGCGTTCATTTACTTTCTGTGAGATTGTTGTTTTCATGAGTTAGGAACATAAGTTTATCTTGTTAATGCAGTGTGAATGTTTTGAAAACTGGAGAAGTCTGTTGGAAGGAAAATATTCAACATAAAAACAAGGATACTATTCATGTTTCTCGGGAAAAAAGATATGCTGTTTAATCCATGAGACTTAAATGTGCAAAAATAATATTCCCTCCGTCCCAAGATTACTTGAACACTTACCTTTTTGCTCGTGTTTTAGCGAACGAATTGTTTATTAGTATTTGAAATAATAAAGTGACTTTTAAGGTGGGGTATGATAGGGGTATCATTCTTTTCATTTAGTATCCATTTTAAACCACAAAAATATCATTCTTTAAGTCATTCCGGGACGGAGGGAGTAATATTTATTATCCTTCAATTGTCAGACTGAAAACATATTGCTTTTCAATTCCTACCCCAAAATAACATTATTTTCTATGTGTACCTATAAGAATATGAATATGAATATGAACAATATGCTCAAGATAGGATGTTAGTTTTGCGTGTCACATATATTCATGGATACAAACAAACTAGACAAAGTTAGTAAGAAAATTTTCATAAATGAAAAACTTTAATTTTCATGTATACACTTGATTAGCATTGTTAATCCGGTCCTATTTTAGGAGTTTAAACCTTTATATGCAGGGGTTATCCTTCAATTGTCAGACTGAAAACATATTGCTTTTCATATACTCAATTTTTATTTTATTTTATTTTCTAATTTTTTAATTAAAAAAATTTCATTTAAATTTTCTATGTCAACCTAAATAAATATTTCTATTTGATGAATATGAATATGAATATGAATAATAAATATGAACAATATAAAATCAAGATAGGATGTTAATATTATGTTTTTTATAAATGTGTGTCACATATATTCATGGATACAAACAAACTAGACAAAGTTTTATATTTTGAAAATTTTTATTAAATGAAAAATGTTAATTTTGAATTTTCATTTATTTTTTTTCACAATGCATAGGAATGTTACTCAATAAATTTTAAATAAAATATTATGTACACTATATTCATCTTACAATATAAATAAAATATTATGTACACTATATTCATCATATAAATAATACTAATAATAGTTTACGATAATACCTTTTCCAAATTTTATGCTAAATAATTTAGAATTGAAATTTTATAATTATGATCCTACGCGGTACATGGGACCTACACAAGTGTATATGTCAAAATAAAAGTGTAAGATGATCTACAACAAAGATAACGCAGTCGTCATCTTTACGGCTTCACCTTTTTCCATATTCGTGAATGCTGCATCACATCATCTATAAAGTTTTTCCCTCAATTCCTTCCAAAAATTAACTTCTTTACTTAAAATAATCAATCACCTTAAAATCAGGTTACCGACCTTTTAACCTTTTTCGTTTCATTCCGACAAAACAACTCTGGCATTACTTTAACGCAATCACCACTCAACATTTCCAACGAAAACAGAATATATTCCTATTTATTAAATATACCTCGTTTAATTGCCTTGCCTATATTTTTACATATAACAACATTATCGTTTTAGTTCTGACTAAAATAATAACAAGAAGAAGTTAAAAATGAATAGCTATCATACCAGGAAAGTTAATTGGTAGGCTGGTTGCTAATTAGTTGGTTGGCAACTACCTCATCTCTCTAACCAGTTAACAACAAAAAACCTTATGATTAGAAGTTAATTATAGTAGTTTGTGACTAATTGATATAACTAATTAATATAGTGAGGTGGAAGCATCGCCAAATATATGTTCTGGCCCACCCATTTATGTCTCATCCAATAATTTTCTAAATTTCGAAAAAACTCCAAGAGTGAACAAATTTTATGATATTAATCTTGTTGTTTTTAAGAGTGTCTAGTGTGCAAATTTTCATGAATGAAAATCTATAAAATTGTCTTAAATCAATCATCTACACCCTAAACACTAAATAATGAACCTTAAATTATGATCTATTCGGGCCGAGTGAACCATGAATCACTTGGGCTGAGTGAACCATGAACCACTCAATTTTGTCTTACCTTCACCAATTACAAAATTTGGTTGTAAATTAAAGTTTTTTCATGTATGAAAATTTTCATACTAGACTTTGTCTGTTTGTAATTAATGGACTTGTGAACTTATCGGGTATGATACAAATTAAATTTAGTGAATTAGAAAAATGATTGAGTCTTTTGTGCACCCAATTGCACCGTGCACTCATGCAACATAATGACTCATTTAAAAAAAAAATTTGACTTATTGAATATATCAAACATGTTCTATGAATATGTGGATAAGGTTGGGGCGAGTGCACAAATTTTAAATTTGTGTACCAGCTGCACATGAGACTTTGTCTAAAAAATATGTTGAAATGAATGAAAAAAGTCAAATAATCTAAATTCACAGTATAAAATTTATTTATGGGAGATCAACTCTTAAATTTAAAGTAACATGTAATTGTACTAACTTATTGACATGCACCTCATCTAGAATCATATATAAAATGTTTTTTTTTCATGAAATTGAACATGATATTCTTGAATAACTTTACATTCATCAAGTTTATCAAGAAACTCTTGGGAAAATGCTCTTAAAAAAGAACTTCCAATCAATATATTATACGGTCTAATTCAGTGTGCGGGCAAATGATAAATTAAATTTTAAAGTATTAAAAAAGGAGAAAATCAAGGAAGTTTTTCAACATTATGAAAATAGCTTTGAAGAATGAGTAGTACATAAGTAACAATTTATGTACCAGTTCAAGATAAACATATTTAAAAATATATAGCCCTAGACTTTAATTTTTTTTCGATTTAATTGGGCCGGCTCTACCGGCCATAAACCTTTTATCAATTCTAAATTTTAGATTATCCATATACAATATTATCTATAATTAAAAAAAACCAATAACACAAATTAAATTTCCATCTACGGTAAAAGTATAAACGCACGATTTATGATTCCCAATAACGATTTGCATATCCGACTTTATTCTAAAATCCATCCCAAAACACGAGAGCCCCACGCAAACGCGGATAACCTAACGATAACAAAAAAAAAAATCATTTTCTCTCCACATTGGATGCCTTTTAAATTTTCCCCCAACTTCCAAATTCTATAAAGCAAACACGCCCCTCTCACTGCACCACCACCACAAACACTCTCCAATCTTCAAATCCACCGCAAAAAAATGGCCGATCTAATTAACCGCTGCTCATCCTATTTCTCCGGCTGTATGTCGCCGTCGTGCGTCCTGGTGCACGAAGACTACGCCCGCATTCAGACCGCCGCCGGCGACAAGTGCCACCGGAACCGGAGACTGCGGAAACTAATTCGGAAAATAGTGACCGAAAGTAAGAGCAGCATTTACGGCCAATCGAAGCCTATTACTTTCCAATACGACGCCGTTAGCTATTCTCAGAACTTCGACGACGGTTGCCATAGAGACGATGAGTACGCTCGATGCCAGTACGTCTCCAGATTTTAGGCGCGGCGGCGAAGGCACTGTACATATGTAACAGTTAATCGATTTTGATTTTCTCTTTTTGTCCTTTTTTTAATCTTAATTGTGGAAATTAGGGATTGCTTTTTTAGATCCGTCGGATTGTGCAACAATGGGTGTATATGCTGTTCTATTGAGCATTCGTGATCAGAGCATTCTCACACACACATATTATGTGTTCATAGTGTAGATCTGCGATGGTAGATTTTAAAAATTGAGTGTATATTTTCTTAATTACAGCAGAGATTTTTTGTTATGAGTGAATAAAAAATGTATTTGAGGAAGATTTAATTAGAAAACAATGATTTTCTGCTTTGTTTTTTTTTTTCTTTGCGACAGAGGGAATTGAAATATATATTTAAATACAAACAAATTGTATATTTTAAAAAAATAAACTCCCTCTCTCTTATTATAAATCTCTCATTTTCTTTTTTATTCTATCCCATAATAAATTTTATACTTTTATAAATGGAAAAAGTAATTCCATTACTCATAATTTGTATATTTATTTTGACAAAAATCAGTATAGGCGCAGTTCATAATCTGAACTTCGGTTATATAAGTTTCACACTTTTACATCTGAAAATTATTTATTATTATAAAAATCTATCATTTGTTATGAACAAAAAAAAAATCACTTTTTTAGAAAATGTTTTATATTTTTAAACAAATGAAAGTTTAAGATAATAAATGATGATAATTTTTACACATAACAATGATAATAGTTAAATGTGTGAAACCTGCTCACGACATGAAATTTACTCCTTTATTTTTCACACAATAATACAAAGAGTGTCATTTTTTCTCTCCCAATATCTACAACTACCCTTCATTTTTATTATTATACTTTAAACAAAATAATAAAAAGAAACATGAAATTTATAACGGGACGGACTACTTTTCATTTTAATTATTTTATTATTATTTTTTAAATAAAAAAAAAAACATAAAACTTATACCTAATATTGTTCATCTAAAGCCCAAGATATCAACTCTAAATATAATAGTATGATTTTCTCACTAGGATTACATAATCTATTCAGAAAAATTACCTCATCTTGAGTTTTTCAGATTAATTTAAAAGAATTATGTCTCTTTCCGCTAAATTAAATTAATCTAAGTCGTATAATATTCGATTTGTGATTTGATTGTATAAAGTTGGCACTCGACATATGACAGCCTATCAGTTTCTGGTCCTCGCATAAATCTCCACCGGAAAATTATGATGTTGATTGAATTTAATTATCCATTGCACTTATACGTGTCGAAATCTAATTTGTACGCATTCTTTTTAATATGAGGTGAAATTGTATTTGGATAAAAATAGGAGTATATATAGAATGAAAATTTTCATAAATGAAAATCTATAAAATTGTTCTAAATCAACCATTTACATTTTAAATATTAAATAATGAATCATAAATTATGATATATACGGGCCGAGTGAACCATAAATCACTTGGGCCTAGTGAACCATAAATCACTCAATTTTATCTTACATTCACTAATTACAGAATTTGATTGTAAATTAAAATTTTTTCATGTATTAAAATTTTCATTTTAGACTTTGTCTCAAAAATAGAATAAAAGTGTGCATACACGTTTGTTTTGTTTTTGTGTGTTGTAGTGTTGCTTTCACAAACCTGGACGCGTAATAATCAAGGGTGCAGAAATCGGTAGGCGCCAAGCGGATGTTTCTTGGCAGCCTAGGCGTCGCCTAGAATTTTTTTTTTCAGATATTAATTTTACTTTGAAATTTTCAACATGAAAAATAAAAAAATCACAACAATTAACATAAAATCATAGTCATAAATTACAAAATAAGAACTCAAAAGTAGTGTTTTTAATTAAAAAAAAAAAAATTTAGGCGCTAGCGCGCGATTTACCATCCGCAAGACAAATTTTAGGCGTGAAAACGCCTAAAAATGCCAATTTTGTAAAAATCGCCGCGACCGACCGGCACCTAGCGCCTAGGCGCGATTTCTACATCCATGGTAATAATGTGTGAAGTTGATGATAACGGGCCCACATTTAAAATTCATTGAAGTATTTTAATTTGAATATGATGAAGTTACTAGTAAATTAATTATATAATTATGAGTTAGAACTTGTGTGTGTCGACAACGTCCCATGCACAACACTGTTTGGTTCAAAATATCCAAGTTCCGAGGGGACGACGCCAACGTCCTATGCAATCTGGTTCAAAATGCCCAAGTCCTGTAGGGAAGACGGCAACGTCCCATGTACTGTTAATTCAAAACGCCCAAGTCTTGTAGGGACGACGACAATGTCCCATGCACTATTTAATTCAAAATATAAGGCTACGTGAATCGTTTACTCTACACTGTATTTTTTAGACATATTACTTGTTGCATTAAGACGTGTAATGTGTGTTCGTGAAGTAAATTACACATTTTTTTCCGTACATTTAAATTGTGCTCAATTATTTGGGTAGTTTTAAGATAAAATAAAAATTTTTTGCGGGTTGTTAATAGGGATGACAATATTACCCCGGTCCGCCCCGACCCGCATTGGTTGGGTCGGACCCGCCCCGGACCCGTATTAAAACGGGGCGGGTCTGGGTATTACTCGGGACCCGTGCCCCATTTTTATATATTAAAAATCAAAATATATGTTATATAATATATATAAATATAATATTTTTTTATTTTTTAATATTTATTAATATGTAGATAACAAAAAATTAACTTTATAGACGTTTTTTAGGTCTATATGAAATATAATATGTTATTTGAATTAAAATTATCTATTGATATCAATATTTTAAATTGTAATATGAAAAGATATTTAATATGGGCCGCCCCGTTCCGCCCCGCCCCCATCCCCGAGCGGGTCAGCCCGCCCGTTTCAAGAGTGGGTCGGGTTGGGAATCTAAGGACCCGACCCGACCCATTGACATCCCTAGTTGTTAACAAGTCAAGCAAGTAGTCTATTAATAATTTAATAATAAGGCCAAAATTTATATTTAAGGTCCTCATATGTTTGTACGGCTAATTTTGTATTAAATTCACAACATTTAAATTAAATTAAATCTTAATTAAATTGCAAGCTTGCATTTCCTTAGAAAAAAATTACAAAAAGAATTTAGTGTTTGGGCCAAAAAGTAAAATAATTTAAACAATTTGGACCTGTACGAAGCGCGGGGTTGACCCTCTAGTTGATAAAACTTTTGGTCCAGCCCAAACTATTTTGGCGCAGTTTTAAAAAAAACCCTACTTAGTGAACTACAGTATATAACTCATAAGGGAAACGACCCCAAATTCATGCCTGGTTATTTATAATCTTGAGCACGTAATCTCATGCATCGACCTAGGACACTAATTCTTCCTTAATTTTCTGTCTAGACCTCACTTTTTTTAGATTATTTAAACAAATTATTAGGCATAATCTTTCTGGCTATAATTAGTAAATGATTTTTTTTTTACAGCTTATAAATATTTCCCATTTTCTTGTAGTACTAGCTTAATTATTTCTCCACATCTTTAAAGACATTAAAAAATCTTCCTTATAATTATAAGCTACCGTTTTCAAACAACTCAATCCTTTCTGCTGCCTCCGGTATTTTTATTATGATTAGAAGATTGGATTACACAAACGAAATGCACGACATTTGCATTCATAATTAAAACTGTTCAAAGTGAAGCATTTAACTATATATATATAGCATTCTTTTATATGTAGTTGAAATCCGGCGTTGATTAATCTTCCCGCCGGTGCATGAATGATCAGAGCCATGCAGACAATCATCGTCTATAGTTGACTGTTATCTTCTGTTGAACACCACACCAAGTCACCATTTCTACATATATTGCAAATTATCATTATATATGTATTCGATGGCGCTTGTTCAAAATTTTCAATAAGGGAATAGTACATTGAATGGTAAAATTATAATGAGAATCTTCTCTACAAGAAAATTGACCTGTAATGACAAAGTTTTTGTCATAATAGTTTCTCTAATTAAAAGTCCTTTATGATAGGAAACGTTCATTAAATATGTGAATAATGACACAACCGTTTTTCTTGTTAAAAATTTTGCTAGAGAAACTATTATTACAGGATTTATGTCATTACATCATTACATGTCAATTTTATTATAGTGTTTGTTATTGTTTTGCTCTAATCATTAAATAAGTGGATAAAATGTGTTTGATGGTTAAGAAATAGTAGAATGTTTAAGGAGAAATGTTTAAAGGAGGTCAGGGGATAGTTAATAAAAAGGGGCAACAATTAACTTATAATTTTGAGGTTCATTACCCTATGTGAAGTATGATAAAGGTGAATTAATAATCCTTTATTCTCATAATACTAGAAAATTGACTCTTGTCATTAAACATCGCTTGCTTTTTGTCACTAAAACATTTAGCTAAAAAATGTATAATGACAGAATTTATGTTATTAAAAGTCCATTTTCTTGAAGTGTAATGAACCATCACGATTACTCTATGTCCATTCTCATTATCGTATCCATTTATGAATTTTGAACTAAGCATTCCCACAATGTCTATGAATTGAGTTGCATATGTAAAGAGATTTTATAGGTACCTTGATTGAGTGAGATTTGGTAGTGTTTGGACATGTGGTTGGCTTAATTGAAGCTGGATTGGTCCGAAACCACCTGCAAATGGATGATTAAAGCAGCTACTTTCATTTTCTGAACTTATTTCCCTCCCACCATAAGCACCCTGATCCACATTAATTTCACCACGCATTATATAAAATGACACTAATTTTAAAATTTTATATTTATTCATGAAATTAATTAATTTAGTAAGTAATTTTACCTTTCTATATGATTCCATGTTTTCCTGTTCAATGAGTTTTGCCTTCTTATACAGCTCTACGTTTTCTTGATGGATATGATTTCCCTGAACATGAAATCCAATAATTGATCAGCATTTCTAAGCTTAATCTAGTAGCCCTAAAAAAAAGCTTAATCTATTTTTTTTTTCGAGCAAATAATAACTCGAACCCATGACCTTACGGCATAAGTAGTGATGCTCTAATCACTTGAACTACACTTCGCCAAAAAAGCTTAATCTATTAGACTAGTAATTTCAAATAAATTTAATGATGTTAGCTTGTTAATTAAAGTTAATATCAAAAATCGCCCTGTAACTTAGGTTATGTAGACTGTGTCCAATTTTAGTACCATATTTTGTAACTTTTTCAATTTTGACCCTTTTTTGCTAAAACTTGAACAATAAAAGACTAATTTGTTTTAATTTTTCAATTTTCGGTGAAGAAAGTAAAAAAAACATACAGAAGTATAATTGTAATAAAGTTGGATACGATCAAAGTTATAGTACGATTTTTAATATTAAGTTGTTATACCTACCTTTCGATTTAGCTCTTGAATCTCGTCAGTCAAAATTTGTTCCTGTACGTTTTGTCAACAAAATACATGACAGTTGTGAAGGCCAAAATTGACACCAAAATAAGTGTCAAAAACAAAATAAAGAATGTTTTATTAATGTAACCTTTTTCAAACGAACGCCTCGCAAACTGACTTCCAGCTGGTTTTCTAACCTGTGCAGATCTTTGACACTCAACCCATAAAGTTCTTCTCCCATCAATCTTCTGTCTTATATATATGGCATGTTAATCCAGACATGAACAATTGAATTAAGAAACTTGTTTTTTTTTAATGCATATGCTAATCAAATCTCGAGTTCAATTTAATGTTCCCTTAATTAAGTACGCTAATTTTTTAAATAATGTGGGTAATTTCACTTAAATTACCGATAATTCTCCTGCAACTCCTGTAATTGTTGCCTTAAAGTTGCTGCTTCCCTTTGCCAAAACTAGCAAGTACAATTAATTGCAAAAGGTTAAGCATATATACAATCAAGGACTTATATGAAACTTTACATTTTAGGTGGCTAAATTCTTTATATTACATTACGTATTTGAGTAACAAACTAACATTGTTCAATATAAATAATTAATATTTTTAAGTGAAAGTTACTAATATTGATCAATGAAAATAACACTATTAAGTGAAAATAAAAAATACTCCATTTAGCGAAAACAACAAATACTGTTAGAAAAAACACACAAATTGCACATTTCAATTGCTTTATAAAAAATTGTTCATGTGTGTTTTCAATTCAAGGGGGACGAACTCATACAAAATAAAGGTAAATAGAGAAAATTCTACACATATAGTAATGAAAAAAAAAATTAATCCAAGGGGGGCGATCGCTCCCCTAAATCCGTTACAATACAATGGGCATGATATTACTAAATGACAAAAACTCGTATGAGACAGTTTTATACATGAGACAGTGTATAACCTAGCACAAATCAACATTCATCACTTCCAAAGTATTAAAATATCATGCCTAAATTATATCCCGTCTCATTTTGAGACCGTGTCACACAAATGTGCCTTCTACTAAATACTACAAAACCATCTTCAACTTTCTTAAAATATTTGGAGCTTTATGATTCTCTTAGAGGGTGTTTGTTTGTACACTCTAGTGGGGGACCTGGGCTAAAAACACTTATTTTCAAAGTTATAGCTTTCTTATAACTTTTGGATTTTAGATATGCTATCTAATCAACAGTTGTTCCAAACACCTCTTAAATTTGTATTCCAAAATCCTGTTTGATCAAGACGAACGAAGCTCTTTTTTAATGGAATTACGTAGAACATGCATCATTGTGAATTTAAATCACAAATGATCTCATAACTTTGGCCTCAAATAGATTCAGTTCCATAATTTTTTTTGTCGTCGATTTAATCTCAATATCTTTGACAATATCCAATTTACGTCCAAAGTCTGCCAGAAAATTCAAAACTACGTCGTTTTGTCGATCGAATTTGGGGCTTTCTGCTCGTAGGTGTGACTAGACTGTCTCGTGTAATTTTTTATTTTTATTTTACACATGAAATTATAGGTCATAGAATTTAAAAAAAAATCAAAATAAATAAACACTTAAAATAAAAACTGAATTCCCGATCTATTGACAGTCCCGCAGCTGGAAAGCCCCAAATTCAATCGGCGAAACGACATAGACTTGAGTTTTTCAGCGGACTTTGGACGTAAATTGGATATTGTCAAAGGTATTGTAACTAAATCGATGATAAAAAGTTATGAGACTGAATCTATATATTTGAGGCCAAAGTAATGACATCATTTGTGATTTAATCTCCATGATTGTGGTCTCAACACCATCTTTAATTAGTGCCTGCCCTAATTGAAATTTACTGAAGTAATAAGCACATTGCATATTGATTCCAAGAAAATAGTGGGTTGACTATAGTGAAAAAGTTAATGCTTTCGGAAAATATTTCTTTCTACGGCCTCTAATTAAGGAGTGGGTCTCATGTGCACCCGGCTGCACCGTGCACTCATAGTGTATTTTAGAAACATGTAACTATACAAAATAGAAACGTGCAACTATTCCAAACAGAAGCATGCAACTATGCTCTCATATTAACGGTTGCACTTTTCTATGTAAATAAGTCGCACTTTTCAACATAACAAATTGCACGCTTCTAAAATACACTATGAGTGCATAGTGCACCCGAGTGCATACAAGACCTAGCCCTAATTAAGATAGGGAAAGTTTGCCACATTAACTGATGATATCTCACGTGGGCAAAGAATTAATCAACTGTTTCATGATTAATTTGAGAAGCCAAGATGTATACTTGATTTTGTCCTAATATATATAATTTCATTAAAAGATAGTTCGTTCCTCTAGGACCTAATACAAGTCTTGGAATATTTGACGCGCACACGGTGCACACGACTAGAACCTGAGTTTATTGCAAAATTGATCCCACAAAAAAATTTCATTGAACTTTTGGTACATATTCTAGAAAATGGTCATTTTTTGTACCAAATGAGAGGAATTGCATTAACTATTTCAGATACAAGTAAAAAAAATGCATATATATTCTGAAAACTGCACTGAAAATAAAAGACAGAATTAATAACAAAGAAATTAATGTGATGGGAGAATCATATCATACCTTGACCTCAGAGCCGGGATTAAGCAGCTGATGTTTTTCGTCTTTGGCCTTTGTGTGTCGATCAATTACTGATTTCATGCTAACAATGTAATTCAACAAAAATCAGGACACGTTAATTTGTAGCTTTAATTACGCAAAAATAATTAAGTCTGGAAAGAAAAGCATGAGGGACAATCAGGATGAGAATAAGATCACAATATTAATTACTATGAAGAACATAGGAATTTAAATCGATTTGGTCCCATAACTTTGGAACTTTATTGAAATGGTCCCGTATATATCTCATGTTTCAATTTAATCTAGTATGTTTTCAATTTGTGCCAATTTAGTCCCAAGACGTCGAAGACCGGTCAAATTACCCAAAAACGACGTCGTTTTAGGGGTGTGTGACACACGAGCCCCTAATTTCGATCGGGAAATGCTGATTTGCATTGATTTGGACACATGGCGCGCCACATGGGTAATATATTGAATAAAATAAACTGAAAATCAAATTAAAAATTACAACTCATTAAAAAACAATTAAAAAAGGACAAAATTAAAATTAAAATAAATTAAATTTCCAGATTTATTTTTAATTTTTTTTTTAAAAAGCAAAATAAATTAAAAACCCCACGATTAATTCCTAAATGCTCCAAATCTCAACCCCTAATCGAAACCGAAAGGGGAACCTTCTTCCTCCACGAGAACTCCACCGGCATCACAATCTCAGGCCCCGCCGCCGGAGCTGTAATTCCACCACCGCCTCCCTCAAACATGGGCAGCAGAGCTGGGTGCCCTACTAGGTTTCCTCTGGCTACATAGCCAGCGACGTCGTATGCTCAGATCCTGGCGGAGGCGGGCGCCCACGTCAACCACCGCGACGACAACAACGGATTAACGGCGCTGCACATGGCCGTCGGGCATGTCAAACCCGAAGTGGCAAAATTGTTGATCGATTATGGAGCGGACGTTGAAATTGGGGACGACGCGGGGCGGACGCCGCTGCAATTTGTAGAGCGAGATCTGGAAATCGACTCTGCAATTGTAGTTCACCAAGAAGATTAAGGTTGGAGAGCGTGATTAGAGTGCTGGAAGGGGCGATTTATGAGTTCGCAGAGGTTGGGGAAGATAATGCAGAAAATGGGGAAAGGGGAGAGTTTGGAGTATTTGGTGAAATGAAAAGATGGAGGGGAGAATTCATCAATTTGGGTCGCGAATTCCATTAGGGAGATTTGGTGGAGGATTAGGGTTCTTCAATTTGGGAGTGTTAGAGTTCTTGATTTTTTGCTTCTGATTAGTGTGATGGATTCTCGATTTTTTGCTTCTGATTGGGGTGTATTGATTTAATTTTAATTTTGAGGTTGGGAAGTTTCCTGGAAACTTCCTATATTCATTTAATTTTGTTTTATTTTTTGTATTATGATATTTTAATATATATATTTATTTAATTTAAATTTGATTTATTTTTATTTGTAATAAATGATGTGTAATTATTTTTTCATTTTTCATTTTTTTAATAGGTAAAATACACATGTGTCGTGCCAAGTGTCCAAATCGATTTTTTCGCAAGTCAAAGATTTGATACACCCCGTAAATTTTAGTGGCGTGCTTGTGATACTAAATTGACACAAATTAAAAACATACAAGACTAAATTGAAACATGAGATATATACGGGATCATTTCAATAAAGGTCCAAAGTTATGGGACCAAATCGATTTAAATCCCGAAGAACATATGATCACTATCACCATAATATATATGCATGATGATATATAATATATAGTCCTGTCATTCTGAGGGTTTTTAGGACAAATTAAGGACATATTTTTTTTTCAAAATTAACCTTAACTAAGATTATTTAAATATTCTTAACAATAAATACTATTGGTTGAAAAATTAAACACACAACACATTTGTAGGAAATTTGAATGAGTTGGCATGCTGTGAAACTTGTTCACCGTGAAACTGATTTTTTTTTATAGACATACTCTTTAGTTATATAAATAACACCCTTTAGTATTACAAGTCACACCCTTCAGTTATCAGTACGATATTATTTGCTCTAATATAAGCCACACCCTTCACTTTTATGAGTAATACTCTTTATAGTAAAAAGTCACACCCTTTACAGTAAAATGTCACACTCTTTAGTAATATAATTCACACTCTTTAACCAGTTTCACCGTAAAACTTGTTCACAGTATACTTTGCCAATTTGAAATTTGAAATTACAATATGAAGGGTTAATATGAGATAAATGAGAATAAAATACCAGAACGACATCTATTTAGAAAATAATTGAAAAGACTAAAACGACATGTAAATAAAAAAAGAGAGAGTATATCCCAATTGTTAAGAAACTAGAATGTTATATAAATAAATACATGTTAAAATTAAGTATATTGATGATGTGATTATTTAATACGTGTTGTATCAACGGAATCAGAATATATAAAAGATAAAAACTTATTTTCAGCAAAATTTAGTCTGATCCGACTTATTTCCTATATATATATTAATGCATGTTTATAGTACAAAGCCTGGTCTATACTATATATAATGCATGTCTATAGTGCAAAGTCGGGTCTATAGTGTAAAGTTTGATCTGACCTAATTTATTTCCACAGGAAAAATTTTCTTTTAGGCAAGCGATTAAGAATAATTATATTTTAAGGACAATAATTTTATAAAGTTAAAAATATGTAGGAATATATTTTAAAAATTATAAATATAGAATAATATATTTAAAAATTCTATAAATGTAGGACAACTAAGCCCAAGAAATCCAAATTGAACTGAAATGTCAAGTGAATTGCACGATTGTCCTTCATTTATAGATTTACGGACTTGTGAATTTATATAGAACACTATGCTTGCTGTAAATTTAGGACAATCTTGCAACTCAGGTGACATTTCGATCTGAGTTGGACTTATTCAAACTCTATTATCCTCATTTATAAAATTTAAAATATATTACTAGATATTCACAAAACTCATAAAATTCTTAAAACACAATTCCCTAATTAAGTTAGTGATTAAAAAAATATTATTCCCCTATTTAAACATCATAAGCAATAAGACATAAATGGTAATAATGATCTTATTCATATCACTACAATATGTGAACATTTCAATTTCTACTTTTACAACTTCTCTTTCGTTTTACCACAATTCAGAAAGATTAATTCTAAGGTACTATAAAATGAGTAATATTTCACATATGTATTATGTTCGTGGAAGCTATAAGGAATTCTATTTTCACATTAAGTAATTAAGAGGCGTTTAATTGATTCATATTTTTCGACCAGAGTGATATATAATGCGAATTATAAAATAGGGAATTACAATTAGAATAATAGTTATATTGTTATTTTTTTTAAAAGTTATATTGTTAGTGTATTGCTCTAATCATGAAATAATAAATGTGTTGGTAGAGTAATATTGGAATAATTGAGGATTGAAAATTATGATGAAAAAGATAATTAATCAAAATATGATAATGATGACTCCCCATCTTATAATAATTTGCATACTTTCTTATTCGGACGTCCTAAATTAACTTGCATCCCAAAAGTAGAAAGTCCTCCATAAACTACACCCTCACAATATTCACAATATTACATAAAATGTCATTACATTTGGACCCACATACACACACTTCAATTCATTTCTTTACTTTATACATAAGTGTTTACAAAATTTTCCCTCAGAACTTTACTCATTATTCAATTTTCTTATTTTGTGCGCCGGTCAAATGATGCAAGTTAATCCGGGACGGAGTGAGTAAATTATTTTGAGTTTGAATGCCTTGAATAAAGTATGATAAATGTGAATTGATAATGTTTTATTCAAATTAACCACTTCAAAGTCTATAATTACTCTATTATTCCATTACCATTCTCATTGACAAATTAAGGAGGTAAGTATTTCCTCGGAATAAATAACAGAACTTCTTGATTGCATGTATATGAAATTATGGAACATTAATTATATATCTATCTCTAATTAAGAACTCTGTTTGGAAGTGCTATATATATATATATATCAAGAATATAAGTATAAATTTGGATCACGCTCGAAAACAAGAATTCATAGGCTATAGGATGCACTTTGTACTGTTTTTTGTTCTAGCTTTCTAAAAAACTCCAAAACGTAATATTATCGTGTCACCATGACATCATATATATATATATAAAAGGATCAGTTAATTAAATATATAGGATCATATCCAACTGTGAACCAATTTTGACATTCTTGTAAAATTACCTTCATTTCATATATACGCATAAATTTCTTTATATTATTGATTTCATAGACGGTACCACTCAAGCTTCTCTCTATTTTATTTTATTTTATTTCTATATAATCTCCTGTACTAAAAAGTTTCTCATTAATAGTCAAATTACTCAAATTAAATAGTCTAGATCTCAAAGTATAAATTAATGTCGACATATCGTTTGTAATATTATAACTAATAAAAATGAATAATTATATAAACCCGAATCAAATTCAAAATATACTAACTATGCGACTCATAATCATGTCTAGTCTCCAAAAAAAATTCAAGAAATAATTAAAATGGCAAATAACACTAGGTATAAGTACTTACTAATCCAATCTTGATATTAATTGAAGTATTTTCTTACACTACATGCCATGCAAAATGTTTTTATATCATACCCTAAACAAAAAAGTCCGATTTAAAGTATACAATTTTAACCAAAATTGAAGGCAATATACAAATTAAATTATACAACAAGATGAGAGAGAAATTAAAGCTGACCTTGTGTTTGAAAATTCATAGAGTTTTGCAGTACTTGAAAAAATAACAACTCCAACTTCAGCATCACAAAGAATAGCAAGCTCTTTAGCCTTCTTCAACAACCCACTCCTCCTCTTCGAAAAAGTCACTTGCCGACTGGTAGAGTTATCGATCCGTTGGATCACGATCTTTCCTTTCCCCATCTCCTTCAACGGCCACGATTAACTCTAGGTTTTCTTCCAGATCTTACAAAAACCACTTAGCTAGGTTTCAGAAATGAAGAATAAAATATGGCTTACTTTTATTTTATTTGGTAGCGTTAAAGACTTCTTAAGCTTAATATCAAAGTCAAGCCCTTTTTATAGGCCGAAAATGGAATTGTAATAATGTGTGATTTTTTTTTCTTTTTTTTTTCAAGGATGTTAAACTAAGACTAGCGAAGAACTTGAGGGGCAATTGGTAATTTTGTAAGGGTAGTTTAATTCAGTGACACGTGGGGATTCCGACTGGAATTTCTATATGTGGAAAAACTTATATTCCCATTTAAGTAACTTTAAACCTTAAAACAGACTATAAGGGTATGTTCGTTTTGCGACTACCACGGATGAACTTTGACTATACAATTCCAAATACCATTTTCTTAATTACTCAAACAAAGTATTTTGAAATCCTACAACATCCACCTCTAATATTATTACTGCACCCTACACCCTACGCTCCCTTCACTTTTACACAATTTCCAAAACATTACATTCATTCAATTATTACAATAATAATATAATAATATAAATCAATCAACTTTTTCTCTATTCTACACAATCTCATCCTATAAAATCCCCAACAAACATATACTCAACTTTTTTAATAGGATTTTGAAATACAAGGATTTTGAAGTTCAGGATTTTTCACGCCCACTATAAGCCCAAAACGAACATACCCTAAAGTCTTTGTGAAGAGACCTGAGAGATTTCGATAATTTTTGGCATTTTACACTTCAATCGAAGTGAGTGACATGCCTTACAGCTATGCTTGTCCTTTTTTTTTTTTTTATAAAAAGAAAAAGATTAGTTATTACTCGGAATGACTTTGCTTTTGAAAAATTAGCTGGATTTTGACTTAGATAAATTAGGAAAATGCTCCGTTATGTACAATTTTTAGATATGGATTAACGTATTTATTTGTGAAAAAAATTCCTAAGAACCCATGCTCGTATAAATATTTTTTGAGTAATACTCATGCGAATTAGGTTTATGCATGAACTTTATCACTGTTAAACCTATTATGTATAAATATTATCACTATTTATAAAAAATATTTTATTTTTTAAATAATTAATGATAGTGTTTATTCATTAGCTAGGGATAGAGTTCATGTATAGTATACATAATCGTGATAGTACGTATACATAGCAGTGATATTGAAGAAATAGAGTTCACCGTAAACTTGGGATTACACAAATTTTGGTCATATTTTTTTTCAAATCATCATTGTTTAGAATACAAAGCGTCATATTATTTAGTGATTTTGAGAACCACAATATATTAAATCAAGCATTAAAATTTTAAAAACAGTATGAATTCACGATTTAATTAATCATGGGGCAAAATCGGGTTGAATAGAATCATATATAGAGACAATTTTATTTGTTTGCCACACAATATTAATTAGGTAAGTCTTGTATGCACAAGGTGTTCATGTATTTTAGAATCATACAATTTGTTTACACTGAATTTTACAACTATTAATATGAGAAACAAGTTGCACGATTCAGTGTAAACAAATTGCATATTTCAGTGCAACAAGTTGTATGATTCTAAAATACATTATAAAATGCACGGTGCACGTGGTGCACATGAAAGAAACTCCATTATTAATTTATTACTTATTTTCTCATATTGTATTACGTTAACTACTAATTCTACATAAACAATAATGTAATAGTATATACCTTGTATTATGTTATATATTGTTTAACATAATATTATATGAACACAATAATAAATGCAATTTTACATATAGGTATTCATATTGAGTTTAGTATTATATTGCCAATGTTGTCATCTTCTTCATTGTTCTGAAAAGTATCATGGTTAACTTTAATTCTATGTTATCTTGATCATATTTAATTCAAATACACGATGGAGCATTTATCTTCTCAGTCTGGGGACCTCGATGGAGGCTCCTAATTAAAAACGATTATAGTTAAACAAATTGAGTGAAAAGAAGGAATTCTATTGGCCGAGGCCACGTGAACACAATTTGGCATAACCAATAAGAATCTTTGCTAATGGGAAATAATAAGTAAGGGGTTCCTTGAATTAAGGAAACCCCAAAATCAATGAAGATAAATAAAATAAAATAAAAGGAAATAGACAGGTGTCAATCATCAGCAAATGATAGGTTTGGGAAGACAAAGAAAGAAGTTAAGAGGGTTTGTGACAATAACATATGCAGATGTCCACTCTTTTGTGAGTCATCAAGAATTAGTTTAAATATTGGTTCAAGTTATCATGAGATTAACTTTAATTTGTAGGAAAGAAAGCACATGTAGTCGATCAGGCGATGAAGATATACCTTTTTTGGAATGGGGTAAGTATGTTCATTTTCATCATATCCACCACCCCACATATATATATGCGCCTACTCAAATACATATATTATGAATAGCGGTGGGAAAAAAATACCGAATTTTCGATATACTGTGCTTACCCTATCCAAAAATATCGAATTTTCGGTACGGTTACGGTATGAACTTGGCTATACCGCAGTATTCGGTATATATATCGAAATTTCAGTTTGGTACAATAACGGTATCGATTTTTGCATACCAAAAATTTCGTTACGGTATACGGTATGCTTCTTTCTGTACGGTATACCGTACCGAACCTCCCCTGATTATGAATCCACCTAGTTCTAAATTCAGAATAATTATCATGAAAAAATTGTTCAGGAAATTTGTGAAAGAGATACAGTTCAAAATACTTCAAAATACTACTGGTTAGGGAAAAATAATGAATATTATCTATTGAAAACAACTAATACTTATTTAATGAGTACAAGAAGAATGGGTCTCATGTGCACTCGGGTGTACCGTGCACTCATAGTGCATTTTAAAAGCGTGCAACTACATTAAACATAAACGTGCAACTATTCCAAACAGAAGCATGCAACTATGTTCGCATATTAACAATTGCACTTTTATGTGTAAATAAGTCACACTTTTCATCATAATAAGTTGCACGCTTCTAAAATGCACTATGAGTGCACGGTGCACCCGGGTGCATACAAGACCTAGCCGTACAAGAAATATTATTTAGTGAACAAGTAATATTATTCAGTGAAAAAGAGTATACAGTTAAAAAATTATTAAAAAAAGGTCTCTTAAATCTAAATAATGACGCGGGTAAAATAATTTGCAGACTGGATCGGGTGGAAACATTACAAAAAAACTGTAATTTAACGAGGGCATTAACAAAGGCTATAAAAGTCCTCCTTAATAACAAGGGCTTTAAAGAGGGTTTGGATAACCCTCGAAATTAATGAGTGATTTCAGATCCTTTGTTACTAACGAGGGCATTAACAAGTAATAGATTTTTCTTTATTAATAATGAGGATTTTAACAAGCACCATAAAATACAGAAAAATATATGGAACATATTTATTAGGAGAGAAAAATTTAATGAATGAATCATTTAGCTTAATGCTAGCTTTTAAATATTTTAGAAAACCTCTCGCGTGTTCATATTTATTTTTCTATTATTTACATTTAAGAATAAAAAATATATATATATGATATATATTTATTAAAAGTTAAAATTTAATAAATAAGTCACACAACCCAATGCTTATTGTAATGAACGTTGGACATTGGGGGTGAGGTCGCGTGTTCAAACCCCAATTCTTGAGCAGGTCTGTGTCTGCCCTCGTTAAACTATAGCGAGTAGCGAGGAGGAAATTTAAAGCTCAATAAGTCACACAACCCAATGATTATTGTAATGAACGTTGAGTGTGAGATCGCGTGTTCAAACCCCAATTCCTGCGTAGGTCTGTGCCTGCTCTCGTTAAACTTTACCGAGTAGCGACGAGAAAATTTAAAAAATACAGTACCGAGGGCGCATTTGTTCTTGCTAAACTTTCGCAGGTCTGTGTCTGCCCTCGTTAAATTTATTTGTAGTCAAACATGAATATTACTCATTTACCCTAGCACTATTTACCCTCCCCTGCTCCATTTTTTTTTTCACAATTACAAAAAAGAGAAAATCTTAATAATATTATAAGGGATTGATAGGTTTTCACATTTTGTAAGTTCCAATGTAAGCTAGCCTTTTTCCAATTGCATCTCCAAACATGCATTGAAAATCATACAAGGCTGGTTGAATAGCACTAATAGCGTGTGATGTTATTTTGTCGCGATCCAGAGGGATAAAACTTTTCAACTTTGACACCCAAAAGTTAAAAAATCACATGAAAAAATTGAAAGACATCCTCGCTCTCTTCTTTTCAGTTATGGTAATTAAATCTTATCATACTTTTAATTTTAAGAGTAACACTCATGTGAACCAAGTTCACACATGAACTGTATCACTGTTATGTGTAAAAACTATAACTGTTATGCACAAAAACTTTCACGGTTTAAAAATATAAAACATTTTTTAAACAATGATTGTTTTTGTTCATAACCGTGATAGTTTTTATACATAACAGTGAGAGTTTTTATATATAATAATGATACTTAAATAATCGAGTTCATAGCATGAAACAGGTGTATATAAATTTTTATCTAATTTTAATGCGAGGATAGCTAAGTTGGGAGAGCTTCAATAGAAAAACAATATCTATTTTTTTATCCAAGTCCAATAATATTGTTGGGCTGATCATATGTAATGTAATTTTTTTTTTATCCAAGTTCAATAGAAAAACAATATTTATTTTTTTATCCAAGTCCGATTGTATTGTTGGGCTGATCATATGTAATGTAAAAAAAAGTCCAATAATATTGTTGGGCTGATCATGTGTAAAAAAAAAAAAAACTTGTTTGCTCATAATGTATTACAGTTAATAGTACTAATAAAATATATAAAGCGTTCAATGGTACGCTATTATCCATGTAGTATTGTTATTTAACATAATGTTGTATGGACAAACCATTAATATTGACTTTATGAGTCGATTTTGACATGCAAGTGCCTATATATATATTTTAGATTCATGAGATTTTTGAGTTTCGTATATTTTAAGATATTGTATAACAGAGTAATTTTACTGCACTTCCTTTTGAATAAAAAAAATAAAATACTTTCACGTCGGTCTTATTTAAATAGTACTCCTATTAAATTACATTCCTCGGACCTTATTGCATTATCTATTAAGCCCAAAAGACTTGTCGGGCTGATCAAGGTTAGGGTTGGAGAAAATACCAAAAATACCGGTATATCGCATTTATCGTACCGAAAAATATCGAATTTATCGAAATTTTCGGTATACGAATTGGTATTTTCGGTATGGTCGAAAAATTTTCGGTGATTGACCGTGCATCAAAAATTTCGCACGATAACGATATGAAAATATAGAAAATTTCGGTATACTTAAATACTAAAAAATTTTCGGTATACGGAAAAAAATTCGATATACGAAAAAAATATATCTATACGAAAATATTTCGCTATACCGGTATATATTGAAATTTCGCTACGGTATCGGTATGTAATATCGGCATACGAAAAATTTGGTATACCGAATTTTCGGTACGACAATGGTATAAAATTTTTCGGTATCGAAAATTTCGCACGAACGGCATGATGACGAGAAAATTTTTCGGATCTTGCATCATTCACCCCCTAATCAAGGTAGTGGAGTCACCGGAGTGCCTTTTCTTATTAGTAACTTTTCCAATTCAAAAATTAATGAATGAAAATAAAAAATAACTTTGCTCATATTAAATTATTTTTTATTTAATTGATTTTTTGACGATTCAAATCATGGTTGAGAGAGTGTATTAGAAATGAGTTGATTTAATATCTTTTTATAAATTCGAGCTTTCAAATGAAAATGAAATCCTTTTATGATAACAAAATTTTCGGGTCAGGCTCATGTTCATGTTCGTGAAAAAAATTAATATTGAAACAATTAATATAATTTAAAACTGTACTTAAATTTTACAGTGAAATCAACTTAGATTTATAATCATAACATATCAGCTCAAATGATATTAATCTTCAAATATCTTCCCATCAACAAGAGCCCACTAAATGTATACATAGCTGATTTAAAATAATTATTTAAGGAACCAAATATTGTGCACGCCATACATCTTTGAACACGAACCTCTGCTTTAACAAAGTTGTTTTTATATGCTGATTCTGGGGAAACCTAAACAGTCGAAGATGGAACACCCTTCCACCCTCTCACTTTCACTTCAAAATACTCATGTACGTAACTCTTTTTTATTAATACGTTAAAAAGGGTATAAGATCACCTGTTTTATAATTGGTATTTCACTTTATATTCCGTAAGATGGATTGATGTCATGTGAAATAATAAAATATATCCAACGAACCATTATATTCTAAGTCCATGTGTTAAAATTAAATTAAATAAAATGAAACATAAATAGAATACGAAAAATGGAATAGGAAAATCGAACCGGTTGAAAAGATGATATATCTATTTGAAATGGTGCTTTAATTTCATACGTTTGGTTGCAAGCCATTTAATTAACATATTAATTTTTTTTTTTTTTTAATGGGTTATAACAAGATACGTGGTGGCTCTCACTTCTATTTTACAAGTGTGATGCAGGCACGAAGCATAAACACGAAGGATAAAGAAAGAACACCTTGATATTATGTATATGCACTCGATACACCGTGTAATTCAAGTTGTATTTTTTTTAATTTACAATTTATTTTAAAAAAAATATATATTTTTTTATTTATACTAAAACATACCACTTATTTTCACATTCTAAATTTACATATTTCAACACAATAAATTATATATTTTAAAAATATATTCAAATTACAAGGTGGACCTAGTGCATTGAAAACCTACTCATTTTTCAATATTTTTTAGGGTGGCTAGTAGGTATATATATAATGGCTAGCTAATGTAGGTATCATATGTTAAATATATCTTGTAGAAAATTTCAGGGGAAACAACCTCATACATATTATCACAAAATATAAGGTGAGCAAGTTTCATTTAAGAAATTTATAAAATTAATTAAGGATATATGACTTATATTATTAAAAAGAGTACTGAATCTCTTGTACACCCAAGTACACTGTACACTCATGCAATGAGTGATCCATTTAAAAAACCGGGTCAACCTATTTATTAATTCACATATTTTGCCAATAAATCACCAGCTGTGGGGTTTGGCCTAGTGGTTAAGTCTCTCGGTTGTGTTTTGCAAGGTATAGGGTTCGACATCATTTAACCTTCAATCCCAAATTTTGTTTATTTTTTTTCTGATTTTTTTTATGTGCAACTACTAAAAATAGAATCGTGCAACTACTTATAATTGCACGATTCTACCATACAACTAGAAAATATATAAATGTGCAATTACTTAAAACAAAATCGTGCAACTACTTTAAACATAATCGTGCAACTACCTATAACCAAAACGTGTGACTATTTATAATAGAAACATGCAACTACCTATAATAGAATTGTGCAACTACCTATAACAGAAGCATGCAACTACCTATTATAGAAGCGTGCAACTACCTATAACAGAATCGTGCAACTACCTATAACAGAAGCATGCAACTACCAATTATAGAAGAGTGCAACTACCTATAACAGAAGCGTGCAACTACCTATAATAGAAGCGTGCAACTTCCTATAAAAAAACGTGCAACAACCTATATAACAAAGAACGTGTATTTGCTAAAAAAAAGCGTCGGCGGTCGACGACGGTGGGGAAAGCTTCTTGGCGGTCGATGGCATGGTGGGAGGCTTGCAACGATCGATGGCATGGTGGGTAGCCTGTGCGGCGGTCGACTACGCATTGGGAAGCGGCGGTCTCTCTCTCTCTCATCTGAATTTTCTTTCAACAAATTCGATCGAAAGTCAACAAAACAGAGAGGAGAGATAAGCAATGGTGGTGAAGATGATGAAGTGGAGGCCATGGCCGTCGCTTCAATCTAAGAAATTCGATGCCAAAATCACAATTCATGAGCTTAAAGGCATCATTGCAACCCCCAATTCATTTCCGGATTCTTCTAGGTTTTCAGTTGAAATCAAGTGGAAAGGCTCCAAGGTGATTTCACTGACTTCTTTGAGGAAGAGCGTGAGGAGGAATTTCACCAAGGAGGAGCTGTTGGGTGAAGACGAAATTGTTCGATGGGATGAGGAATTTGGGGAGAAGGAGAGGAGGGCACGATTCTCAAAATTGAAATGAGACAAAATGAATTAAAAAACCCTAAAAATGACATTTTATATTTAACCCGAATTCAATTACTGGGTACGGTCGGGGCGAGTGCACGGATCCTACATCCGTGCACCAGTTACATATGAGACCTAGCCTATTAAAAAATATTAGTCGTGATAATTAAAAGATATAACTTATTGCTATAGAAAATATATATATATTCTAAAATATTATTATTAGTCAAGACACTAATATTCATATCTTGAAATTGACTCATGAGTTTATAAAACTCATTATCAGTATTATTAGTATTATCAGTATTACTGATACAATTAAGACAATGTTTTCCAAGCATACAATCATTGCATTTTTCCTTGTCGGACTTAACAGAGTCTTAATTAAATTTATGTTTAAAATCTCTTTTATTAGTCTTAGACAAACTATTTTTAGAATTAGGATTATCTAATCCAAATTGATCACATAATTGACCTAATTGTTTTCTTTCCATAAGATTATCTTTTTTAATTTGAGTTCATTACAAAGATTTAATCCTTCCTGAACACAAACACTAATGATTTGACCAAAAGTATAAGACCCATAATGGATTGAATCAGAATCTTTTCTAAGAGTTTTCTTAACTCTTTCAGCAAATAGATTAGGAAGACCATTCACAAATTTATTCTTCCAAATATCCTGATTACAATCAGAAATCTCATAAATACGAGACAAAAAAGTATCTTTGTACCATCTGAAATCAGTAAGAGTTTTACACTTCATATTTAAAAGAAGATTTCTGGTATTTTCATATTTATTGGTATATTGACCAGTAAAATGATCTAAAATAGTAAGAATCAAAGAGTAAACCGCATTGGTTTTAGTCTCACCATTTTCAATTTTAATAGAATTAAAAATTTCCATTCTATTTTGGGGAGTCAAATAATTGTCCCACCAACCCTTAAGTTGACCAATAAAACCAACAGTAATAGCTTGAGCAGTACTAATATCACTATTACCACAAGTTTGACAAGCAGAACTATACATAAGCATGCGATGACATTGAGTGAAAATATGATTATCACTTCCACCATCAATATTCCATTCATAAATACCTTTTCCAGGATAAGAATTATTGAAAAAGTTTTTTTGTTCTTCATTAAGAACATCCATAGGAGTGGGTCTCTTAAAATAATAAGTAGACATGGTAGATCTATCAGCCCATTTCATTTTATTAATACTATCAGTATTACTAGGACTATCAATATTATTGGGTTGAATAACATGATTATCATCTAAGTCATCATCTAAAGCAGAAATATTAAGATTACCAAATTTATCATTAATAATCTTTTCAAGATCAGAAATAGAAGCTTCAAATTTAAAATCTTTTATCTCAATAGGAGATTGAATAAATGAAGCAGTTTTAATAATAACATTATTATTAATAATATCAACACCTTCAGTTTTATTTTGAGAATCTATTTTAGAGATGATTTTATCAACCTTATCATGTAAAGAAATAATTTCTTCCCCAATAATAGAAAGATAAAGATTACAAAAATTATTTTGCTCTATCATTTGATTAACATGTTTAACGGTAATTTGTAAAACATCATTTTCAATGATTCTGGAAAATGGAAGAAAATTAAATATTCTCCCACCTTTCTCAATTTGAAAAGGAACATGAGGAGGGTAAACAAATTTTTGTATTCCTCCAGAAATTAATTTATAATCACGTTCAATAACTGAAATATAGTTAATATAAAAGGTTTTAATAAACCAAGGAACATAATAAGTAATTTAATTATACTTTTCACAGTATTTATAAAAACTGTTAACAAAGTAATCTAAATCATCTTTTGAAAATGACTTAAAATACCAAATTCTAAAATTATCCCATTTAGGATTATTAAACTCATCATTAATATGAGCTCTCGTTGAGGAACCTTTAGAAAAATCTAAAAAGTTTGTAAAATCCATAAAATTACATTTTAAAGTTACAATCCGAAATTGTTTCGGGATCAAATCCATCTTTGTGGATAATATTGTTTTCATTAATAATTATTTTCTCATTATTATAATTATTAGTTTTACAATAAGTATTTTCTCTATAAGAGAAAGTAGAAGCTCTAGATTCAGAAGGTAATTCTACCTCATAATCCAAAGGAGATATGAAAGAATGACTGGACATTGATCTAGAATGAGAAGTTGAATGTCTTCTTTGATTATTTTGAAAACCAATACTAATTGTACCTTCATTACTTTGAGTAATATGTTTAAAATCACTATTAATAATAGGATTTTTAGGAACATAATGTTCTATGATCCAATTTTCAGGAAAAACAATTTCTTCCCACTTAATAGATCTTCTGGTAGTAATGTTTGATTTACCAAAATTTGTTTCTATGAGAAGAGTCTCATTATTGTCTTTTTCAATTCTTTTACACATAGGATTGAGAGTAAATAAAGGTTTATAATAAATACGATAACAGATACACATAACTTCAGTACCTGTTATGTAATTATAACCATGAGTTTTAACATTTAATGTTAAAGCTTCAAGAATATTACTGTCAAATAAAGATAGTGATAAATTAGGATATGTGTCAAAATAGACAGGTCCTAAAGCCAAACTAGACTCTATAATTCCCATTAAGGATTGTGTCCAGTTAAGATTTCTACCATCTCTAAGAGAAGCTAGAAAGCTTTCTGGCAAACCATTTAAGGTAAGTGGTCTAAAAGCAACCTGAACACAACCAATATGTAGAAACTTATGAGTTCTTTTATAAGGTAAAATATCATTTTTACTAAGTAATTTAATAACCATCTCTTCTTCATGAAGATGTATAGAAGATTCAGTAGTTTTAACAATTTGTTTAAAACCTAGCTTTTCAAAAGCTCCTAATTTATAAACCAATTTAGGTTCAATTTTAGGAATAGTCCATTTATTCAATAGATCAAGATTATCATTAATATCATATTCCTGAGTCATACTGTTCTTAACAGTATCCTTCAATCGGAACAGATTCATTAGAATCAAGATGTATTGAATCATGAAACCATATATCTTATATATACCCTATTTCTCATGGCTCTGATACCATATTTCATAAGGATCGTGCAAAGGTCTATATCAATAGTATCCTGTGGATCTTTTACAAACACAGATAGGAAATTACTGAGAAATTCCATAGTCCATGAGTTAACCTGAAAAAAGCTTTTACGCCCAGAAAACGTCTGCGCCTATTCATCGGCATAACGGCAAAAAGGGCTAGCCAACATAGTTAACTCATGAATATCACTGGAAAGCTCAAACCTACTGGTTAAACCAACTCTACCCTTTATATTTCAAATTACAGATCATTATAGGAATATAATTCCAAATGCACATGATAATAGAGTATAATTAAGTCAGGTCATGAATATATATATATATATATATATATATCGTGATATTGAAGTATATATAACTCATATTATAACATGGGTATTATTTGTGATAAATGAAGAATATGACTTACACTACAAAAGAGTATTAATAATGATAACTAGAGGTCAAATCTGATTAATAAGTTTCATGGAAGATCTACTTACATATTACATATATATAGATACATATTTACAAATTTGATAATATAATTTTACAATAACACTTTAATAGGAGCGAGTGTTAATTTGCGCTAATTGATACCCACCTCATGTATGAGATCGTCTCATGCGAGCTGTTATCGTAATAGTTTATTAGCATTTAAATAGGAAATGAAACTTTATTTATTAGTTAATTATAATATATGATTCCAACTACCTAATGACATACACCCGGTTTTATAAACAGACACGTAGGATTTATTTATTTATTATATATATTTTTAATTAAAATAGTGAATTATGCATTACACGTATTTCACTCGTGAGTCTAATGAGGCTTAAAAATTTGTGAAGCCATGCTCGCCATCCACTACTCGCCGTCTTTTGATGAACTGCAGTATTGGACGACGTCGTTTTGGTCTCCATTTTGCAAAGCACAAACTTTCTCACTCCTCGACACCCTATATGTGACTCCAATTCAACCATATTTTAAAGCAAAATATGACTCAAATACATGTGAGACGATCAAAAAAACCTTTTTTGTCAGAAAAAAGTAGAAAAATAAATAGTGATTACGATGATGATGATGATGATGATATTGAGCAAAGGCAGGGTAGAGAGAGAAAGAGTGGAGATCCGATCCAAGAATCGGCAGTACACCTTGAGAGCTGCATCCATCACCTTTCCAGCATTTTCATCTTCACTCACAACCAATCTTATTGGCCCACAACTTCCCAATACATTTATAGTGATCAACATTCTTCCTTTTCTTCTTATCTGAAAAGCCTTTCAATTTCTTCATCATTTTCATCTCCATACTAGTACTAGACAAAATTAAGTTAACAATTAGTTTATAAACCATGATTCGGATGAGAGAGAGAGAGAGAGCATGAAAATGGTTATGGTTTCTACCATTCAAATGGAGAGAATATACTGGAGAATTAAAGTATGGACCATGAATTTAAAGATGGTCCAAATTGCTAAACGCCAACGCTACTACTTTACTTAATTATTATGGATGAGCTGATGTAGTGATGTCTAGGTTTGAGGAAGTTATTTATTTATATATAGAGAATAACGCGTTCATTATTTGCCTAATAAATCTCTTATTCTAGATTACTAGTACTTAATTAATTATTTGATTGATTGACCAATAATATTAACTAAAAGTATTGACACTAGAGTAGTTGCTATGTGATTTTGAGTTCATTGTGAATTATTCTTTTTGGGTATTATCGTTTAGTATATAAAGTATCTATGTTTAAAAATATTTAATTTTATTTGTTGGTCTTCTTAAAATTACTAAACATATGTTAAAGTCTAAACAATGACATTTCGTATAATAAACAATAGTCTTCTTAATTTTGACGATTACAAACACATAAAATTGATACTTCCTTTTCTCAATAAATGCAGGATAAAACCACATCAACATATTAAATTTTGTTATTCAAAGAACAGAGTGAGGAATCAAAGCATATGGGAGGAATCAAGACCAATTTTTGTGGTTAACTTTAAAACAAAAAGTTGTAAGAAATAATAACAAAAACTCCGTGTTCTAAGTTGTACCCCTTGTTCTTGACTAAATTCGCACTGATGCATTGCTACACGTACTAGAACAGAATTTGTATGAACTTGAGTTCGCTCACAACTCGATTTTTTTGGTATCATTATGTTAAGCATAAAAATTATCACTGTTACATATAAAAATAATCACGGTTTAAAAAATATTTTATATTTTTAATCAATGAAAAAAATTGTGCATAATATGAGTGATAATTTTTACACATAACAATGATAAAGTTCATGTATAGTACTCGTTATTTTGGAACCACATATATATATACACCCTGAAACCAAAGATATATACAAACAATTAGAGACGAAAAAAAAATTAGGTGACCTCATTGAAAAAAATATTAATTAGCAAAATTATGACTATATCTTAATTAGTTCTTACCCTATATTACACTGATCTGCAGGCTCCAATTACGCCTCGTGTGAGTCGACCTCAACCTTCTTCATGCTTTAAACAAATAACTTTTAGATTATTTGTTGTCCAAAAACAGTTTGAAAAATCTTTTATTTATTTGGTCGAAAAAAAAATCTTTTATTTATAAAAAAAAAAAACTCATATGAGTTACATTCTGTTGGGATATTTTAGTTTTGATGAATTATGCCAAAACATTATCAACTTGTGTTTTTGAAGCTAATCTACAGATAACAAGTTGAGGGGGAACGAGAGAACAAATTGAGGGGGAACTCACGAAATCAGACGTAGATGATCGAGATCAGACGAGGTTGCGATTTAGACCGACGAGATCGATGAGTAAGATGAGTTCGGAGTTAAATCGATGAGCCGAGCAAAATCGTAAGAGAAGAAAAGCTTAGCCACCGATCGTAAGATCGATGACCAGATGACCGATCAGATGACCGGAGAATGACGAGCCGATCCGTGATCGAAGAGCGCATAAGCCGATCGTAAAAAACCGACCGTAAGATCGTAAGAGAAGGTTGCGATCGAAGAGGAGCGGATGAGATCGACGAGATCGACGTGATCGAGATCGATATGAAGATGAGCAGATAATCAAGATCAGCGTGATTGAGACTGGATGTGCTAAACCGAGCATGCTAACCTAATATACTAACTGGATGTACTAACTACCGGATATAACCGACTCGACTGATGCTATAATCGATCCGATCATGTGAAGTCGACGATCAAAGTAGAAGAAATCACTTATCGAAACCGTAAATCCGATACCGTATCGTAAAAGAAGTCATCCAAGAGAAGACATCCGAAGTCATATTCATCGAGAATCGAATGCTATCGATGATCGATTAATTGAAAGTGACTAGGGTCGATCGTCTCAAGACGAAGAATCAACTCGGTCGGCTGAGTGTCGATATGCTGATCGAGACAAGGTCCGGAAGAGAAGTCGGTGAAGGCTCGAAGATAGACCAAGGCTCGGATGGAACCCGAAGACACCGAGACTCGAGAGAATCTGAATGATTCCAAGGCGAGGAATCGAGGAATATAGCCATTAGAATCAGCTGACGTGGACCAACGAGAGGAAGACAACCAGCCTGGAAAAGTTGCAAAAAGCTACAGAATAGTATGTATTTGAATGTGACTCCTTCCAACGGTAACATTCAAATCCACACTATAAATACAAGTTCTTCCTTCATAATTCGGTGTGGAGAATATGCAAAAGATGCTACAGAGCCAAGAGCCTTATATTCAAGCATTCCCACCATAGAACACAAGTCTATAGATATACAAATATATTCAAAGAGTGTTCTAGAACCCAATCTAAGCAACCCACGATGTATCCTAAGCTTAGAGAGATTTTCCCAACCTTAGCATTGAGGCTAAACAAATGTAAGGGAAAATCTCACCATAGTTGGAAACCAAACAAACCTTACCCAAATCAGTTTGATAGGATAAGTTTGTAGGTGAGTGTTAACTCGGTAAACATCTGTTGGGTGTTGGACTAACACGTTAAACTAAGTCCAGTTGGTTAAGTAGGTGCCCCTGATGATGGGGAAGAGTGGATGTAGAAGTTGGACTCCGAACCACTATAAAATCGTGTGTTCTTTACTGCTTTATGTTCTTACTTGCCATATGCATTCGATTAAGCAAAACACACATTGTTCTTAAAAGCAAAAATCTGGAATCACTCTGCCCTCTCCCCTGTTTTATATGCAATGAATAAAACGTTTTGCTTCCGCACGCGCAAAATGGGTTTTCAAAATCGGGACCAACACATTCTATCACCAATCAACACTCACCTCTATTAAATTATTAAAGTGTCATGTTTAAATTATGTTCCGTCTCAACGTGAGACTGTCTCATACACTGCGCCTCTTTTAAGAAAACATGAATTTTTTATAATGATGTTGTCATAATGTTTTAAGTGTTAAATATTGGGTACAGTAAATCAACAAATAAATAAAGCATCATAAGTTAAAATTGTTGATTTATAATTAAATGATGTACAAGCACAATATCTTGATAAAGGCTAGGTCTTGTATGCACCCGGGTGCACCGTGCGCTCATAGTGTATTTTAAAGGCGTAAAACTTGTTATGTTGAAAAATGCGATTTATTTACATAGAAAAATGCAACTGTTAATATGAGAACATAGTTGCATGTTTCTATTTGAAATAGTTGCATGTTTCTATTTTGTATAGTTACACGCTTCTAAAATGCACTATAAATATACGGTGCACCCGGGTGCACATGAGACTCACTCCTTGATAAAAAGTAGAGTGTTGCTTAAAAAACAACTCTTTCCGGGGACGACTGAAAAATTTACTAGTGTTGTTAATTAACTCATTATAATATTAATATAAGCTTGTTGCATAGGATATCAATTTTAGCAACTCTTCACAAGATAAATATTATTAATGAAACTAAATTACAAGTTTATTTAACCTCATCAATAATTAAAAAAAAAAACTATGAAGCATGATGCAAGCCAACCGTTCGCATTAAAATAATTTAGAGTTGGCGAAAGCAATTGATCAAATAGTACATGGATTGTTCTATCGTAATACATATGATTTTAAAATTTTAATGACAAAAATTTGTATAGACCTGGTTCATGCTATGAACTTTGTTTTAAATTTATGAGCATTTGAACATATTCAGGATATATATGATACGGATAAAGTTTAGTGGGTTAGAAAAATGTGTTGAAATAGATGAAATAAATCAAATAATCAAAGTTCATAGCATAAACTTGATTCATGAGAGATCAAATCATTTTTAATAGGTATAAATATATAATTAAAGACTGAACATTCCAGTTCTGAAAGGTGATCTTTGCAAGAGGTAGTACACTTGGTTAATTTATATTTTATTTGAAATAATTTAAGAATTTTAAAAGACATTCAAACTAACCTGCCGAAACTAAACAGAATTCAAATTAATGAAATGATGAAACTAAATTAATTAACTACGAACCTAGGATTTATGACTGACCATAGTTGATTTTATTTAAATAAATGCAGAATCTCTTCATATCTAATTAAATATTTTTCATTGATGATTGAAAGATCCTCATTTACTCAAATGCTTCTTCCAAATGTCTATAAAATCTAGCTAGTACCATCTGCTTCATTATATTCAATTCCTACATGAATTAATTGAACCAATTGCAATGTAATAGTCATATAATAACACGTGCTCACAGTGAGTGGATAATACATTCCTGTTTCAAATTTATGATTTGAGACACACTTGAATGAGACAGTCTCATAATGAGACATATCATAATTTGAAATTGACACTTTAACACTTTGAAAGAGATGAGTAATTTGTGCTAATTTGTACCCGTCTCATACGAGTTTTTTTCTTATGATTTTCTATACATAAACGTCTAATAAATGTATCACCATTCTAAATCAATAAGAATTTTTATTTTTTTTTGAAAACACAAAATTATATTAACGAGGGTATAAGAAATAGCCAGAAAAATTGCAAGTGATGATTATATTCAGAAATCAATAAGATTAGCAACTGATGATCTAAATATTGCAAGTCTGCAATTGGATCCCAATAGAAAGCTCAAGGAGATCGAAAAATTAAAATCAAAGGGGAAAAAGTGAAAATGAAAAGCTAGAATTGGATTAAAAAGATCTTGTTTTGCCTTTCTTGGTAATGAACTATCAATAATAAGTTCCAAGTATAAAAAGTGGAGCCCCAAGAAGGCCCAATGCTGAATGGACCCAATGCGAAAGGGGAAGCCCGGCCAATGTGAAATGGGAAGGCCCAATGACAATGAGCCCAAATTTTATTTACAATTTTATCATTTAAAATGACATGTTTAATATTCATTGTAGTTCCTAATATTGAAGGCTATCTCAGGGAAGAAAAAGAATTTGGAAATTTTTAATTAAGTGAGGTGATTAATTTTGTGGATGTGGATAACCACTCCCATTACCAAAATTAAGGGTCAGGTGAGGAGGTAATGAATTTAAGATGGATATCTATATCGTGATTTAGTGGACTTTTAAATTTTAATTATTTTTACTGAAGATAATTTGTTGTTATATTCATTTTCATTGAAAAATAAATTGAATCTAATTAATAGAGAGTTCTAAAATTTTTTTCTTAATTATAATATATACATAATTTTTTCAAAGTGTAGAGGCTCGAGGCCCACCAAATTCAAATGTATTTTTTTAATTATGAATTTATTTCAACTAAATAAATTATAGATATAAATCAAGCACAACCCAACTTAGTAATATGTTTTTTTTTTCCAATTTGAGACTAATTAGTATAATTATATCTCATTGTTTTCTTGCATATCCATGTAAATCAAGAGAAAATGATAGCAGCCAATATACAAGAGACAGAGAAATATTACACCATCATTTAACATGTATAATTGTATAATATCTCGCAGAAAAAGATTTGGATTGAAGTGAGGTGAGGTGAGGTGAGGTGAATCGATGGATATCTATATCGTGATTAGTGGACTAAGTTTATTCAAGATAATTGGTGATACATTTTCTAAATAAATCACCTAATTAATAGAGAGTTCTAAACCTAGAAAAGAGATAATAGTAGAGGCTCGAGGCCCACCAGCATATTGAAGCCCAACTAAATGTTATAGATATGCACAACCCAACTTAGTAATATGTAATTGTGAAGTTCTCAAGTGGTTAGCCCACCACTTTCCTGGATTCGAGACACCGAAGTTTTAATTTTGGGTGATCCCCCCCTCTTGTTAGGTGATTATGGTTCCGTTGTAATTTTGGGTGATCCCCCTCTTGTGGTGATTATGGTTCCGGTCTACAGCGAGATGAAATGATGTTGTCATGTGCCCGGTGGTAGAAGAGATTATTGTAATTGTAATTGTTTCCTATTATAATTGATTGTCTTTAAAAAAAAACTTAGTAATATATAATGAGAAAAAGGGAAAATACCTATTTTGATAAGCAAAAAAGTATTTTGCCCACACTCAGATGAATTTTTTTTTTGGTAGGTAAAAACTTTTATTTCTAAAGCAAAAGAGGACAAAGAGTCCAGTATGCAGATTTACATCTGTACAATTTTCTTAACAATCTAGTATTTTTTTAGGATTATCTAGTCAATCAGAAAAAGAATAATTACAGAAGAGTGAGTATTTCACCAAGCACCGGTTCTGATAAGCAAAAAAGTATTTTGCCCACACTCTTAGATGAAATGAGATCACATGTTTCATAATTAATATTTCACTTTGTATTTTATTATAATATGGATGGATGACATGTGGAATAATAAAACATGTCCAACGAATTATTATATTCCAAATTCATGTGTTAAAAATTTAAAAAGGTGGAACACCAATAGAATATTAAAAGTGAATTAGGGGAGTCGAATTGTTAAAGCCTTTTAAATTGTACTTTTTAGACCTCCACAAATATTTAATGATTTAATAAAAAAAAGGTATTCAAATTGGATCAATGAATAAGATTAATATATTTTAATATACTTTTCAGACCTCCGCAAATATTTAATGACTTAATAAAAAAAGGTACTCCCTCCGTCCCATAGTTAACCGCATACTTACTGTGTGTTCGGGTTTTAAGAAAAAAATGATAAAGTGATAAAGTGTTGGGGGTAGAAAGAATTGTTTATTAGTATTTTATGTGATAAAATGATAAAGTGAATATTTCAATTTAAGGAAATGTTTAATTAAGTATGGAATGTCAAAAAGAAAAAAAATCCAGTTAAGTATGGGACGGAAGGAGTATTCAAATTGGATGATGGATCAATGAATAAGATCAATATATTTTAATCTATCTCACCACACCAACTATCCAACATTATAATAAGAATTGTTTTATTTTCTAATAGGGAGCTCCTAGGTATGATCATTGTGATCACAAATTAATACACATATCTCCCAATTAAATTATTAAAGCCTCTTATCGTGAGACCGTCTCATGCAAGTGTACATCAAATTATAATAATATGCCGAGTTCTGATTAAGTTGTAGTTAACATGCGTAGTAGATCTGAGCTAAAAATTATGAATATTAGATCATCTGTTATGAATTAGATAAAAACTCGTATGAGACGGTCTCATGCATGAGACGAAATATAACATAATACAATTAACACCCACTCCTTCAAAAGTGTTAAAGCGTCAATGTTAAATTTACACTCCGTCTCACTGTGAGACGGTCACACACAAGTGTGCATCTATGAATTAATGTTTTATTTAATACTATATCTATGTACGTTTGTGTTTGCATTCATGTTATTAATAAGTATATTTTTTTCTTAGATTGCACTAAATAAAATAATTAATAATAAAAAATATTGAGATCATCCGGCTGGAATGATATCACCCAATAATTTTGGTATTTCCATTTCATATGCTACAATCTTGTTTTTCATTCTCATATTCTCGTGTCCATTTAATTTGAATGTTTCCACTATTACTTACGTACTCAATACACAATAGCCAAATTATTAATTTTTTTTGACCACATTGATAGAATCGCAGAACTTGTAGAAGCAAACGCCAACTTCATTCAAATGAAGAGAAAATATCATTTTTAGTCCTATAATTTTGGACGATTTTATTTTCAATCCTATAACTTTTTTGAATGTGTCAATTTCAAATCTTTTTTATAGAAAATTTTAAAATCTCGCCAGAATAAGCATGTGCACCTCACGTAACACTTAAAATTTGAGATTTTTTTTTATTTTTCGGCGACCTACACAAGTGGACTGCATGTAACAAAAAAAAAATATCAATTTTGAAGTATCATGTGAGGTACATATTTATTACGGCGAGATTTTAAAATTCCCTACAAAAAAGGACATACATTGACACATTCAAAACTAAAATTAAAAAAAAAATACTGAATTAAAAATGAAATCATCCAAAGTTACAGGACTAAAAATAATATTTTTTCTCAAAAATGAATAAAAATTTATGGGTAAATTGATATATTTAATTTAAATTCAGCAACAATTATAACCTCATGAAGTGTCGACGTGTAATTGTTCCAAGTCCAAATATTAATTTGTGGGCATGAAATAATACAGCAGAGGTTCACGTCAGTTGGTGGTCCACAAATATTAAAATATAAACACTGAAGAGGATAAAAAAAAAAACAAGTACAAATAGAACAAAATGGAAAGTGGAAACAACAAATTAAAAGCTGGTTAACACCAACTCATTTGCCGAAAATTGTTCTCTTCAATTTTTGTGTAAATTTAAAAAGAGATAGAGTTGAGATAGAATAATAAATGGAAATATTAGAAAGTGAAACCCACAACATTCCATTTTATCTGTCAATCTCTCTCTTAATTTACCATAAATATAATAAGGGGGTGTATGCAAAAAAATTATATATTTAGATGAATTGATAAAAATTAGTGAATATGAAAAAAATATTTAATATTAAGGGCACGCTTGGTATGACTTGGAAATGATAATGATAATGTGTATCATTGAGGGGTTAATCACTAAAGATTATTGATTGCATTGTTATTGTTTGGTTAGAACATCAACAATGAGTATGAGTTGAGTGAGTGATAGTAATCAATAGTTTACTTCTATTTTCATTACTTGTGTATCAAAACAACTAAGCAACACCAATAGAAGTGATTTTAATTACTCACTTTCATTACCCCCAACCAAGTTGACCCAAGAGTTGATAGTATTTGTAAAACATTTCACTTTTATTTCATTGAACATACAATTTGTAATTTAGATATGCAACTCAAGAGCATTTCTTAGACACGCAATTTGTTTCATTGAACATGCACAATTTATATGTTTCAATATAAATAAGTTACATATTTAAGTACAATAAATTTTTTATTTAAAACATATATTTAAATTGCACGATACATCTGGCCGTGCACATGAACCTACGCATATATTAAAAACTAATTCGATCTACTTTCGTCAATAAATTATAAGCTAGGTCTTATATGCACCAGGTGCACGGTATAGTGTACTTTAGAAACTTGCAACTTTTACATTAAAACTTGTAACTTGTTACATTGAAACATACAACTATGCTTTATGAACATAGATTGCACGTTTCAGTATAACAAATCATAAGTTTCAGCGCAACAAATTGCAAAATTTTAAAATGTTCCGTGAGCCCTTTAGATTCCTTGATTGGTAACAAGGGAATGGGACCATCCATAACTGCATCCGCGTATAGGTGAGGCCATGAGGGGAAAACATCAACCAACGTTGGACTGAATCTCATGACAAAGTCAATAACATTAATGTAAAGACCCGTCATCCAAATAAACGATAAAAACATCCGCATATAGGTGAGGCCATGAGGGGGAGGCATCAACCAACGTTGGACTGAATCTCATGACAAAGTCAATAACATTAATGTAAAGACCCGTCATCCAAATAAACGATAAAAACTTCGTGAACCTGAGTTCACGGTATCACTATTATGTATATATAATGTTACTATGATACAAAAAAATTATTATTATTATTATTATTATTATTATTATTATTAAAAATCATCACGGTTTAAATAATGTTTTTAAATAGTAATATTATTTATGCATATTAATGAAAGAATTTATATATAATAATGATAAAATTTATATATATAGATCTGATTCACAAGAGTATTACTTCAAATGTATTTGCAGGGCCGCCATGATTGTTTTCCTCTTCTTTAGTTAAACCAAAATTTTCATTTAGTTGAAATCCTTCCGTAACATATGTTGAATATTTTAAAAATACATGAAGTGCGCACTTCATGAAATCTTTTTTTTTTTCAAAAGTTCAAAACCCTCCAAAATTATTAGCAAGTGCAAGATATATCGGGAAGAAGAACTACAAAATTTCGTTGTTCGACCCAACAATAAGAATTTGGAAAAAGTATAATTGATTTGTAAAATTTTATTATGTTTATTGTAAGTTTCTAAAATGAATATTATATATATCGGCCTATATATCTTTTGTGGATAGTTCATTTAATTAGTAGATAAGTTTTGTAGAAGGTAAATAAACATCAAAGAATAATTGTAACTAATTAACATACAAGATGGTAATGAATGTTTAGAGAGTTTAAGAATTTTGTGTTTATAACTAATCCTATAAGGGAGCAAGAACATATATTTGGTGTAGTGGAGAGCCACTAACGAATTTGTTTAGTGAAAATGATTGGAAATTTGGAATGTTTCTGTTAGATCGAATATTATTTCATTTATTTGAGAGTTTGGTTAAGGGAGTATGTTTGACTTAGGTTGTATTTGGCTTAATAAGCGTTTTCAAATGATATAATTGAAGTTAATTTTTTTTTGACAAGTTAAAACCTTTTATTGATAAAAGAAAAAGAACAAAGAGTCCAGTATAGATATTTACATCTTCACACAGTCATTAACAGTCTAATATCTTTCTAGGACCATCTAACCAATTTAAGAATGAATAATTACAAAATAAAGGATATTTCACCTAGCACCAATTTCAAAATCTTCATTTGATTTCTTCTACTATCTTCTCCGAGTCAAAATTTTTTCCTTCAAATATCAGTTTGTTCATGTCCTTCCAAATAGCCCAGACAATACAATTCCACAAACTAGTTGCAAACAATTCACCTTTTTTTCCAAGAAGCATCCCAGCTTGAGAAAGAAAATGCCAAGATAATTAATTATGTTCAACCCCTAATATACCCAACCAGTTATAGCAAGCATACCAGTTATAGCAGTTTCCGGTTGGAGGTTGCAAAGTGGGCATTTTATGTTGCTGTTTTGGGGCAGAATAATTTGAAGTTAATTAATGAATGAATCCTAACGGGGCCTTTAAGTCCACCTAAATATTTAGAGTAAATTTTAATTATATCCAATTTCTTAAAACTTTATTTAAAATATACACCAATTATACGGTAATTATTACAATTGAAAAAAATGATTGAGACCTAAAATCATGAAAAATAATAAGCATGACATGAGAAACGTAGGGATCTCACTTCGTGAGACTATTGTGTATATGTATTAAGATCAAATAAAATGAAAGAATATTCCTAAATAAAAAAATGCTCTGAAGCAGCTCAATATATATATTATATATATTGATTATATAAATGTAAAGTCTGATATTTCAACAAACAATTCCATTCTATGCTGACTCAAAGTTTAACAACGAAACACGAATTATGTTATTTACAATTTACATCATAAATAATTAATATTAAGTATATATAGTTCTGAAATTAATATTTTAAGAAATTGACTGTGAGGGGAAAGACGCGCGGCTGTGGGGAAACTTAGAAAGATGCATAGGCAATGGGAGGAATACAAGCTTTTGGGAGAGTCCGTGGGCGGGTGTTGAGCCTCTTAAGAACAGACTCCCTAGGCTGTACCACTTGATGAATGCATTGAGGGAGGGGAAAATTAGTGAGATGGGGAAGTGGGTCAATGGGTCGTGGAGTTGAGAGTTAGTGTGGAAGAGGTCCTTATTTGATCGTGAGTTACCTTCTGTAAATGAATTTCTTTGTGTATTAAACAGGTGCAACTTGGTAGAAGAGATGGAAGATACATGGAAATGGAAGATGACCCCGGATAATTAATTCAAGACGAAACGGGCGTACGACGTTGTTCGCACTCCATCAGTTTTGGTCAACATAAATTCAGGGGCAAGCTCGATCCTCAGCTGCATTTGGAGCAAGATATCACCTCTCAAAACCTCTGCAATGGCATGGAGACTCCTTCAAGATCGTTTACCTACTCGAGAGAACCTCAGGAAGCGCAACATCCTCCCCCAAAACAGCACTACAAGTTGTCCATTCTGTAATTTGTGGCCGGAAACTGCTTCTCACCTTTTCTTTGATTGCTCGGTGTCGTCCAAAATCTGGTACGCTTGCTATAAATGGGTTGAAATTTCGAGAGTTGGTCACAATCAGATTACACAACACTTTCTAGCTCACTCCGGAATCTTTTCGGGAAAGAAAGGTAACCTCTTGGCTACGAGTCTTTGGATATGTGTTGTTTGGATTATCTAGAAAGGGAGGAACAAATTGATTTTTTATGGAAAATGCTTTGAACCGGAAAAGGTGATGGATGAAATTAAAGGAAGATTTTGGAATTGATATTCAATTAAATATCTCACTTTTTGTAATTTTCAGTTTTCTGACTGACTAGTGAATTCTAGGAATATTCTTAAGAGCTAAGACTCTTCATAAATTGTACATATCTGAACAGTGCTCTCTTTGTTCTCTGTTTTTATGGAATAAAGAACTTTTGCTTAACAAAAAAAAAAAAAAACGCGTAACTCCTCCCGTAATCCGGCAACAACATTTCATAATTAACTATTGTCGCTTTATCTGTAACTTTTTCAGAAAACTTTCAAGAATAATTTATATTTGTCACAAAAGATTAATGTCGTAGTGCCCAAAATTGTATGGAGAAAAACTCGCCATGTGATTATTTATTCAATGAGAATAGGACGTCTTAAATTATTAATTTAAAAAATATCTATATTTCCTTTCACATTAATTAAGACAACATCACAGTTTTTACAAATTATTCTTATCAAATAGGAGTATTTGTTATTTATGTTATGTAAATTTACTTTTTCTATTTGGAGGAGATGTGAATTTACTTTAGCATATGGGGTTGTACATACATATACGTATTGTATCGATAGGTTATATGCTAGCTAAAGTTGATTTGCATTTTATATATTTTTTAATTGGATAAATAGTGACTAGAATCTATGATCTCATGGTCGGTACTCGGTATTGATAGTGATGCTCTATAACCACTTTAACCATTTCACTTCATTGATTTGCATTTTGTATATGTTTTCAAATAATGTTAGTTAATTATTGCATTATAATTGAAAGAATTTTGTTTCATCTAAAAGCTCGAACTTGTAGAGGGGTGCGAAATTAATTAGTTTATTTAATTTCTCTCAACACTCCCCCTCACTCATGGGCCGAATCATTGCCTCTGCCCTCTGGGGAGGAGGCCCAACGAGTGGACACTTTAAATGGGTGGAGTGCTTCCACAGGAATTGAACCCAGGATCTGCTCGAACTTGTAGAGAGGTGCAAAATTAATTAGTTTATTTAATTTCCCTCAACACTCCCCTCACTCATGGGCCGAATCATTGCCTCTGCCCTCTGGGAAGGAGGCCCAACGAGTGGACACTTTAAATGGATGGAGTGCTTCCACAGGAATCGAACCCAGGATATGGGCGAGCCTAAACTCTGATACCATGAAAGAATTCCGTCTCATATAAAACCCCAAAATTGTAGAGAAGTGGAATTAATTCGTTTATTTAATTTCCCTCAACAATAATATATTAGTTTATTAATATTAATTGTTTCATTCATAAATATTAATT
Source organism: Stenogyne calaminthoides (assembly GCA_037126765.1). NCBI lineage: Eukaryota > Viridiplantae > Streptophyta > Magnoliopsida > Lamiales > Lamiaceae > Stenogyne > Stenogyne calaminthoides. The sequence continues at coordinate 37,511,719 of JBBCBC010000002.1, forward strand.
ATTATGCCATAACTAATGGTAATTGTACTGAACCAGTTGTATAGTTAATAATTAAAGGGTTGCATGGTAGTGTTTGACTCACACTTATATTTTGGGTTCAAATCTCACTTAAAAAGTAAATTTATTCATATTAAATTGTCAATTTCATGGCCTCTTTCACAAAATGTAGAGTCCAGAGTGCAAGGGAAGTATTAGAAAATTAATATAAAAGAAATTGTTCTACATTCAAATTCGAGCTTTTAAAGTGATTGGCATGCAAATTGTCACTGAGCCTAATCAGAGTTTTTAAAGTGATTGCATGCAAATTGTCACTGAGCCTAATCAGAGTTTTTTATATTTCTTTTGTGCGTCTACTAGGGCTTCTTGTTCTTTTAGTTTGCGAGCCTTAATTATAAGGTCGAGTACTTTTCAATCTGTATGGGGATGGTCTTTTCGATTTCGTTTGACCTTCCATTACTTAATGTATAGTTTGTATAGTTTTTTGCTTTCGAAAAAATTATAACAACTCAAATAAGGATTCTTAAGTTTACTAACCTTTAGAGAAATTGGTCAATAATTTAGCAAATATTTCATGCAATTAACTATTAGTTCTTAAAAAAAAAAAGCAATTATTCTTACTTCTTAGCAATGTATATCAGTGTTTTCAAAAAACAGTTGAACCGCTCGGTTGAACCGATCGAAGCATGAACCTCTCATTTCACCGGTCGAATTACTCCTTAAAAACGATTAATCCGATTTTATTATTTTTTATTATTTATTAAATCACTTTTTTTACTTTTTCATTTTTTTTTCTAATTTTCTCTATGTAATGTTATTGTCTTTATCCTAGTATTATTTTCACTCTCATAAATTCATTCACAAGTCATTAACTTCATTTAGAGTGTGTTTTGAAACACTTAAAACAACTTTAAAAAACACTTATTTTCAAAAGCTGTGAGATGGAGCTTTGAAAATAAGTGTTTCTGGAAGTTTTTTTAAGTTTTTCAAAACACCCTTAATCTATTTACCGCCGTCACACACTGTGTGGAATTAATTCACAACACCATCATCTCTGGCCTTCAAACTCTATTGTGTTTATTTTAAATAAGACTTATAAGTTATAAATTAGTATAATTTTAATTTTTTATAAATAAATATTTATTTTTTAATGTAACATATATACAAAATATAAAAAAAATATGCACAAATCATTTTAACGGTTGAACCGTCGGTTTAACCGGTCCAACCGGTTGGACAGACAACCGATGCCCAGACCAGTTTGGTTGTCGATTCGGTTATGAAAACACTAACGTATATATTATAGTGGAGATTGTCATTTTTGGTAAAGAATTAAAATGAGTCAACTTTGCAAAAAATTAGGGCAATTAGTCCCCAAAGTTAAAGAATGAAGATTTTGCCATTTTCTCCTTCAAGAATCAAAAGTTAAAGAAGCGTTAATCAACGACAACTGGACGGTATTTAAATAAAATCTGACTTGTTTAATCACATATGACTCTTACAGCATCATTTTATTTATAACTAGAATTTATTTTTATTTTTTTACAAAGAATACAACTCAACTAGAATAACAAATCTCACTCTAGCTAAGCTAACTCAGGAGAACCTGCCTCAAACCAAGCGTGAGGAATGGAGAAGAATGACACAAATTTCGCTAAATTGGAAGCGACACTGGATATGAGCTCATGATACATGAACTAAACCCGGACTAAGACATTATAAGAATGTCAATACTTTTCAAACCGAATCTTTAACCTGAGATGGAAAGTATTTTCGAAACAAGACTCTTGCTTGGGACGAGGGAGTAAATAAAATAAAAAATTATTTTCTTCAATAATGCTCTGTTCCAAATTTATTTACCTCTTTTATAGTAGACAATAAAATAAACTACATTCTTTTAAATTATTCACTCATAACATCTCAAAATTATATCTCATAACATTACTTTTACTCATAAAAAAATTATCTACTTTAATAATAAAATAATAAGGACAATCAAAAATTATTTTATCACTTTAAATACTTAAATAATGAAATAGTTGGTACAATGAGTACCCTGTACAATGTACTAATTACAGAGTTTTAGTGAAGCTAGCTATGAAGCCATAACACAACCACTATTTCTATCATTCTAGTATCTTTCTAGGATTAACAATCCATTCTCTATAGGACAAACTACAGCACAAAGGTAGATTTGCCAACATACAGCTTCATAGTCTGTTTTTGATTTCTTCAATTGTGCTCTTCTTATCGAAACTTTTCCCATCGAAAACAAGTTTATTTTTATTTTTTCTTATAATTCAAATCACACATATCCAAAGACCTATTGCAAGAGAACTGCCCTTCTAATTCCCATCAAGAATTCCCAAATATAAATTAAAGTGCACACCAATCTGATTATGACAAATAAACAATTCACATATTAAATACTAATAAACAATTCACGCATTAAAATACGTGGCGAAAGTAAATGGATAAATAAATTTGAGATGTAGGGGTTTCAAAAGTTAGTAATTTATATATTCCATTTGTTTACAACATATTATTAATATTTTCTGTAAACAAACTTTTATTAAATTCTATTAAGTGTTATTTACTTTTGTTGTGTTGAGGGGTGGATTTACGTGTGAGATGGAATAATACAGCGATAAACAAACTCTAAATCCGTTTCTGATTATGTTGTGTGAATTATTTTTTTCTGTTATTATTATTTTTTTTAATTTTGAAAATGACTCAACCACATAACTTCACTATAAATAATAGTTTTCTGGCTACTTGAATTATTCCATTTCTAATTATGTTATTTGTGAATTATTTATGTCGGATATACAAACGTAGATTACCGTCAAAGAAAACAGCTATAATAATTTAAATTTATTTGAACAAAATCACCATTAGTACAAAGAAAGGAAAAAAGGAATTAATAAGCAAAATCAATGTCCCTTACCTAACCCGACCCGGTGTTGCACTTCAGCCATTAATTAATCACGACTTTACCCAAAATGCAAATGCCGCGGCTATTATTAACTGGACCGCGTTTTACTATAACAATGTGCCTACAGCTACCAACAAGGTCTTCAAATTCCACCTCATTATAAACCCCCAAATCCCACATTTCTGTTAAAACCCTCTCTCTCTCTCTCTCTAATCGAAATTTCTAGTTTCCAGGATTTTGGGAATCGATTGATCTGTTGTTATTTGTTGTGTATTGTGATAATGGAGAACATGATGGGTTTGCTGCGAATTAAAGTCCTGACGGGGATAAACCTTGCCAAAAGGGACACTTACAGCAGCGATCCCTACGTTATTGTTCGGATGGGGAAACAGGTTTGCCTTTTATTTTTCCGCTTCTCAATTCATTTCCGTTTCGATTTTCTTCTCAATTTCGTATAATATTGCCGTGGTTTTTGTTCCGTTGTTTGATTTTGATTGGCTTATTAACTGGGCTGGTGGTGAAACTGTTCATACATTTCTGTGTTTTAATGCGAAAAAAATGTTGAATAAATTAGTGTTTGGTTTGAAATTAAATCAAATTCTGCGTAAGTTTCTGGTGTACCGATGAGGCATATGGAGAAATTTTGGTACCAAAAATAAAAATAAAAACTGTGAAACAGGGGAAGACTCTGTTTATCTTCTTTTGGGGGAAATTATCGAATGTCTAGCCTAATATATCAGTTACACTTGCTCAGATTTAATTTATAATATTAAACGCTTTTTCAATATTCAGATGAAAAAAAGAAAAATGAAAACTTAGGTTCATGTGTGATGTGTGATCTCTTTTGTTTTAGATGCACAAAGAAGATTGTATATGTTGATTTTGGTTTTTAGTTTATCTGTATATTTAGATTTGAGATCCATAAACTGGGAAAAATTGAGAAAAATTGAAAACATTCAATTTGATATAAATGATACATATATGCATCTCAAAAGTCAAACCAATACATTCGTTTCTTGTTGTGAATTCAGAAACTAAAGACTCGTGTGGTGAAAAAGAATCTGAATCCTGAATGGAATGAAGAGCTTACTCTAACCGTTGCGGATCCAAATCATCCGATCAAGTTGGTACGTTCATCATATTTAATCTTGTTCGATTTGATTCCCTTAAAGGCCGTAACAATAACAATAAATGTGTTGAAAAAACTGCAGCAAGTTTACGATAGAGACTTGTTCTCTCTAGACGACAAAATGGGGGATGCAGAATTCGAGATCAAGGAATTCGTGAGGGTTGTTGGGATGAAGCTGGAGAATATTCCTAGCGGAACCGTGATCACGAAAGTGATACCGAGCAGGGAGAATTGCTTGTCGGAAGAAAGCTCGATTTCGTGGGAAAACGGCAAGGTGACGCAGCATATGTTCCTAAGGCTTAGGAATGTTGAGTGTGGGGAAATAGAGCTTCAGTTGCAGTGGATTCATATTCCTGGTTCCAAAGGTATTTAGTTATGTGATTTGTCTGAAGTATAATGTACAGATAAGTTGGAAATTGAGGTTAATGTATTGGTGGGATTTTAGTAACTTTGGGGTTTAAAATCCCTTTTGAGTGTGGTTTTAAGCCGATTATGGTTAAATAAACTGGTTTTATTGGTTAGATTAACATTTTCATGTGTACGTAATTATATGGTGAAAGACGTTACAGATTTCCCAATGAATTAGTGCAACTTCCTCTTAAACAATTTTACTCAAAATATGTGTCGGATCAATGAAACATAAAAATTATGTTATTTTACTATATTTTTTTTTAGATAAAATGAAGATTTTTAAAGCAAAATATTGTCTTATTAAATAAATTGAATCGAAGGAATAAATTTTGTTGAGCAAAATACGAGAAAAAGTTAAGGGTTCGGTTATTAACACCCCCATGATTGGTACATACTCACACATTCATATTAAAATACCAATTATACCCTCGTGTTCTCTCTTCCCCACTTTTCGCTTGGCGGTGCCTCTGCAATTTTTCTGCAGATTCGGGCTCCGCCTCCACCACCTATCTGTTTTGGCGCTTAGTTTTTTGTTTTTAAGAAAATCAAATAGCTCCACCTTCTTCTCATTTCTCTCTTTCCCATACTCAATCGGCACCACCGCTATTTTTCCTTTCTCAATTTTCCCCACTTCGTTTTTTTCGATCTTGAACGAATATGTTGATTTTCTGTCATCATACCTGAAAAAAGAAGCAACTCTCAGTCTCAGCTCTAGTTCTCCGAACGGATAAAATCTCCAGAGGGTTGAATCTCTTAAAGGTTTTGAAATTGCATAAAAACTGAATTTTGTTCAGATTTGTGGTTGCAGATGAATTTTGGGCCCCTGTTAATATTCAATAATATACAGATGGGGTTGTTGTTATGTATGAACAATAATTAAATTAAGGGTTGATTGAGCAGCATCAATGGCTGATGACGCCGGCGATGTAGGAAGGATTGACGGGGGCGGGGGCACTGGGGAAGTATCAAAGGGGGTGCCGGCACTGGGAAAGTTTAAAGGGAAGGGAGAGAGAAAAATTAAAATAAAGGGTTCATTTGTCCTGTTTTACAAAAATAAATTCTTAATAGGTGTATCTACCAATTCAGTGGGCACAAGATCTCGCCGGCCCAATCGAATTTCTAAATTTAAGGCTAAAGCCATTTGGAATAAGGAAATGAGGATATGCAAATTCATTTAATGCAACCAAGTTTGAATTGGAGAGGCACGTTTGACTTTGAGTGAAAGCATATCGAATTTGTAGACCACCCCTTACGTATGCCAATCAGCCGAAAATTGGTAAATCATCAATTTTAATGGCATTTCGAAGAACATGGTTGCTATATCCACATTTTACCGGTTTGACGGGATGCGGCTGACACTAGCGTTGTCGCGCGTTGACCGCGACAAGATTAATTTTGTCGCGCAACGAGCGCGACAGATTTCATTTTTTTTTAATTTATAATTTAGGAGATATTAGTTAGAATTATAAAAAGATTGTAGGATTACCTGTTCGTGGTGTAATTCCCGTAGTGCATGCGATGATTGATATACATCCCTGGAATTTTCTTGTAGTGCGGAATAATCCACATTTGTTCGCAATATGTAATTAGGCCCTCAAAGCTGCTGTACGTTTCCTTTAAGGAATCCCACCTAATGTTCTACTGTTTAGCATTGCTCGTCTGGATTGCGTAATTCTACTGATATTTAAAACCTTTAGCATACTCTTTTTGAAATCCTGGTTGTAAAATAGCCCGGGCTAAAATACATTCCTCGATGTGGTATCTGCATAATTGTGCTCGAGACGTTGGAAAAATTAAATTCACAGCATTCATCATCGCGAAAGCTCTGTCCGTAATAACGACATTTGGTGGATCATTCTGGTACAGTCCCCGAATAAATCGTAAGATGTATTCGAAGTGTTCCTGCGTTTCACGGATCATAAGTGCGTATGCGATGGTGAACGTCTTGTGAGTGCTTGTTGCCCCAACTGCCTCAAACAAAGGCATACCGTACTTGTTCGTGTTGTATGTCGTGTCAATGATTAAGACTTGCAGATAAGTGTTGATCATTACAACCGAACAAGGGTGGCTGAAAACAATGTCCATGAGTTCTTTGCTATCATCCGCGGTTCTAAATTGGTACCTAATTAAAAAAAAAACTAATCAATTTTTTTGTTTTTAAAACTAAGGAAATGTTTAAAAAAGAGCAACAATATAATTACACATTTTTTAACTGTGCTAGTATAAAAATATAAATGCATGCTTGTAATTATGAAAATGACATAATTTATAAAACAAGTATAAATAAATGTGCTAGTATTTATACCTGTAATTACGTTGTTTCAGTAGGTGTATGAAGTTTTGCGTTGAGGTAAGCTCATCCTGGTCGTCTGTCCTTATCTTGTTAATAACATTGTACATTCTCTTTGCGTCCGTAGAATTGTTGGGATCACATTTCTTAGTGACATTCATTGATACTAGGTGTTGTACATGTTTGTTCTGTTCTGGAGTTAATTTACCCAGTTTCGAACCCTCTGCATATTTTGGAAATCGATGATTGTGTGTTCCGTTTAAAACATCGATTTCCCAAATATCACGCTCGCGATCAGAAACCCTTGCAACTAAACAAAAAGGACAAGAATTTCTTTGGGTTTTGGTATTTCACTCTTTTTTTTTAGGTGTATATTTGTCACCTTCACTACATAAATACCTTGCGTGTTTTGAAGAAGAATCATGAATCCACAATGTGATGTTTCTGAAACTAGCAACAATGTTAACAAAAAAAGCAACTCCTTTTTTTCCAACTAAACCCTCTTCAGAAGTAATAAATTCGAAAGTGAGATCTTCGGAAAAATAATCAGCATCATGATAAGAACTCATTTTATATAAATTGATCAATGATAATAATACTTGTAAGATTTTTTGCTAATAGAGAAGTTGTTTGAATTGAAGTACAAGTGGCTAATAGAGAAATGTTTGAATTGAAGTAGAAGTGGGTGAAAAATGAATAAATGACTACTGAGGTAAGTGGCTACTAGTAAATGGCGGAGGTGGGAGATATGAGATATATATATTGGCCGAAATATAATGTGTATTCACGTAAATACTACGAAATTTACGGACGCAAAATAATGCAGGATGGGACTTAAGCATGCGTCTTACACAAACTCGACATGTGTCGTCGACGTGTGGCATAGGTTTTCAAATTTTCATGTCGCATGGTAGGCGCGCCAGTCGCCATTTGTGTCGCATGGCGAATCTCGATGGCGAGCTCTCATTAATCGCATGCCAGCGCGACCTGGCGCCTCCATGCCGACACGCCAGCGACTTCTTGCCACTTTTTATATTTTTATCGCAATATTCAGACGCATTATTGATTTTTACTGTATTATTCTACCACTGCAATCTCTATTTAAATGATGGAGTATCAGATTTTATGATTCAAAATTTTAAAAAATTATCCACAATTACAGATATTTGCTGGTTCAAACATGAGTCAACAAGATTCATTTTTTTAATAAGAAGTGTGGACTAAAGAGGTAACTGAGTCTCTGGTGGATTTTCTCATAAAAGAGAAGAGAGATGGTCGTTGGTTTTGGAACAGTAATAATATGCTTTCAATAGTTGGTGCTACACGACGCATAAATGTATGTTTTGGTTTGATGTTACTTCATCCCGCTGTTCAAATGAGAGTCAGAAAATTGCGACGACATTGGAGGCTTTTCGGTTACATCATCCTGCTTCAAACTGTAGTTTGGGATAGATTGTCAAACCTCATGCGTGCACACCCGGACACTTGGACTAGTTTGATCGAGGTAATAGTTGAAGATTGTACTTGTGTTTATCTAATTTTGTATTGTTTTTGATAAATTTGCTCTGCTATTATGTGTAGAAAAACTCAATGTAGGCTGCGTATTTGACCCATGGCGGCCCACGATACCTATCGTTAAACTTACTGTTCAGCCACTGATGTGTACGAGAAACCGATCATGAATACGAGCCGGTTCCATGGGTTCATCGGGTTCATCCTAAGTCCCCTAAGTCCCAGGAGGAGGGCGATCTTGATGATGAACTAGACTACATTCCACGTGAGGACTCTCCACGTAGTGACGAAGAAAGTGACGAGTCCTATGAAACTGATTAGGACATGTAGTCCAATAAGTTGTATTTTAATTTTAATTTATGTCGTTGTATTTTAAGCAACATCGTGGTATTTTTAAGATCGTTTAATTTTATCGTGTTATTTTTAATTTTGACAATTAAAAAAATAATGTTAATAAAATTTAATTATTATTTAACAATACTAATATTTAAAGCTCAAATTTAACAATACTAATAAAATTTAATTATTATTTAACAATACTAATATTTTTTATTAAAATAAATTATGTGATAATTTTTCTATTTAATTTACATCATTAGAGAGTATTAATGATGGTCCAATACATTATAAAACTCAAATTTTCGGTCTAAAGTATTTCTCACCCGTCCAAATTGAATTCTCACCACCCAAATTTAATTTTCGGTCAACAGATTCAAATTAAAGTCGACGAACACATGTCACCGACATCTGACAAAGTCGCTTTGTTTGTCGCATGACACGTCAAACCCGGCTCTCTTTGTCGCTGACATCTTGTGACGACCCATTTCTCTATTTGTCGCGTACGGGCGCCACGACACATGTTTTTATTTTTTTATTTTTATTTCGGCCATTACAGTATATATTTTACCTTCACTCCTTTCATTTTCACATACCTCAAGAACTCATTATATACACACTCAAGATTACCTCCGTCCACCTCCGCCCGCCGCCAACCGTCGCCGCCGACCGCCACCTCCCGGAGTTGATTTTTTTTTTAATTCTATATTTTTTTGTCTTGTTTCACTTTCCGACACATAATAACTCAATCTATGTTTCAGTAACAGTCGCCTCCGTCCGCCGCCACTATCTTGCTGCCACCTCCGACCGCCTCCGCCATTTTCAACTCCGACCGCCTCCGCCATCTTCAAGGTATGTTTTTCACTCATATTGCTCTAAGGTATTAGTTTAATTGCAGTAAGGTATTATTTTGGAAACCAACCCTATTGTGGAATTGTTTAATTATATATATATATATATATATACATACATGCAGTTTAATTATTTTCAACTATATATATACATACATCATACATGCAGTTTAATTATAATTTTGGAATTGTTTAATCGTGTTTTTTATATACTTTGTTGGAAATTGTGTTTATAAAATAAGTGTGTTTATAAAAAGCCAAAATTAAAAAAATAATTGTGTTTATAAAAAGCCGAAATTTTAAGTGTTTTATAAAAATTAGTTGAATTGTTTTAAAGTATTAGTTGAATTGCTGTTAGGTATTAGTTGAATTGCTGTAAGGTATTAGTTGAGTTGCTGTAAAGTATTAATTGAATGGTTGTAAGGTATTAGTTGAATTGCTGTAAGGTATTAGTTGAATTGCTATAAGGTATTAGTTGAATTCCTATAAGGTATTAGTTGAATTGTTATATGGTGTTTTAGCATAGAAATTACCTTAATACTCGTATTTTAGTAGTATGAATATAATTAGTACACGGCACTTCTCTCGAAGTACCACAAAGAATGTACACAACATAAAAATAAGGGAAGCAAGAACTCGTGTACATCAATTACTCAAAATATTATGTATTAATTACAAGTGTTACACAGTTACACTAATAATTTAATATGTTAGTATTAATTATTTTTTCACAAAAAAATAATAAATTGTCTTATTAAAAAGTGATAATGGAACCAACTCAAATAAGGAAAAAGTGAAATTTTCGCGCAAATATGCATGACTAATTATTTCCGTCAAGTATACTAACACGTAATCAAACACTAATCCACCATTTAATGCATCAAAGCTTATTAGTTGAATTGTTGTAAAGTGTCACTTGATTTGCTGTAAGGTATTAGTTGAATAACAATGATTTTTTTTTTAGTATGCAACGCCTCGTATGCCCCGATTGCACCGCCCTATGTAGAGCATGCGATCGATGTGTTCTTGCTCAACAACGTGTGCAACGAAATGAAAGTGCACAACCATTTGAATTTCCACAAATCAATGTCGATCAGGCCAACTTTTATTGGAGTAGATTCTTAGGTCTCGATCTAAACACCCCTGCTCAACCACAATATAATGACGAGCAGTCTGTTCCGGTGCAGTATGGTTCACATCCTGCACATGCACATAATGATTTCATGTCCAACATTAATCCTAATTACTCCCCAATAGGATTCCCCTATTTAGACTCACCCATCGTTGATATGTTGATGTCCTCCTACAATCTGCTGGAAGGGTCTACATCTCATCTGGGCACGTCTACATCTCATCACTCGATTCACTCTCATCACTCCACTCACCATGTTCCCTCTACGTCTCATCACTCCGCTCACCATGAGGTTGAGGATGAATACGAAAGTGCTCAGCAGGCAACGCAAGCGTCATCCTCATCCTCGCAACCTAATGATTGGTTGACGATGACGTCCATGCTTGGAGGACCTAACGATCCAAGTGTCTTGTGTGCTTTCAAAACACACAGAGCCAAAAAAATATGGGATGATTCAGTAAGTAAAATATTAAATTTTTTTAATTATTATTTCAAACGGTTATGATATGTAAATTAACGAGTTCATTTTTATGTAAAAAATATGTAGACGTTTTATAAGGTCATTGGTTCCCAGACTCGAACGAGATCTATTGAGAGATGGTCATCAAATCCATTCAATCAAGGCCATCATTTCTTTGAATTAATTCAAAATTCTGGATTGGAGGGTCTCGGGTTTCAATCCAACAACATGCCCCTCATTACAGCATTTGTCGAGCGGTGGCACCCTGAGATGAACATGTTTCATATGCCTTTCGGAAGATGACGATCACACTCCACGATGTTAATGCTATCCTTGGTAAATTGAAAATGAACTTAATTTTTAATAAATCAAATTTTGTACATTCTCATTAATTAATTTCATTTATAATAAAAATAACTTTTTTCCAATGTAGGCTTGAACATAAATGGCCTTCCCGTCGTTGGGAACAGTCGTTGTACTGACGATGCATTGGTTCTTAGATGCGGATCTAGGGGAGATAACCAACAAAGCACACCCCTTGGGAAGGAGTGTATCGGTGATAACCTCAGCAATGTATCTATTGCTCGAGGTTACCTGTGGTACTTGATGGAGACTACACTCTTTGTTGATAAAACACGTGATTCTGTCCCCAAAGATTATCTACAGGAGTTAGGTGATCTTGATTCTATACCTTACTATGCATGAGGAGCTGCATCATTGACTTATTTATATCGCCAGCTTGGAATAGCATCTAGAAGTGAAGTGGCACAGATTTCGGGCTGCTTAACAATACTTGAGGTCAAAATTCAATTTCAATAATATTTCGAATGATATTTAATATACTGTTATCAATATATTGTTACATATAATAACTCAAAACTCATTTAAATTTTTCAGTGCTGGATATACGAGTACTTCACTGAGTTGCGCAAATGCAGTGAAGCTACGTATTATGACCCTAAGACCCCAAGAGCATTGCAATGAAACAACTCTCAAATATTCAGTTTCAGGACACGGGATCTTGTACATTATCACAAACTATTGGATAATTACCCATCGAGTCATGTATGTTTCTCATTCTCAATACATCTTACTAGTAATAACGTCATTTAAAATTTAAGTACCTTAACAAAATGTCTTATAAAAATATTTCACTTACATTATAGGTCAATTGGACTCCATTTGGCAGTCCATCGTCTATCCCGCCGGTATCGTTATTTCATGGATGCATTCATTTTCTTGACTTCGCCGAAAGGTATATGCCGAAGAGGGTTGCAAGGCAATATGGGAGAGTTCAGTCCGTACCCCCACCACCGCTCGACTTCGATCATAATCTTTCTAAATTGGGTGCCAAGGCAAAGAGCTATAAAAAAGTGTATGGGCGTACGGTGGCATATTGGAACGAAATGGCAAATCATAATTACCATCTCGGGAAGCTTGGTACCGAAGTTGTAGTGCCGGATAATACCACGTCGGATTATCTCATATGGTATGCAAACATAACACATCCGAGAGTGCATAACCCTGCACACGGTGAAAATAATATTTATGTCAATGCCATGACGGGGTCAGCGCAACAAATGTTGGGACACGTGAGGCAACGCAGGCAGACATTGATCAATCAAGTTCGTGTGGATCTACAGTGCCCAGATTATATCATGTCTGGACTTAACGTGATTGCCCATCATGCCGATACTGCAACGGTCCCCAATCCTGCCTATTGGGGACCGCAACAAGGATATGCCCCTGAACAATTTGCCCAAGAAATACCTCTTGGTTGGTAGTGGGACGGAGTGGCATTTCAACAATATTACCAAAACCAACCCAACAACCCTTATCATGATGATAATAACAATCAATAGTACACTTTTTTTTTATGTTAGATGAATTATTTATTTGTACTTAATTGCTCCATATGATAAATTAGTATTCCAATTTTTTATCTCTTGTTAAATATTTTAACTTCTTTTTATAAAAATCAATAATAATATAGAACTTACTTACTTAAATCTATAAAAACTAATATATTTGTATATCTTATTAAAACATGAGTGAAAAAAAAATAACATACGGAAATGTCAACACTGTTGATAACAAGGAAAGACCTCCCCCATTGTTGTGGTTGGACAAAGATGGGAGGTAATCTAATTTTTATAAATAATATCCCGTTTGAAGTTTTTATATAACTAATAGCGTTCTTAATATGTACAAACTACTTGAACACAACAGTTTCATCGCACAGTTTGGATTCTGTGCGAATAACGTGGTACGGAGCATATGCTGCAAGTACCTTGACCCAAAATGGACAAACTGGTCTATGGTACCTTCCGAGTGCCGGGAACACATGTGGACTATATTCGAAGTAAGTTTAACCATGTTTGCATTTTTCACGTTTTAATATTTTGTAAAACTATATATCATAATAACAACCTTTATATTTTTAATTACTGGGAAAATTCAAGATTAATGGAGATCCAACTGATTTCAGAATCACATTCTTCAAGATTTGTACAACATTCATGCGTCAAGGATGGAGAAACCCCCGATTATATTTTGACGGTGCTGGAGGGCCACTGATACAAAAGAGGGAACACTTGGATTGGGAAAAAGACATTTAAATCTCATGTATTTTTCTTTTTTTTATTAATTGAGGTTGTATCAAATTGGTGATTAATTTTTGTGAAATATTAATTAAACAGTCTACTATTATAAGTAAAACTATTTACTCTTAATTTATCATAAATATTTTTTTATTTAAATGAATTAATTTTTAATAAAAATAAATGTATTAATTATGAAAATTATAATTACAAAATTTTGTTTGCTTTTAATGTCTTTCAATGAAACAATAAATATTTTAAAACAGCTGAAAAGTGTAACTTGTTATGCTGAAAAGTGCTACTTGTTTATACTGAATCGTGCAACTATTTTTTCATATTAATAGTTGCATGTTTTAGTATAACAAGTTGTATGTTTATAAAATACACTATGAATAAACGGTGCACCTAGGCTATTTTTAAATGAAATAACTAATAAATTCAAAACTAAACAACTAATACTTTTGAATGAAACAACTAATATTATTTGTATCAAGATTTTACATGTATTCAGATTCGATACTATCCCAAGATTTTACAAATCTACGGAAACCTTTAAAAAAAATTCTCGAATACACTTATAAATTGAAATAATAAATTAACATTTCCGAAAAAAAAAACTTTTTCTGTCGCATAGTCAACGCGACAGATGCCTTTTCTGTCGCGTTGACCATGCGACAGAAACCACCTGTGTCGCGTTCGTCGTGCGACGGCAGGTATGTCACCTCCCTCCCATCAGTTTGTTAAAATGTGGATTTAGCACTCCTCCATTTCGAACTGCAAATTACAATCACATTTCAGCCGCCAAAATGAAAAAAAAATACTTACGGTTGGAATACGAGGGTTAGAAATTCACTAACCTTTATTCCAGAATTGCAGCGAAATAAATATCGAACCCGATTGAATTCTATGTACGACTAGATCCCCAGAGTCCGAAATACAACTACACGAATTAATCACAGATTGCTTCCATTATTCACAATTTAAGAGCCCTTTGATTTTAGTAGGTTCGTGATGAGTATGAGAAGAGAAACTTGTTTTCTCTTTTCTCAATTTTCTTTTTCAGTGAAAGCGTAGAATGGGAGCCCCAAAAGAGAATTCCCGTGATATTAATCTGATCAAATCCCGTTCCCTTTTATTTCTCCAAAAGTTAACTAACTTCTCATTTAACATTATCCACTTCAATATGTGGATATATATTTAATATATTAATATAAATAAATAATATTAATTATTTATTTACATCTCCCCCACTCACATATGAAGTTTGAACCTCATGTTCATTTACTTCACTTATTTACACCATCACATAATATCTTTTCATACAGACAAATAAATCGTGTGACCCTCGTGAATATGAGTTTTTCACGCTATACACTTGTTAAGGATATATAGCAACTCAACCAGTTTTATATGAAGAATTCAAAACTCGTTATACCCCAGAACACTTTCAGTTAACACAAGTTCGCATATCTCTTTCAATCCCTTGAAACTATTAGAGCATATTCAACCTTTAATCAGATCTATGTATTCATAATCAAATTCTCAATTTGATTGACCGGTTAATGGACACAATAGAAAATGTTAATAAAGATGTCCTTCCTTTCACACAAAATATCTATAGACTCCCACTATAGATGTTTTCCTAGACATGTACCGCATTGCTGCATTAATCATAGCTATTGGTAGCATGCTAAAGTAGCAACACTAAAGTGAAGACTTAGAAATTTAGTAGAAAGTCTTAAGGGTACTTCTAAGAGGCTTATCAAAACCTCAAGGCCTCATACAATGAGAAAATAGGGATATATTTCTCATTTCCTTATGGTCAACTTAGCACATGTTGTATGAAACACACGTCACGATGTTTTAACTTCCCAGGATGGAAGCGTATGTCATTTAATTTATTTGAAATCGTGTTAATCACAGTTCAAGTGTATCCTCGATACTTAACTTGGATTTCCTCCCTATATTGTCTTGGACTCCATTGATCTAGCTTTGTAACAAGTCAAATAGATTCGTGATAAAATCTATTGTGATTATCTACAATATAATCTCATCTTTGCACATACCTCGATGTCAGAGGTGATTGTTCGTATGAGAGAGCCAATCAACTTGTCGACATACTATTATATGAACATTTCATATAGTTCACAATACATAAATGTCTATACTTACAAATCCAAGGTCTTAAGATGTCTTACACATCTTCTGTAATTAGGTTTGACAACAAATCTGCTAACTTCAAGTCTACAAAAATTTATTCAAGAATCACAATTTCTTCTTTGTAACGTCTTTACAAAGGCAAACTTTTTATGATACTTGGAATCTTTAGATTAAGCTTTAATTGCTTTGATTACTACGATAAATCATAATAGCTCCCACTGGAGTGTTTGATTTCACAATCAATCTTTACAGCTCCCACTAGAGTGTTTGATTCAACAGTGAATTGATATAACTCCAATTGGAGTGCCATATACATCAATTAATTGTTACAACTCTCAATTGAGTGCTTACTAATTCCAAATATTTCATGAAAATTCATAACCAAAATTTTCATTTGAATGCAAATGCACATGGCACAAGTTCAGTTTTGATAGTGGCCAGTGCTATACAGACTTATTTCATGTTATACCACGAGATTGCTTTCTTATTAAGTAAGAAGGTATAACTTGAATTTGACTTAATGCATCTAAATCATAATTCACGTTAGTTTCTGTATACTCTCTAAGTTTAGATTATCTCATTGAGATAATAATCTGCAGTACCCTCCAGATATCTCAAAAATCCACACACTATCTTTTAATGTGTCTTTTCTCGGATTAACTAATACCTGCTAACCAAACCAACAACTTAACAAATGTCTAGATGTGCGCACTATTGGGATAACATATGCCAGGATCTATCAGGATGACCTCATAAACACAAATTTACAAGGGTGTATTGGTTGTGGAGTCTGTAGAATTTTTTTAGACTTTCAAAGTCTGGGGGTATTCAATCCGGATTTTCAAAAGTCTTTAAAAATCCTGAGGTATTCAATATGGATTTTAAAAAGTCTTAAAAATCTTTAGGTATTTAACAGTCTATGGATTTCAATACTCTAAGGACTTTCATTGATTCTCTTTCAAAAATATAAACATATTTCACTCTCCAAAATCTCTTCTAACAACCAGAGATTTCTACGTATTCTCTTAGAGAACTCTAAAGACAAAAGGTCAGAAGAAAAAAACCTTCGTAATATTTTTCATTTAAACAAGTAATTCCGTTCTATTTAAAAATTTATACTTTTCATCTAAACAACTACTTAAACAAGTAATATTTTTCTATTTAAACAAGTAATACTTTTCATTTAAACAAGTAATACTTTCTATTTAAACAAGTTATATTTTTCATCTAAACAAGTTATATTTTTCTTTTAAACAAGTAATACTTTTCTTTTAAAAAAGTAATACTTTTCTACTTAAACAAGTAATATTTTTCTATTAAAATAAGTAATACTTTTTTATTTAAACAAGTTATATTTTTCATCTAAACAAGTTATACTTTTCTTTTAAACAAGTAATACTTTTCTATTTAAACAAGTAATACTTTTCTATTTAAACAACTAATATTTTTCTATTTAAACAAGTATTACTTTTCATTTAAACAAGTAATACTTTTCTATTTAAACAAGTTATACTTTTCATCTAAATAAGTTATACTTTTCTTTTAAACAAGTAATACTTTTTTTTTAAAACAGGTAATACTTTTCTATTTAAACAATTAATACTTTTCTATTTAAACAAGTAATATTTTTCTATTTAAACAAGTAATACTTTTCATTACACTAGTAATACTTTTCTATTTAAACAAGTTATACTTTTCATCTAAACAAGTATCTTTTCTTTTAAACAAGTAATACTTTTATTTTAAACAAGTAATACTTTTTTATTTATACAAGTAATACTTTTCTATTTAAACAAGTAATCTTTTTCTATTTAAACAAGTACGGAAGCTAACTACAACAAAGAACGAAATTGCTTTGTCAAAGCCAACTACAACAAAGAATGGAAGCTAATGCATGGAGAACGAGTATTGCTAATGCTATGTGGGAAATGAGGCCGAGGTATAACGGTGATGAAAATAAAGATGATGTGAATGAAGATGAGAATAATAATGATGAATAATAATGTATTTTTTTTGGAACTAATATATTTTGGTATTTTTTTTAAACAATTTGGATAATTTTTTTTATATACAAGTGTGTTCCATATACATTTGCATCAATAGTTCTAGCGCCGGAGTCTATGGAAATCCATGTAAATCAATAAAAAAATTTGTATTCCACAATCCTATCAAGTCTATGAAAATCCATGTAAATTAATAAAAAAAAGTCATCAAACTCTGCAGTCTATGGATTTTCTAAATCCACAAACTTTTTAAAGTCCAAAAAAATCCAATAGAATCCCAATTGAATACACCCCCTTTAAATTAACAATTATTACTAACATGAATTTACCTAAGTGAATTCAAATAATAATTAATCCAACAACAACATGCAAATAATATTTCACGTAAAAGATCCTAGCATGCGGAATTTCTAGGAGTTTACGTAAACATACCCGTTGGAGAGACGATCTGAGACAGACAGGATCAAGTATCAGGATACCCACCAAAAGTCATTCTCAAGTATTCTCAAGTCCTCGTTCAATAACCCCGGTGGAAGGTTCTACACTGAACAATTTATAAACAAAGGAAAAATAAATAATTGTTGTACCACCTTTGTGGATTTCTAATATTTCCAGCACATGGAATTGTTGGAGAATGAAAATAATTCATCCCCTTATTTATACATAGGGGGGGAACGAAAATTTGGAGTCCAAATAGGGTTAGGAAAGATTTTTTCTTGATCTCCAATAAATCTTGAATATATCCCATATATTCTTCTTTCCATGTGTATTTTTCCACAAAAATCTCACACCCTATTTTAGTCCTTATTTTCGAAAAAAAAGAAGAAAGATTTCAAGATTGGATCTTTCTTGAATTTATGAGATATTCTTGTATTCCAATAATACATATCTTTTTCCATAAAATCTTTTCAAGAAAATCTTTTATTCCTTCTTATCCCCTAAATTTTCAAAAATCTCTAATTAAAGAGACCAAGTGGGAGATTTCTTGAATTTATGGGATAATCTTGTATTCCAAGAATACTTATCTCCTTTCCATAAAATCTTTTCAAGAAAAAACTTCTCCCTCTTTCTTTAATTATTTTCGAAAAATAAGGAAGAAATAAGCAACAAATATTTATTTTATTTTAAGCACCTTTTATTTATTGGACTTTAATAGGGCTACTTGAGGGGCATTTAGGAGAATTAAGATGGACCTTCCAATGGGCTTCTGAATTCCAACATTGAGCCACAATATATTTCAGTCCATTAATATTAATTAATGCCACTATATAATTAATATTGCACTATCCAACTTAACCCATATTACGGTAATATGACTCCAGTCATTATTTCTCGTGTTTAAGATTATTTAGTCCATTAATTAATTAAGCCACTGAAAAGCTTTATATTAATTAATATCTTTATCCTTGGAGTAAGGACAGTCCAGCTTTATTATCCATACCGGAAAATTAATTCCACTTGCAAGATTTGGTATGATAAAGGTTCCGGGCCCACCAAGGGGACCAATCAAGCAAGGCATTACAAGCACACGATTCTCTGTATTAATTTAGCAACTGTCGTGCAATTAATATTATTACCCAAGATATAGGGTATCGAAGTCGCAATGATTCTCTTCCCATTTATAAGTCAAAACAATAACTACTAATCACACACAGTCCTTATTAAGTGACAAAGATTAAGAAATCAACAACCACTGAGGTCTAACTCTTCATCCCTTAAGTCAGTGCGAATGAGTTTATCCTCTCTGCAGGTCCGCTTCAGCGCATCGAATGCACTAGTGAAAACTCTTGGTCAAGACAAGTCAATCTGAGCCTTACACATTAACTTCTACCAATAGATTGTTCGGATCTATCTAAGTTATGAAACACACACTCGTTTACAAGGCACTGTTAACGTGATCTTCTGTGATCTGGTATCACCACGTTAACTACAATGTAACACGTGCTATGAGCTGCAATAAATATATATAACATTCAATCGTATTTAAAGCAACAGTGATAAATAATTTATTTCAGTAAATAAGTGTTTAATACATAGGTTATACAAAGTAAAAGCATACTTTCACGTATAACCCCAACAATCTCCCACTTATACTCGAAGTCTGCTTTTAAGTATACCACAACATGTCTGATGTATTATCTGGTGACATCTAATGTCACCTACATCAACCTAATAACATTTCTCCCACTTATACTCAAAGCAGATTGGCAACGCTCTTGAGACTCATTCCTTCCACATGTCTCTCGAATGTTAACTGAGGCAGACCCTTTGTGAATGGATCAGCTAGGTTGTCTTCAGACGCGATCTTTGTCACCTCTATATCTCCTCTCTTAATGATTTCTCGTATAAGATGGTATTTTCTTTAATGTGTTTGCTGGCCTTGTGGGCTCTCGGTTCCCTTGAATTTGCAACTGCTCCGGTATTATCACAGAAGATCGCGATGGTGCTGGGCAAATTCAGAACAACGTCCAAGTCCACTAGGAAGTTCTTGAGCCACACCGCTTCTTTCGCTGCTTCACAAGCAGCTACATATTCGGCTTCCATGGTAGAATCGGCGATGCATTTCTGCTTAACGCTTCTCCATGTTACCTCTCCTCCCCCAGACAAAACACACTACCCGAGGTAGATTTTCTGGAATCTATGTCTGATTGGAAATCCGAGTCCGTGTATCCTACTGGAAATAAACTGTCTGACTGATAAACAAACATTCTATCTCAAGTTCTTTTCAGATACTTCATAATGTTCTTAACAGCAGTCCAATGTTGATTTCCGGGATTACTTTGATATCTCGCTACCATGCCTACGGCGTAGCAGATATCCGGTCTCGTACACAACATTGCATACATGAGACTTCCTACTGCTGACGCATAAGGAATTTCTCTCATGTCATCTATCTACCTTTGCATCTTGGGACACATGTCTTTCGATGGATGGATTCCGTGCCTGAAAGGTACAAAACCCTTCTTGGAATCTTGCATGCTGAAATGCTTCAAAACGGTATCTATGTATGAAGCTTGCGATAAGCCGATCATTCTTCTCTTTCGATCTCGAGTGATCTTGATCCCAAGAATATGACGGGCTTTCCCTAAGTCCTTCATATCAAACTGTTTTGACAGCCATACCCTTATGTCTGACAAAACCTTTACATCGTTTCTAATGAGCAGAATATCGTCTACGTATAGTACCAGGAATACCAAGACAGTTCCGTCACACTTCCTATAAACACAACTCTTGAAATCATTTTAATCAAACCCATAAGATTTGATTACATGATCAAATCATTGGTTTCAAGCCCGAGATGCTTGCTTCAGTCCATAAATGGACTTCCACAGCTTGCACACAAGGTATTCTTGGCCTTTTTCGATGAAACCTTCGTGTTGTTGCATATAGATTTCCTCGTCAAGACTCCCGTTAAGGAAAGCTGTCTTGACATCCATTTGCCAGATCTCAAAATCTAGATGCGCAGCTATTGCCAAGAGAATACGGATGGACTTAAGCATGGCTATAGGCGAAAAGGTTTCTTCATAATCGATACCCTCTTTCTGAGTGTATCCCTTTGTCACAAGCCTAGCTTTAAAGGTTTCCACCTTCCCATCCGGTCCTCTTTTCCTCTTGTAGACCCACTTGCATCCAATGGGTTTTACCCCACTGGGTGGTTCAACTAGCTCCCACACCTGATTATGATCCATTGAGCCCATCTCGGCTTCCATCGCAGTTTGCCAGGATTCTGAATCCTTATCTTGGACCGTCTCCTTGTAGGACCAGGGGTCTGATTCACTATCCCCGAGGATCAAATCCGAAGATTCTTCCATCCCTATGAATGAATCTCTCAAGTTGTCGGACAACCCTCCCACTACGACAAGATTCCGATTATGTCAGTGTGACGCTTGGTATATCAACATGTACAGTTGATATAGGAGTTTTCCCTCTTATTTCATTTAAGGTAATCTCATTTTTGGGCTTTCGATTGTTCATAAAGTCTTCTTTCAAAAATCTAAAGTGCGTACTTATTACCACCTTTCGATCTTCGGGACCATAGAACATGCACCCTTTTGTTCCCATGGGATATCCTATAAAAAACCTTAGTTCCGAACGTGCGTCCAACTTACCGGCTTCCTTGTCTAGAACGTATGCTGGACACCCCCAAATCCTGAGGTGTCTCAAACTGGGCTTGGCCCGGTCCACAACTCTTTAGGGGTTTTGGGATTCGATTTGGATGGCACCATATTCAGAACGTAAGCCGATGTTTCCAAGGCATGACCCCAAAATGACTTGGGTAGATCTAAATAACTCATCATGGATCTGACCATTTCTAAGAGTGTTCTGTTTCTTCGTTCTGCAACCCCATTTTGTTGAGGGGTTTCGGGTGTGCAGTGAACTGGGAAACAATGCCCTCATCTGATAGGTAGTTCAAAAACTCATCGCTGAGGTATTCGCCTCCACGATCAGATCGTAGAAACTTGATACTGTTTTCCCTATGATTCTCCAATTCGGCTTTGAACTCCTTGAATTTATCAAAGGTTTCCGATTTGTATTTCATGAGGAAAATATACCCGAATCTTGAGTAATCATCGATGAAGTCACGAAATACTCATAGCCACCTCTAGCTTTGGTTGACATTGGACCACACACGTTAGTGTGAACGATTTGCAACACTTCTGTGGCTCTACTCCCCTTGGCTCCAAATGCCCTCTTGGTCATTTTACCCTTTAAACATGATTCACAGGTCGGAAGTAGTTCTAACTGTAGGTCCGACAGCGAACCATCTTTCACCAACCTTTGGATCCTATTTAGACTAATATGACCTAATCTTAGATGCCATAGAAGTGTCTCATTCACATTTTCTGAACATTTTCTCTTATTGCATGAAACAATCGATGTGTTATAAGATGCATTTTGTGAGTGGTGTGCACAGTTAATAGTATAGAGATTGTTCTGTAAAGTTCCATGACAGATAAACACATTGTTACGGTAAATAGTAACTTGCTTAGAAAAACGAACATAATATCCATCATTAAATAGTTTAGAAACTGAAATAAGGTTTTTACGAAAAACTGGAATGTAAAGAACATCTCTCAAAACTAAAATCTTGTCTTCAAAAGACAGGTGCACGTCTCCCACTACTTCAGTTGCTACTCTCGTAGCATCGCCCAGTGTGATGAGGACCTCACTTCCACTAAGTTGTCGGGTCCGTTTGAACCCCTGTAATGTGAAACAAACATGATTAGTGGATCCCGTATCCATTACCCATGAGTGGGTAGCATACGCCGCTAAACAAGTTTCAATAACTAGTGCATGAGAATTACCTTTCTTTCCATTCCGCTTAGGATTGGAACAGGCTGACCTCCATTGTCCAGAACTTCCGCCCTCCAAATGTTTCCTCTTGCTTGAACTTTCACTCTTGAAGGACGTTGAGCCCACTTGGTTTAGCCTCTCTTTCTCATTGTTCTTACCACCAATTGGCCTAGAAAGAAAAGAAGGCTCTTTTGTGACCAAGTACTCTTTCTTGCGCTCCGCTTCCTCTTCGACCAATGTAAGAGCATTCACTAGATCATCCACAGTGTAATCTAGATCTTCCATTAAGTACTCTAGATAGGGATGATCATAGCTCTTTGGCAGAGTGTGGAGTATGAAATCAACTTTGGTTTTGAAATCATATTTTTCGCCAAGAATCTCAAGTTCCTCAAAAAGAGCCATAACCCTAAGAATGTGCTTCTTCGCGGTCGTTCCTTCTTCCAATTTTTATCTTGGCCATTTCATGCCTTATGCTTTGGATTACCATATGGGCCAGATGTCCAAACAACGCTTCAAGATTTCGCGTAATGTCTGCAGCTGATTCAAATCTTTGATGAAGACGTTTCAACAAATCTGACATATTTGTCAAGATTGTGTCCTTTACCATTTCATTAGTCAACTCCCATTCACTATGTTCCATCTCGTCCCATATACCAGCATCCTCAGCTAGTTTTTCGAGTTTTGTTTCCAAACAACGTAGTTTTCACCAGCTAATTGATGGTCTTTAAGTATAGCATACAGTGGATTAAAAGGTTGCGACATGCTGAACTTAAATAAATAACACTTTGTGTAAGCACAAAATTATCACTCAATTCAATCACATTGTTCATATCAAAATCTCAAAACAATATGAACATGCATCAGCCGACATCTCAAAACAGTTTAAATAGGTCACATGGGGTGAACTGTCTATTTAAACACATTCAAGCAGGTTACAAACAAGAACAGTTACAAACCTTTAATTCAAAATTAATAGTCGGCTCCCACTTGACCAATATAAAATTGACAGTGACTTCGGGGAAGTATATGCATATCAATTTTATACCTAAGTAATAACCATGATTAAATACATAATTATTACTTTGCTTTGAACGAGCCTAGTGGGGAGGGTCATCGTCGCCACTAATAATAATTCACAATCATCCTTTTGGGAATTTATTCATTTGAAAACTATCTTTTGGCCGTTCCGTGGGGGAAATTTCTCCAAAAGAATTCACAAATAAATAAATCATGGAGGTCAAATTTGACGTAATTTTATTATCCGGAATAAAATTTATAATTTTCGAAAGTGAGATTTTCTTTAGACAATTCTAAATCATGCAAACACATTTAACAAATAAAATTGCACGAATTTAAAACAAACATCAAGAAAAAATAAATCAAGTTGGGCACATATATCCAACTGTCATGGTTTAATTCCAAATCTTGATCTTGAGAAATCGTCTCTTCTTTTGCCTTCATCATTCGTCTCCAAAGGCTCCCACTGAATCCGCAATAATTCTTTAGAGAATGTCCTCCTTTTTGGGTTAGGACAACGTCCGGAAAATGAGTAGCTCACGATCTGAAACACGAGTATGCGTGCGCCTAGGCGCACGCCTCGGTTCAGCTCGGCCATCTCACCCCATCGCCCTCGGCACATGCGCGCACAAAGCATCGCTCAGACACGTCCGCGTCCGGGGTCCCGTGCCTTGTCGCCTGCTTCTAAATCCCTGCCGCGCGATGCTGGCGCCACCACATCTGAAACCCGACAATTTGGGCCCGGACCGGCCAACCCGAGCCCAAGTATGGGCTGGGCTAAAAAATTAGAGGCCCGAAAAGCAGGCCAAATTTGGCCCACGGGCCTAATGGGCTTGGGCCAATTTGGCCCGACGGGTCATGGGCCGCCCGTTTGGCCCGACAAATTTTTTTTTATTTTTTTATTTGTAATTCTTTGTACAAACTATAAAGACTAAAGAAATTCATTTTTTATAATTTGTCAAACTACGAGTTTTTTTGATATAATTAACAATCACAATCAATAAAATAGTACTCAAGTTAATGCTTTCATGTACATAAGATTGTATTTTAATAATTATAATTATTATTTTATTTTTTTAATAAAAAAATAAAGTAAATTGATAAGGATATAAAAATACCAAAAGAATTACAAAGAAATAATGTAATTTTGTAAAATAAATAAAATAATTAAATAAAAAAAAATCATGGGTCGGGCCGGCCCGTGGGCCTGTGAGCCCATATTGGGTTGGATTGGGTTGTATTTATGTAGGCTCGACTAGATGATGGGGCGGCCCGGCCCAGCCCATGAACATAACTTGGCTCGATGGGCCGGGCCGGGCCGGGCGGCCCGTTTTGCCGGCTCTAGCCATGCGCATGCCGCATGCGTTGCCCGACCCTCAACACCCTTCCGCGACCGCCCGATTGGTGCGTGTGGTCGCTAGGCCTTTAGCCAAGCCCACGTGCTCCGCCTTGGCTTCTGTACGTCCGGGCACTTGAACATCCGTCTTTTAATCTCCGTCTCCGTCTTCGTTCATGATCCGGTTACAATTTATTTACGAAAAATAAATAAACCTAGATCTAGACTAGTCTATTACATTGAACAAATCAAACAAATTCTAATCTACTCGTGGATTTTCTCACGAGGCAAAACGAATTCGAACGAATCAAATTAAAAAATAACAATTTATTTGCATGTAAATAAGTACATTAAAATACCATGACAATTGGATACCTGCAAAATAGATCTAACAGTTCTACTATTCAATTTCAATTTTAATGAACAACAATTTAAATTACAGTTTAAAAGATCAGAGCCCGAACCAGGGCTCTGATACCAGTTGTTGGGATAATATATGCCAGGATATATCGGGATGACCTCATAAACACAAATTTAAATTAACAATTATTACTAGCAAGATTTTACCTAAGTGAATTCAAATAATAATTAATCCAGCAACAACATGCAAATAATATTTCACGTAAAAGATCCTTGCATGCGGAATTTCTAGGAGTTTACGTTAACGTACCCGTTGGAGAGACAGGGTCTGAGACAGACATGATCAAGTATCAGGATACCCACCAAAAGTCCTTCTCAAGTATTCCTAAGTCCTTGTTCAATAACCCCGGTGGAAGGTTCTACAATGAACAATTTATAAACAAAGGAAAAATAAATAATTATTGCACCACCTTTGTCGATTTTTAATATTTCCAGCACATGGAATTGTTCGGGAATGAAAAGAATTCATCCCCTTATTTATACATAGGGGGGGAACGAAAATTTGGAGTCCAAATAGGGTTAGGAAGGATCTTTTCTTGATCTCCAAGAAATCTTGAATATATCCCATATATTTTTTTTCCATGTGTATTTTTTCACAAAAATATCACACCCTATTTTATTCCTTATTTTCGAAAAATAAGAAGAAAGATTTCAAGATTTGATCTTTCTTGAATTTATGAGATATTCTTGTATTCCAAAAATACATATCTTTTTCCATAAAATCTTTTCAAGAAAATCTTTTATTCCTTCTTATCCCCTAAATTTTTGAAAATCTCTAATTAAAGAGACCAAGTGGGAGATTTCTTGAATTTATGGGATAATCTTGTATTCCAAGAATACTTATCTCCTTTCCATAAAATCTTCTCCCTCTTTCTTTAATTATTTTCGAAAAATAAGGAAGAAATAAGCAACAAATATTTATTTTATTTTAAGCACCTTTTATTTATTGGACTTTAATCGGGCTACTTGAGGGGCATTTAGGAGAATTAAGATGGACTTTCCAATGGGCTTCTGAATTCCAATATTGAGCCACAATATATTTCAGTCCATTAATATTAATTAATGTCACTATATAATTAATATTGCACTATCCAACTTAAGCAATATTACAGGAATATGGCTTCCGGTCATTATTTCCCGTGTTTAAGATTATTTAGTCCATTAATTAATTAAGTCACTGAAAAGCTTTATATTAATTAATATATTTATCCTTGGAGTAAGGACAGCCCAACTTTATTATCCATACCGGAAAATTAATTCCACTTGCAAGATTTGGTATGATAAAGGTTCCGGGCCCACCAAGGGGACCAATCAAGTAAGACATTGCAAGCACACGATTCTCTGTATTAATTTAACAACTGTGGTGCAATTAATATTATTGCCCAATATATAGGGTATCGAAGTCGCAATGATTCTCTTCCCATTTATAAGCCAAAGAAATAACTACTAATCACACACAGTCCTTATTAAGTGACAGAGATTAAGAAATCAACAACCATTGTGGTCTAACTCTTCATCCCTTAAGTCAGTGTGAATGAGTTTATCCTCTCTGCAGGTCCGCTTCAGCGCATCGAATGCACTAGTGTAATCTCTTGGTCAAGACAAGTCAATCTAAGCCTTACACATCAACTTCTACCAATAGATTATTTGGATCTATCTAAGTTGTGAAACACGCACTCGTTTATAAGGCACTGTTAACGTGATCTTCTGTGATCTGGTATCACCACGTTAACTACAATATAGCTCGTGCTATGAACGGTTTGCAATAAATATATATATAACATTCAATCATATTTAAAGCAACAGTGATAAATAATTTATTTCAGTAAATAAGTGTTTAATACATAGGTTATGTTGGGAAATAAAAGTATAATCCCAACAGGTTATACAAAGTAAAAGCATACTTTCACGTATAACCCCAACACGCACAACTTGAGACACTTCCGACATTCAATTGAATTTCTTTATGGTACAATTGACATTTCATGTTTGAGTCTTTGGACATTCATCATAGTTTAGTGACTCGTCTTTTTATAACATGAGAATCAACATGCTATTATACATTCATTTGAATCATTTTAGAAGTCTTACTACATGAGTCTGCTAAGACTATCTAATTAACTTATTTGAACGATCTTTATGAAGCTTTCACCAAAAGATTCTCATTGTGTCTTTTCAGCTAACAATGTATCAACATATAATCATAGAATTACATAACTATCTTTGGACCGTTAAACATAAATATAGTGGTCTTTGTCTAACAAAGTTAATATGAGATAATCATAGAATGAAATCTCAAGTACCACTGTTTTGAGAATTTGTTTAAGTTTGTAATTCGACTTCTTCAATTTACAAACATTATCATCTTCTTTGAATATTGAGAAAAAACAATAACGTCCATTTTTTTTTATGTAATTCTAAATCTATACTTGATACTATAGCAAAAAAGTGAACGAATTGAGGTAAATCTCATAACAGATGAAGAAAGTTTAATACCCCTTTCTGAGTATAATCTTTCTCTACTAAGTGAGTATTTTTAAGATGTGTCCCGATAAAGGATCTACAAGTTTCAAAAAACTTGATTCGACCTTATTGACTCTATATTATCTTTCATTGATTTCTTTCATTAGTCTCTTGCATAACGAAATAGAACCTCTCGATCGTCTATAGGTTCTACCTGACTCACTAAAGACTAATCTTATTTATGAAAATATAAAGAAGGTGTGATCCTCAATACCATAATGTCTCTCAGACACATGTTTTCTA
Source organism: Stenogyne calaminthoides (assembly GCA_037126765.1). Classification (NCBI taxonomy): domain Eukaryota; kingdom Viridiplantae; phylum Streptophyta; class Magnoliopsida; order Lamiales; family Lamiaceae; genus Stenogyne; species Stenogyne calaminthoides. The sequence goes on from JBBCBC010000002.1 coordinate 37,540,369, forward strand.
GAGCTTTTTCAAGATTGAAACTTTGTGATACAAATAATTACTCTCATCAAGATCCATCTAATCTTAATGGGTAAACTTTTATCAAATATCACAACATTAAGTAAATCACTTGTAGGTCCCGAACGGGTTTTGTGAGGGTGGAAGTCTAGAGGGGAGGGGTGAATAGACTTCCAAAACTTTTTGTGTGGATCAGGTGTGAACTGCAGATTACCCGATAAGAGTGCTAGTGTATCAGTTTAGACTGATGTTCAATCTTACTGAGTGCCTAAGGGCAGATCAGCTTGATATCTGTCAGTTTAACTGAATGGTGCGGAAGCTTGTTTTTACCCGTGTGAAAAACCAGTTTTATCAATTCAGATTCTTAAGTCCGTTTTCAATCAGCTGACTAAGGTGTCAACCTGATCAGATCAGTTTCTTAGTGCAGACTGAGCTTAACTTAGAATATGTATGCGTTTTTAAACTCAGTTGTGTGAATAGTGTAAAGCAATAAGAAAGCAAGTAAATGCACACAAGACTTTTTATAGTGGTTCAGACGAAACCCGTCTTACGTCCACTGTTCCCTTAACACAGGGGAACCTTAACCGAACTTAACTTGCGGGACTTATACCCCTCACGGGATGGCCGAGATGTTTACCAAGTTCTCACTCTACAAACTTAACATGCGGGACTTATATCCTTCAAAGGATGGCCGAGATGTTTATTGAGTTCACACTCTACAGATGTTTATCGAGTTCACACTCAACTGAACTAGAAATCAGAAAACTAGAATCCCTAGTCTGAAATCTTCCGGTAACAAACTTAACCTAACTTGCGTTTGGGTAAAGAATGTTTGAGGGTTCCAACTGGAAATCTATCCTGGTGTTTTAGGTAGCCAAAATGCTAGTGGATAGGATTTCTTGCTAAGAACTAATGGGATGAACAATCTAAGAATAATCTTCAAATATAGTGTTCTTTGAGCGGAGATTTTGTTGTAGCTTTTGCTTCTTTTGCGGTGTCTCCGTGTTCGTTCTTTGCTAGTTGTCTCTTTTTTCTTCAATTGACAAGCAATCCCATTTTATAGACCTCGAAATCAAAGAGCCGTTGGAGAGCAATTTGAATTTTGGATTATATTAGGTAGGTTGTAGGATATGATTGTGATGTGCTCCGATTTTTGGCGTGGCCGTAGGCATCATTAGCGTTGTTTTTGTCCGCAGCGTCGTATCCCGCATTGTCAGCTCTTTTTGTGCACATGTCACTTTCTCCTTGCTTCATGACGGCCTTCTTAGAAATATGTCCGTTAGGCGATTGATATTCCTTTTGTAGAAGATTAAATCTTTATGCGGTGTATCTTTTAGATTATTACCAGGTGTGAGTTGACTTGATCAGGTAACTGATCAGTCTACCTTGTTGAGTCTTCAGATGCACATTGTCTTAGCTCAATATGTAGACTCTGCTGATATAGGTCTTCAGGTCTTTTGATCTTCAGGTGTCTCTCGAGCCTCGGTGTATTCAAATCATCTTTGAGTCTTGAGTTTATTCTTGAGTTTTGATTTATCATCTTGAGTTCATCTGAGTCTTCAGTGTCTATCTGAGTCTTCAAGTTCATCTGAGTCTTCAGGTTCATCTGAGTCTTCATGTCTTCTTATCTTCACCTGATCTTCTGACTTCTTGTCTTCTGATTTGTGCTTAGTCTTGATCATCCGACCTTATCTGGGTCATCTGATACTTCGACCTGACCTATACATATTGAGTTCCCCCTCAATATGTGACATATCTTTTACATCAGCTATCTATACATTTCAGCTGGTCATCTTAATCTAATTCTAAGTCATCGATCATTAACAGTCCGATCGGTCCTATTACAACTTTTTTTGGAACTTCCATCAAAACTAAATTCTGATTTCCCAACAATTTCCCCTTTTTGATGGAACCAAAACACTTAATCACACTTAATCGAAAAAAGATACCATGAATGGAAATGTAGATAATGTAAACGATGCATACCTCGGAAGACAATGAGATGTTGTCTTAGAATCGATGAGATGGAAAGTTTCATTCGGATAGGTGTTTGCATTGTAGAATACATGAAAAGCGTACTATCATCATCGATTCCAAGTTGTCTTCTTCGGTGTACTTGAACATTTCTAGTTCTTTGGGGATGCCAAACATCCTCATACATCCTTTGCATTAGTTTGTCCAAATCTTCTTCTTCTATGGATTCCTCCTTTTTCAAAGAAGTCCATAGTAGATATTCTTGAATTTAACGACAGATCTAGCTTGTTTTTTCTCGGGCCTTAAAGGTGGAAGGAGTATTTCAAAGGGTGGAGCTTCTGGTATTAGTGACATGATCTTGCCTTCTTTCATCACTTTCTGGTAGAAGTCTGGATACTTTGTTTCTAACCAGTTCCGAAATTCATCATCATTCTCAGTCTGATCTTGATGAATTGGAATCTTCTCCAGGATGTAGACGTCACATAACCATTCTCCTCGATCGATCCCATTCAGAAGCGGATCTTGCCGTCTTATGAAGGATGCCTTTAACTTGGTGTCGGAAGGGCATTCTTCTCCAAAATCAATCTCCTCTGCAACCGTTCTTCCTCTTCCTTCGGATGTAGCGATGTTCGATCCATTAGCCTCTGCTAACTTATGCTTCTTGATTACGGCCTCTCTTATTCTCTGTCTTGTCTGCTCTTGGACTTGTTCAGGAGTCATCTGGCTTTTGGTTGGAGAATAGCTGGCCTTGTCTCTGATCTTCCGTAGTTGCTTTCATCATCTTGCCTTTGCCTTTCTTTCTCCTCAGAGTCTGCTCAGGTTCATCTTGTTCGTCTTCTTCAGCTAATTTCTTAGCGAGTTCAAGGCTCTTGGCCTGATCATCAGTTTTCATTCTTTTTACGAACGAGCGATGAAAAAAATCTTCAATCTTGTCGATTTGTGGCGAAGAACCTCTGAAAAGCACTTTTCTACTCGGCGATCTCTTTGCTATGTTGCTCCACGGTTTCTTTCATTTACATGAATTGAGATCGGTAGATGGAGTGGTTTGGCAAGTCGAATCTGATGGTTTTTGGTAGAGATGAAAAAGTTACCAATTGTGTGCGAAATTGTTTTTCTTTTTCTCTTTATTCTCTTTTCCTTCCCCTTTTTGGTTTCATCAAAGAGGTTGGACATCTTCTTGATTTGAGCGGGTTAATTGCCGTGAGATCTCTCCTCGAGTTCCTCGACAACAATAGGAGTAATCTGAACTGTGGCGAGAAAAGTCTTGAGGAGTGTAGAAGCGTCGAGAGCGGTTTCAATTTCTGTCTTGCTTGCGTTACGCTCAGAAGCTAGAAAATGTTTCCAACCCATATCCAAGTGGTTGTTGGTTTTGTCGAGGATGCTCGGACACTTTCCAAAAGTACACGTATGCGATTGAGCATCTCTCGTCGAATCGAGTTTGTCGGTCGAGTTTGAGCTTCTCGACAAGAGGATATACTAGTTGCATTACTTTACAAGGATGACATTGTGCATCCCAAGTGTGTGACTTCGTTCCTTGTCAACTAGTTTTGCTTGCTCATCTTCAAATCGCTTCATCGATTCTGTTGTGGTAGCGCCGCGAATTTGTCTTCAAATCGACCTTGATCCCCCATCCCGAATCTTCCGAGTATGATGATCTAGGGTATCGAGCTCATCATAGCGATCTGTTCGGATGTTGAAGCCTTGCCAAGTCGGGTCTCATCTGCGGCACCCATTCTTGGTTCATCGGCGACTCCCTCATGATCAGGTAGGAGGTTGAGCGGTTTCCTCCATGTTATCAGCAATACCGAACCTTTCGTGAATTAACCATCTGATATTATCGTCAGATGCCAATTCAACAACACTTTCAATCCCAACATTGTTTAGACATTTCAACTCCAAGTCTACAAAGAAATCTGATCCCAGAGTTGTCATTAGAATCAGAAATTCTTCAATGCTCTTCAGTCTGATATCCCTCCAGAACACTATCTCTTCTATCTGTTCTTTGGATGCCGGATGTTGATCCAATTCGGGGCATAGATCCAAAGGATACTCCTTGATATGTTGCTTCATTATCCTTATGATGGTGCTTTACGGGCGGGGTGAAGCAACCGCGTTACGGTATTGAAGGCATTATGAGAGACGGACACTCACTTGTTGGGATCTCGGGTTCTTGAGACTTGATTGGGGATTGGGATGTTTGTAGTTCAGGTTTGTTTTCAGCGTGTTGAGGGTGTTCAGTTTCCTGAACGGGTTCATTGATTGGTTGTGTGGGAGATGATGGTGATCTGATAGGCGAGGGTGAGGGTGAGAAGGTTTTTGTGGGGAGAGGATGGTGGTGATGACTTTTGAGGAGAGGGTGATGGTGATTTGGAAGTGGGTGTTGGCGATCTTTCTCTTTGGAAGATCTTGGTGAGAGGCGAGAGAATCGGATGGTGATTCTTCCTCGGTTGCTCCCACTCTGTCCCTCGGATTTCTCTCCTTCTGCTTTGCGATCATCTGCTCTTCCCTTACTTCTCGATAGTTGGCTCGAGGCGGATTTGCTATCTCTTCTTCGATCTTACTTGCATTAGATCCTTCGTCCTGCTGACTTGCTGGGCAGAACTTGGAGCAGTTTTCAAAGGAGATGAGACTCTCTTCTGACGTTTCCGCTGAGCATCTGGTTTCTTGGCCAGATCTTTCCTCTTCATCCTCTTCTCTGGAACGACCTTTTCCTGCACTTCAGACGATGCAGTTGCCTTATCTTTTCCCTTCTTTTCTCCCTTGGGTTTGGGCACATAAGGGAGTTGGATCCTCATCCAGTTGTCCAGTAGGGACTCATCTTTGCCCAATATGGCCTTGTGCTTTGCTTGGTATATCTTTGCTCCATTCTCTATCCATTTATAATGCATGGCGGCTTATCGTGAGAATGATAGAGATTTTGTGTATGAATGAGCACTTGGAAGATAAGCACACTTCATTGCTCTGGGTCAGTTCGAACTTCACGGAGTCTTTTCTCAGTCTTGCTTTGACCATACCCAACCAATCGATATCTGAAGCCTTCTTGATTAGTGCAGCCATGACACTTATCTTGTATGAAGTGATTGCATCAAGATCATGGGTTGAGCACATGATCACCTTCCTCGAACAATTTCAAGAAGAAGGCGATATTTTCTCTTCGGATAGGAGGCTTTGGCGTTAAATGCGTGTTCTCCTTATTCTTTGGTCTCAACATTTCGTCTTCAAGAAATTCCTTTTCTCCTGCATCAGCCGTGTAGGTCTCTGGATTGATGCTTCCTCGAGTTAGGCCGAATATCCTCTAGAGATCGTCATTCGACACTCGCACTTCCAGTCCTCCAACGGAAGAAATCAGGTCAACATCAATGTCTTCATCCCTCCTCAGATTGTAGAAAACTCCGAGCTTCATGTGCGTGGACGATGTTCTGATGTGTAGAGCAATAGTGTTCAAGTCCACACGCTCGCAAGCACTCCAGAATTTCCAGCGATTCAGGGTCTGAGGTGATGGTGAAGACTACGTATTTTTCATCAATGATGTCTTTCTTCATCGATGAAAAATTGCAGAACTTTTTCCCTTGGCCCGGTCGTGGAATAAGATATGCCATTTTCAGATGCGATATGCAAATTGATGTTTAGTTTGAGTAAGATATTTCAATAAATTCAGTCAAACTAGTAATTTAGGCATCAATTTAGCAAATAAGCGTTTAGATCTAATAAAGATTACAGAAATATATCATCACGATTTGTAAACCTAGGTACTAGAGACAAAATGAGATCATGCAATTAATTAAAACAAGAAATTACCAGAAATTGATTCGAAAGATTTTAGAAATCGAAAGAGTAGAATCAATTGATCTCGAAAGTAATTCTCTGAAGATTTTTAAAAAAAATTGATCTTTTAAGAACTTTGAGAAGACGAAGTAGTGGAAAGCGGTTTTCTGAGAGGGATTTGGATTTTAAAGAATACGAGGGAAAACCTTTTTGCACAACTTTCCAAAGTACTCAAGTATCCGTGTTTTGAAATCAGTGGCTGAGATTAGTCGGCCAAAAAGTATTTTGATCACACGGTTGAGAAAAGTAGTCTTCTCATTTTCCGGACTCGAAAAATCGCAATAAAACGTTTTGAAAACATTTTCCCAAGTCCGCATTAAAAAGCTTTGCGAGCATCGTCATGAAACAGTAAAATAAATCAATTATTTAAATAACGCATGTAAGGTATTCAGAAAGGGATAAATAAGAGAGCGTATCTGACTGATTGATATTGTAATCAATCAGTTACCACGGTGATCTGATCTGGTACTTTGTTGACTTATCTGATGGTTGCCTCATGCATTTCCCAACAATATCTCACTTATCTGATCAGATTCTTGCTTGAAACACTTCGCTACTTATTTGATCCACTTATTTGATACACTTCATCCTTCTGTCTTCTTCTAATCACCAGTATTCTTGAAGTCAACTCCCCAAAACTTTTTACTTCGGAGTCCAAAAGTCGCCTCGATTCCCAAATCGGTAGCGATTTGACATTTCGTAATAATGACATAGATACTGCCGTGATTTAATCACACCGTTAACTCATCCAACCATTAGCCGGCGTGTTCTCGACGTTGTCGATGCAAATTTCTCTTAAGATCTTTTGAAAAGATAAAATTTGCATTTATACCCCTAATTTTCTTCTATAAATTAGCCTGGGGTGTTAGGAAAACAACACAACATAAACCATTTCATCTTCTTTAGCATATCCTTCATGCTTTTCCGATGAGTTCCTTATTTAAATTGAAACTTCCTTGGGAACCTTTAGCCCTTTTTCCAATGAATTCACTTTCTCAAATCAACCCCCGTGTGTTCCTTCACACCGCTTTTTCGTCGTCATCTAAGATTTCACATACGATCAATGTTAAGCTTCTTTACCACCAGGGAGGCGGATCTGCTAAGGCAAATGTGAAGGCACTTCTCCTAATCGTATGCACCTTGTGCGCCTATCGAGATGTCGGAATTAGCATCAACAGACTCAGTCTGAAACAAAACATGGGTTTGATATACAAAATAGTGTATCAAACTCAATATTTGCATGAGACACTCATGGCCATATGGTCTTTGTGACCAAACCTGTGGCACTGTGTCCCATTTAACAGCTGGAAAGCCCATTGATTTTAAGTCTAAGGGCTCTAGCTTATAGATCCTTCAAGGCTCGCTCTCTCTCCTCACTCAAGAGTGGCTCTTCTAGAGTGGCTTTTACGGGTTTGATTCTAGGAGCTTCTTCTTTAAAATCTCTTTCTCCCTTCCCCCTTTTAGGTTATCTTAGGGCTTATGGTTTATGTATCGACCTTCGGGTCTTCTTGTACTTGTAATACCACTTGACGATAGCTTGTAGCATTTGTAGCTTGTTATATCACTTGTAACTTGTAAATCGACCTCCGGGTCCTTATCAATGAAAAACTCATATTCCATTCTTTGTGTTGTTTCTTCGACTTATCGATCTGTAGCTTTACTCTTGACTTGCTTGTTGACCGTAGCTTTAATCGACTTATAAAGTAATCTTCCACTCTGATCAGTTCTCCCTTAATCTGATATATCTTGAACCGATATGCTCCTATGTCCAACTTGGATCGGCTACTTATCGACTTTTCGATCTGCTCCTTATTTGAACTTCGGATCGGCTCCTCGTCGATCGATGATCGGTTGAGATTCCTAACTCAACCGATTCCACTTAACTTGGTTAGTCTTTTAACCAACTAGTTCTGAAGATCAGTCCTTCAACCATATCTGGTGCATTTTCTCCAAGATCCAGAAGCCCTAGCTCGTTGCATAACTCTCTAAATCTGATCTCAGCTAGCGGCTTGGTTAAGATATCATCTTTCTGCTTGTCAGTATGGATCTTTTCCATCCTGATATTCTTATTTTCAACGTGATCTCTGATAAAATGGTGTCTGACATCCACATGCTTGCATCTTGTATGTAGAACAGGATTCTGAGTGATTACAATAGCAATATTACTGTCACAGAATATAGGTACGTTCTTAGCTACGATATTATAATCCCTCACCGCCGACTTAGCGGAAGCGATTGGGAACAACAGACTTCCCCGCGACCATATATTCTCGCTTGATAGTAGATGTCGAATCGATGTCTGCTTCTTCGAAAACCAAGAGATCAGTTTATTTCCCAGAAACTGACATGAACCTGAGGTTGACTTTTTGTCGATTCTGCAACCTCCGTAATCTGAATCAGAATACCCACTAAGCTCTAGATTGTCATCTGATGGGTAAAATAAATCAAGGTTTACAGTCCCCTTCAGATACTTGAAAATCCGCTTAGCTGCTTCTAGGTGGCTTTGCATTGGATTTGCTTGAAATCTGGCGCATACACCTACTGCAAAAGTAATGTCCGGTCTCATTTGGCGGTCGGTATAGTAGTGATCCAATCGAGCTCTATATTCTTTTCGATTAACTTTCGACCATCTTCACACCGGATCCATCTTGAACCCGGCCATCATGGGAATTCGGCTTCCTTGCAATGTTGAACTCCAAATTTTGCCATAGATTCCTTTGTGTACTTTGCAGCGGATGAATATCCCTTCAGTACTCTGCTTGACTTGTAAACCCGTAGTAATTCATCGACCCATCATGGACATCTCGAACTTCCTTGCATCAAATTGCCGAACTTCTCACATAAACTTTCTTGTTGGGAGATCCAGAAGATGATGTCGCCCACGTAAATCTGAACCATCGAATATCTTCTCCATCTTCTATTCTCGAATAAGGTTACTCCCACTATTCCTTTAGTGAACCCGCTTTCTATCAAGAACCGAGAGAGTGTATCATACCAAGCTCGAGGAGCTTGTTTCAGAACCGTAAAGAGCTTTCCTTAAAATCGTACACTTGGTTGCCTTTTTCAAAGCACGGAGGTTGTTAACATAAACTTCCTCTCTGCTAGTACCCCATTTAAGAATGCACTCTTTACATCCATCCGATACACAAAGTGAACCCTCGTAAAAGATATGCCGCTTGACGAATAATGGCTTCTAGGCGGCGGATGGTGCAAAGGTCTCATCATAATCAATTCCTTCTGATTGTGAATACCCCTTAGCAACAAGTCTTGCCTTATTCCTGGTTATGACATTTTTCTCATCTCTCTTGTTCTTGAATACCCACTTCATGCCAATTCGTCTTGATGAGTTGGTTCTGCGTCCACCAATTTCAAACTTGATTCCTCTCAAACCGTTTCTAGCTCCTCCCGCATGGCTAGAATCCGACTAAGGCTCTTGTAGAGCTTCCTCTCATCGTAGTTGGTTCCTCCAAATACTGAGATAACAACAATATATGGCACTTTTACCAATCGATGTCTAGTTTTGACCCTATCGGATGGGTCTCCGATAATCGGATCGGTTGGATGACCGGTAATCCAGTCCTTCGCTCGACGATGTCGTCTATTTGGAGAACATCATCCATATCGATAGTAGTTCATTACTAGTGATTGGGAGTGGTCTTGGAATTATGATCCACTTGATAAGAACATGTCTCGGTGATGTTGGACTCATCATGTGTTGATGTCATTCATAGGAACTTCAGAGTTCCCTTGAACCGGATGGTTCGGTTGATCTTTATCTCACCGAATAATGTTTCTTCATCGACGGTTATGCGTACCTTTGGGTCCGATTGACTGTTGAATCGCCAAGATCAAGTTACGGGATGTGCAACCGCTACGTGTTGAGTTCTTTCTCCTTGATGCTTAGGCGATCCATTTTCGCATGTCGGGTAGCGGTTGATCCGTAGATGGCTTGTTCTCGAGGCGGCTTTCTCTTATTCGGAAGATGTCTCATCAAAAGACCACATAGGGGTGTTTCTTCCACAACTAAGTTTCGTTTTGTTGTAAACTCGAAAGCCTTTTTGGATGAGGAATATCCTAAGAATATGCCCTCATCGACTTGGCCTCAAAAGTCTTCAACCCGACTTTTCCCATTGTTGTGTATGAAACACTTGCACCCAAAAAACATGGAAGTATGAAACACGAGGTTTTCTCGCCTTCCACCATTCATAAGGTGTTTTGAAGTGAGTCTTAGTTAGAGAACATCTGCTCGAGTATGGCATGCAAAGGTGTTGATTATTCGCCTGAAACGGCTTGGTGTGGCATGTTCAATTAATATAGTCTGCGGCGGCTTCCTTGAAAGTTCTGTTTCTCCGCTTCGCTACTCCATTTTGTTGTGGTGTTCTTACAAACGACGTCTCATGTTGTATACCAAACTCGGTCTGTAAAAATCAAGAATAAAGGAATTCAGAAACTCAGTACCTTTATCTGATCTGATTTTTACTATGCTGACACCCTTCTCATTTTGTAGCTTCTTGAGCAGCTCGGGTATCTTTGTCGTTGTCTCGTTCTTCTTGTATAAGAATACAACCCAAGTAAACTTGGAATAATCATCCACGATTACTAGAGTATATTTAAATCCCATCGAGATCGACTAGTGTAATCGGGTCCGAATAGATCCATATGGAGCAGATTCGTTAAGATCTACTAGATCTTTGGTCCGTATTCCTTGAATGAGGCTTTAACTTGTTTTCCCTTCTGACATGCGGCACATGTCTGATCTTTGGAAAATATCTCATTCGGAAGTCCCTCAAACAAAGACATCCTAGCTATCTTGTTAAGAGTTTTGAAGTTCAGATGACTCATTCTTTTGTGCCAGAGCCAACTGCTACTTTTGGAGCTCTTAACAATTAAGCATGTATTCTTTGGGCAACTGATCAATCTGTTGTGTAGATCGTCCCTTTCCTTGAACCAGTTAGCAAGGTTTGTTGAGTGGCTCAATTCCTTATCTTACACTTGTCGCTTGAGAACTCAACGCTGAATCCGTTGTCGCAGAATTGTGATACTGATAGTAGATTGTGCTTTAATCCTTCGACATACGAGACTCTAGTTACTTGTACATCATCATTCTCTAAGGTTCCGAATCCTTTGGTAAAACCAAAGTTATCATCACCGAAGAGTACACGTGGGCCTTCTTGTTCTTTGTAAGAGCTAAGGAGATGTTTGCTTCCAGTCATGTGCCTTGAGCATTCACTATCGATGTACCAGATAGTTGCTTGTACACCTCCTTTGTTGGCCAGTCCCACACGAACCTGCAATCAAATCAGGCTTTAGGTACCCCTTTGGAATTGGGTCCTGGGGGGTTAGTGGTGGATTTAGGGATCCACACAAACAGAACACTTCTATGAAAATCAGATAGATTAGAAGGTCTGATTTGTCTCCCATACATATCAACATAATCATACGCCTCTTTATATGCTTTCTGATTAGTATGATTATTTGTGTGAGCCTTGGATGACTTAGAAGACTTGGGATTTTTCTTTATATTTTGTCTTCTTTTAATCCAGTGTGGCTCAGGTGCAGTGGCCCTAGATCTCTGGTTATAAGGGTAGGTACGACTGCTACCATCAAAAGATTCATATCTTTTTGGCATAGGTGGTCTTTGCAGTTTACTTATAGCTTGCTTATTAGGCAGCTGGCCTTGATTGGGTCTCAGATTAGATTTCCTTCTTACAGGTAGTCTCTTCTGATACCTAATCTGCTGACCAGGTTGAGGTTTCTTCAGAAGAACTGGGTTCTTCTGTTGATTCCTCGGCTGATGCTTTATCAGTTGGGGTCCATTTCTCTTTCCCTTTACGATTAGACACACCTTTTACTTGCTTTCGCCATCTTTTTTCCCTTATCAGATACAAGTTTATCTTTTAGTGTATCTTTGTTAGAGACTCGTTTGATTACACCCTTCTGAAGTGAATCAAACGGGGCTTTTGAGGATGTAGAAGGGTTCTCATACCCAATTCTCTTCTTGTTAGTCGACGTTCGAAAATAGGTGTTCATATCTTGAACGGTTTTTGATGACTTCGTAAAAACCTCTATTTTCTTGCGCAAACTATCCTCAGTAGATTTTAGACTCTCATGTAGTCGGAATAGCTCATCAAATTTAGCTTGAAGGATTTTGAAATCATCAGCTTGATGTTTGTTGATTGCTAGCTGATCTTTGATCTGCTTCTCCGATCGAAGATTTATCTTTAGAACATTAAGTTCCTCGCCATCCTTCGAGTTGTTTCAAATGATTTCGGTTCAAAGAGCTTTAATTGACGTTGTTCTCTTTAACAAGATGATTATTTCTGATCCTTAGCTTGTCATTTTCAAACTCCACTATTGTATAAGTGTCTCTTTTGCATCGGAGAGATCATCAAGCAATTGCTTAGAGTAGAGCTGCAAGTCAATCTCTCCGGCCAGTCTTGCTAATGATAAGCGGTGTGGAAATAAAAAAGCGAAGGTTTGGAGGTTACCTCAGTTGGTCCTCCTCGCCCATCGAGGCGGAACTTCATCGTCATCACGAAGAATATCAGATCTTCATGCTTGTGGAAGTCAACAACAACATATCGAACAAGTCTTCTCTGAGATGAGTAGCCCGAGTCCTCGGAAGGCGGATAGGAATCATCGATTCCGGATGTGTCGACGAGGGGCTTCCTATCTCTAAAGGCGTTGTTCTCTTACATTCCGTTTCTCTTCTCTTTCTCTGGGAGTCGGTCGAGGCGTCGGCCTTGTAGTGACTGGTTTCTCGCGATTGAAGCCACGATCCTCGATCTCACGGAACCCCTCTGCCCGGTGGTGGAGTCAACGTCGTCTGGATCTGTCGGGGGCTTCCCTTTCGATGGTATCGAACTCCTTCTGCCCGAATCTGTTATCTCTTCTCTCATCGGCGACAGATCATCTCTTTTCTTTTCTTCTCTGTGATCTCTTGATCCTCGGATCACGGTTCTTTCTAGTGATGCGCGGTTGGCCTCACATTTTCTTCATTTGTCTTGATAGTCATTTGTAGAATCTCCGATACTTACCAAGTGAGTATTTGTTCTTTCAAGTTTCTGTAAGCGGAGCGTCTGTTACCTTGACTCATTATGTTTCCAACGTGTTCGGTGGCCTTGATCTGCTTCTTTGGTTGCTTTAAATGCAATCGATGATTTAGAGCGTTGAGACTTATTGCCAGCGTCTCGTCTTCATCTGTTTGTCCTCTTTCGATTAAATCGAACTTCGTGAGCTTTGAGGCTTAGGAACAAGCTACTCGACCTTCATCTTTGAAATGTCTTGGCAATCCTTGATTACCGTGGACTTTCATGTCCCATTTCTTGGTGAGAGATCTTAAGATCTTGTAGTTGATATCTTTGTCGACATCTCTCTTCCAAGTTCTCGTAGTTTATTCAACGACATGGTGATCCTCCCATCGAGCTCGTTGATGGTCTCGTTGGCAACATCTTTAGCTTTTTCGAACTTCACCGGTTCAACTTGTAGTCGGTACCTCTTTGATCGATCATTTCCTTCCCGATATCTCGTAGTAGTATCCCACATTGCTTTTCGCGGTTTTGAGATACTTTATCTTCTCCTTTGTGACTTTATCCATCGCCTTCATGATTATATGTCCGGCGATTGTATATAGAGTATCTGACTTTCTTTCTTACGCATCCATCGTATTGGGGCTTTTCGTACAAGACTTCCCGGTGCAAAGTTTGGATCTCCTCCAACTGCTGGGTTGTCGTGATATATAATGATGGGTGGGGTCTTCGTTCAATGACTTCCATCATTCTGTATCTTATCGATCCTAGATGGTTGCACATATATATAGCCCAATCTGCATACTCATCAATTGAAAACGTAGGCAAATCATGGTACATGCCAGAGGTATTATCCATGCTAAGTGATTTTGAAAACGAATGAGTTTTAAAAAAACTGTTTTTCAAGATCTGTTCAAATTACCACAAAGATTCTTCCTCAAGAATCGATGATACTCAAAGCCAGTGGTCTGTAGAACCACTGCTCTGATACCACTTGTAGGTCCCGAATGGGTTTTGTGAGGGTGGAAATCTAGAGGGGAGGGGTGAATATACTTCCAAAACTTTTTGTGCGAATCAGGTGTGAACTGCAGATTACCCGATCAGAGTGCTAGTGTATCAGTTTAGACTTATGTTCAATCTTACTGAGTGTCTAAGGGCGGATCGACGATATCTGTCGGTTTAAGCCGAATGGTGCGGAAGCTTGTTTTTACCCGTGTGAAAAACCAGTTTTATCAATTCAGATTCTTAAGTCAGTTTTCAATCAGCTGACTAAGGTGTCAACATGATCAGATCAGTTGCTTGGTGCAGACTGAGCTTAACTTAGAATATGTATCTTGCTTTTAAACTTCGGTTGTGTGAATAGTGTAAAGCAATAAGAAAGCAAGTAAATGCACACAAGACTTTTTATAGTGGTTCAGACGAAACCCGTCTTACGTCCACTCTTCCCTTAACACAGGGGAACTTTAACCGAACTTAACTTGTGGGACTTATACTCCTCACGGGATGGCCGAGATGTTTACCGAGTTCTCACTCTACAAACTTAACCTACAGGACTTATATCCTTCAAAGGATAGCCGAGATGTTTATTGAGTTCACACTCTACAGATGTTTATCGAGTTCACACTCGAACCGAACTAGAAATCAGAAAACTAGAATCCCTAGTCTGAAATCTTCCGGGAACAAACTTAACCTAACTTGCGTTTCGGTAAAGAATGTTTGAGGGTTCCAACTGGAAATCTATCCTGGTGTTTTAGGTAGCCATAATGCTAGTGGATATGATTTCTTGCTAAGAACTAATGGGATGAACACTCTAAGAATAATCTTCAAATATAGTGTTCTTTGAGCGGAGATTTTGCTGTAGCTTTTGCTTCTTTTGCGGTGTCTCCGTGTTCGTTCTTTGCTAGTTGTCTATTTTTTCTTCAATTGACAAGCAATCCCATTTTATAGACCTCGAAATCAAAGAGCCGTTGGAGAGCAATTTGAATTTCGGGCTATATTAGGTAGGTTGTAAAATATGATTGTGATGTGCTCCGATTATCGGCGTGGTCGTAGGCATCATTAGCGCTGTTTTTGTCCGCAGCGTTGTATCCCGCATTGTCAGCTCTTTTTGTGCACGTGTCGCTTTCTCCTTGGCTTCGCGAGGTGGCACTTCAGAAATTTGTCCGTTAGACGATTGATATTCCTTTTGTAGAAGATTCATCTTGTCTAGTGTATCTTTTAGATTGTTACCAGGTGTGAGCTGACTTGATCAGGTAACTGATCAGTCTACCTTGTTGAGTCTTCAGATGCACATTGTCTTAGCTCAATATCACGGACTCTGGCGATATAAGTCTTCGGTCTTTTGATCTTGGTGTCTCTCGAGTCTCGGTGTATTCTCTCATCTTGAGTCTTGAGTTCATCCGAGTCTTCGATCTATCTATCTTCGTGTTCATTCGAGTCTTCGTTCATCCGAGTCTTCGAGTTCATCCGAGTCTTGATGTCTTCACCGATCTTGACTTCTTTGTCTTCGATTTGTGCTTAGTCTTGATCATCCGACCTTATCCGGGTCATCCGATACTTCGACTTTGACCTATACATATTGAGTTCCCCCTCAATATGTGACCTATCTTTTACATTAGCTATCTATACATTTCAGCTGGTCATCTTAATCTGATTCTAAGTCATCAGTCAGCTAACAGGTCTGACTGGTCCTATTACAACTTGTTTTGGAACTTCCGTCAAAACTAAATTACAGATTTCCCAACATCACTCCCACTTGGATCTGATACAGAGTGATTATTTAAATCTGAAAATGGTATAGTATTTCGAATACCTCCCCTGCTAGGAAATTTTTTTCAGAAAATTGACATTATGTGATTTTATTTCATGTCTTACTCTGAACTTCTTGATCTTCGATCAATTTCTATCCATTGGATTTAACATAGTATCTTAGAAGATACATTTCTAAATCCTTTTGACCCTTGTTGGTCTATAGATATCAAGATTAACAAAAGATCAAGTCTTCAACTTTCTAGAGTCCAGATGAAGTTGACTTAATCAACTATGAATAACTTTATTCAATATGCAGACAATCATAAATAACTCATCTTTTAAAAAAAAGATAGTTAAAATTAATTGTCTTATCATTGATCATGTCATATCCAACAACGTTCATTCCCTCTTCAGTCACACCATTGAATAATAGTGTATAAGGTTTTTGATGGTCATCGAATTATATCATTTTCATTACACAGTTTCTCAAACTGTTAGGATAAACATTCACGTCCTCTGTAGGTTCTTAAAACCTTTTAAGGTTATGTCTTTTATTCTCAGCCACATTTAAGTAATGTTTGAAGCAATCCAATACCTCAAACTTGTGAGAAATTTAAGACATGTAAGACGTGAATAGGGATGGCAAAATGCCCGCCCGCCCCGCGAACGGGGCAGATTGGGTATGGGTTTTAGTATTGCCCTGTCCTACCCCGCCCCGCCCCACCTCCATTATATATAATTATATATATATATATGTATATATATATATTATTAATAAGAAAAATATATATACTAACCCTAAACAACTTGCTGCCGCTTTATTATCTAACCCTAATTTCTAAATTTGCTGCCATTCACCGCTAACTCTCTCTCGCTCAACTCTCAATCTCACCGCGACTCCACCCGATTGCCGCGCCTTCAATCCACCGTCGCCGGCCGCTCAACCGATCAAGCCACCGCAGTCCGCCCTCCACAGCCCGCGGCTCGCGCTTGCAGTCGCGAGTCGCGTCTATCTCGCAACACTGCACTTGCTCTGTCCTCGTGCCTCCGCAGTCCGCCCTCCGCCTCCGCCTTCATTCGCGCACTGTGAGTTATTTATTTTATTTTGTATGCGTTTTTTTTTTTAATTAAAACCTGTGTCCTAGAGAAGTTTGAGCAGTGAGCACATGCACATCTAGTCTCTAATTTGCTAAGAAGTAAGAATAAATATTTGTGTAATTTTGCTGAATATGATTTAGTATGAGCACAGATTTGTGTAATTTGCTAAGTATGATTTAGTAACTTTTTTTTTTAAAATGGAACTGTTAATAATAATAATGAGAGTGATTTAGTACAATTTATAATATAACTAGTTTATAGTGGGATTGATTATGGTATTAGTTCTTGTTCATTCATACAAATTTAGTACTTTATTACATGTAACTGATTATAATACTAATGGGATTCTGATTTCTGAAAACTAATCTGCAGCATTTGTTGGGATACAACATTAGGTTAATGGGATTTGTGAAATCTGATTATAGTATATAATGAAATACTTTTGATTTGTAACTTTTTAGTCTTATATTTTTTTCTATATATGATGCTTAATGAGATTTTGAGAATGGATAACATTAATGAGATTGTAAGTCTTATATATTTAAGTTTGTTTTGGAATTGATTTTTTTTTTTTTTTAATAGATATCGAAATGAAGGGACATCTCCACCCATGCCAATGATTAGCTCTCAAGGGATACCTGACTCTCCATCTCAAGTGCCAATTGGCTCTCCGGAGACACTCAACGCTTCCTCTCAAGATTATGTGCAAGACAATTTGAATGAATCACCGAATCAAGCTGCTGAAAACCCAAAAGAACCAGATGGAACAACAGGAAAAATATATTCAAAAGCGTGGGATGATTTTGATGTTTTGATGTTTTTGAATTTCTAGTTTAATTGTGGATTTATAATATTTGGACCTATGTTTTATTTATGGTGAATGTGGTGGATTTGGTAATTTGATTTATAGTTTAGCTTCTATTATGTTAAGTACTATATTAAATGTGAACATGTTTATAGGTAAAAAAATTGTATTTATTGAATAAAGAATGGGGCGGGCCGGGGCGGGATGGACCCGCCCCCGTGCAGGGAGGGCTTGGCGCGTTAAGTTGTGCCCCGCAGCGGGGAGCGGGGCAGGGCGGGTCGACTGTTGACGTGAGTGGGGCGGGCATGGGTAGTTAGATACCCGCCCCCCCCCCTTGCCATCACTAGACGTGAAAAATTATCAACTTAAGTAATGAAAAAACAATAAGTTCCATGATTTGCTATTTGACATTAATAAAATCACATTTGCCAACATAAAATAATTGCAATGAAGAATCGACAATCACAGTTTTATCAAATGGTTTTCTAAGTCACTTATGAACAAGACAATGTTTACATTTGGATAACTCGACTTTTAAAGACGAACTCCATAGCCCTTCTTTCAAAAGTCAATTATTTCTATCTTGCACAATGTGACTAAATCTAGCATGCTAAATGTCATCATTTACACAAGCATAACTAGATGAATAAATATTTAGTAATCCATGATTTGTCATTATAATACTAAAATAATTGTTCTCTTACAGTCCAAAAACTATATAAAACATAGAATAATTGTCAAGTACCATAATTCACATTGTATATACTATCACAACCATCTCTAGTGTAAATTGCAAATCACACCCCAATCATAAAAGAACAAATACAGAGATGAGATCCTTAATGATCTCCAGAGAAAATAAGACATCATATAATACGAAACATTGACCATTGTCAATCTCAAGTTTAAATTTTTTTAGACTTC
The DNA here is from genome assembly GCA_037126765.1 of Stenogyne calaminthoides. Taxonomy (NCBI): domain Eukaryota; kingdom Viridiplantae; phylum Streptophyta; class Magnoliopsida; order Lamiales; family Lamiaceae; genus Stenogyne; species Stenogyne calaminthoides. Next base: position 37,558,771 of record JBBCBC010000002.1, read on the forward strand.
AACTCGAGTTTAGTTTCCACATAATTTCATCTCGTCCCACTTGGAGCATGATGAAAATGTAAATAAAATGTCCATCCATCGTTAGTCAATGGTCTGTATTTCCTGAATATATAATCCACAAGGATAAAAATTCAATCATAAATGTAGCACCAAAAACAATTATGCTTGAACCAAATAATTACAATGAATTTCTTTGTCCCTTTTTTGGACTCAAGATATTCATGAGTAAAATGACCAAACTTGCATGTCATCTAACTTTTAGTTTAGCATATATCTTCTTATTCTTCTTAGCATTAGGATTGATTTGAAGTTTAACAACAACATTTCTAATTATATGTTGCTTGTCATTTCCTTTCTTCCTTCCAGTATGTCTTATGTTTAAAGTTAAAAGCGTTTTTAGAACTGGATTCGGAAATGAGAACACTTGATGAAGACTTGATAGCTCCAAGTAACACATCCTTCAACTCAATATTATGAGTTGAATAAGTGAAAGTCCTAATACTTTCATCACGGGTCGTGTTAACCCTCAAGTGATCCCACTTATAAGGAAATGACCATGTTAGATCAGATTCGATGTTGTTCAGAAAGTGATGTGCTACCATATTTCTTTATCAGATATTACCAAATATCATAAGTTGTAAGGTGTTGCACACTCTCAAGGAACATGTTGTCTACAACCGAGCTCACCAGTGTGTCATGAGCTAGAAATTTTTCATATCCCAAACAATGTAAGTCTTTTGATCCATTTTTATATGAATCTCCACCCAAATCTCATAATCTTCCATAACATGGTAGATAATATTCAATGCAGCTTGTTCTCCAAGAACATTTAATTAATTATGACGCCACATGTCATAATTATCGTCATTGAGTTTATTCTATTTCATTAGTCGTTGACAACTTTTGAAGCTATTGTTTGGTCTATATGAAGTGATTCATTGAGTTAATGTTCATTTATGTATCGATATGTTCAATGTTAAACTAACAGACATCTGAAAAATTTAATACAAAATTTGATATCGAAAAATAACTTAAAGTCATTAATCATCAATCTCATTAAGTATCCTCATTAATCAGATTCAGTTCCAAAATATGAACAAAAATTAGTTTTAGCTTTTAATCTAATAAATAGCTAAAACTCCCACTTGACAACATGAAACTATATGCTTAAACATATTTATCATTATAAACGTAATAAAGCATAATCATGTTATGAATCCATAAAATAACTCAAAGTAGTCAAGAAGATTCAATGGCTACTATAAGCCTGAAAATAAACTACTAAGGCTATTCCAATCAAATCCTATTTCAGCAACACTTATCAGACAATATTCATGTATAGTTTGAATCCTCTTTGACATTTATGTCTCTTGAAGTACTACATTTAGTACCGACATTATGAAAAAAATTGCTTAAGGATCTAGATGATGATTCGTATTCATGTGTTACATTTACTTCTCAAAGTAATAACACCGGATCAATGAATCATCTTTAATGCATAGACATGTCGTCACAACAACTTGTCTACTTGAATCTTTAACCCAATCCACCAATCATTTTGTCATAAAAAATTATCACCATTATTATAAAATTCCAACTTGACATAATTTAATCCTAGAAAACTACTATAAGTCTTCTTAGAAATGTCATAGCTCAAGTTTCAACTCTTACTAAGTCGTGAGCTATTAAATCAGAATTACATTATGTGATAATAAGAAAAAGAAATTAAACTATGCAACTCCGTCAAGAAACATAATGTTCCAAAATTGTGCGCTAGTTTTTCACTTGCAATTCTTAAAAAAAATACGAAGCATAACTTTGTCAACTCGAATTTCATGAATAACAATTGTTCGTTCATAATCGAGTCATATCTATAAAATGAGCAACCATTTAAAAGTCTATGATTTAAATATTTTACATGTGAATTACTAAGCTCACCATTACGCAAGGAATTTTAATATCAAGCTTAATAAGCTAATTCACAAGTGAACTAAAATAATTTGTGGTTCTCACTTCTATAGATTAATAAGTACTTAAACATCACTAGTTCAAATACCTCCAAAGATGCAAACTAAGAATCTACACTGAAAAATAAGAGCGTAGCAACTTTCGTAATCAAAATCGGAGTTAAAACGAGCACAAACGAGCCAAAACAAGATTCCACAAGCGCACATATTGTAAAACAACTTCAGACGGCCGGAAAACAACTTTCGCCGCCTGAAAACTGCTGGGACCCGACTCCACGCGCCAGGACGTGCCTCCACGCTCCTGGACGCGCCACCAGTTTACCGAGCGTGTAAGACACGCGCCGGCCTTAATCAGCTCGTGTATCCCACACTCCACCGTGGGTATTTGCTGGAAAACGTCACGCGCCACCGTCTGCCGTTGCGCGTGTGGACATAGTTTTTATATTGAATTTCAAAGCTATTAAATAAGAGTATAGTAAAAAGTAAATAGTTTTCTTAATATGTATGCAATAATCTAAAATGAGCATATAATTTATATAGATGTAGTGTCTTGGTTTGGCCCTTGAGTTGAGTATAGTATTTAGTGAAGAAGTTTAGTCTCAGCCCAAAATCTATATCTATTGGTTGGGCCAAAATTTTATCGGAAATGGGAATTGAGATTAATAGATTGTTGAGGCAATTCACAAAATAAAGAATTTTCATTAACAAGTAGGCGTGCAGCGGAAGAAGTTTATTCGTGTATATAGAAGAGTCTGCTTATACGGAACCAAAATCCATTACACAAGGCATATACAAACCCTAATTACCTACTGTTCTTACAATTTGATTTAAGTAAGAACATCACCAACCCTTTCTGTTGTTGGAAAAAAAAAAAAAATAGAATTTTGTTACGGATTTGGTTTTTGAAAAAGTGTGTAATTTTGGATTTTTTTTTTTTTTTTTTTTTTGAAATTTTGATCTATTTTCGTAAATTTTTGACAAATCTGGTCTTTTTCTCGAATTTTATTTTTTGAAATTTGGTTGGTCTTTCTTTTTTTTTTTTTTAAGAAAAATTTATCCTGTTATCTGCGTAATGAAAAATTATAGATCTAATTTCATGAGCATTATAGGTTTTTTATGTGTAATTTTAAAAAAAAAAAAATTGTTGTGTGTATTTATAAAAAAATGGGGGTTGCAAATAACTTGGGCCAACCTAAACCAATCCCAAGAAGACCCAGTCCAGCTCATTCACTTCGTAATCTTCAGTTCTTAATAAGATTGGTTTTTTTTTTGTTTTTTGTTTTAATTGGATTAGCCTGTTGCTTTGTGGGCTGTACTTTGGTTTTATCTTTCACTTTTGAACCTAGGCCGCGTTTGTGGCCCAATTTTTCTTTTTTCGTTTTCAACAGCGTCTAATTATATGTATATTGTTCCTTATTTATATTTTCAATTGGGTCCTTTTTCTCCATCCAATTAGAAACGGTTTCCATGAAATAGCTAATTTTTATTTAGTGTTATTAGATCGTGTATTTTATTTATTTTATGATATATTGTGTAACATTTTTTTGGTCGATTCCTTGTTAATATCAAATTCATTATTAATTTATGTATAATACTTATTTATCCTATGTTGGAAAAACCACTATAGAGTAACACTTCTATGAATCAGGTTCACACTATGAACTCTAATTCAATATAAATAATTTAAATATCAGTCCACGTGATTCGTTCTCTCTCGCGTTGCGCCGTTGCACGCTCGTTCCAGCCCATACGCTTTGGTCTCTCTCGCGTCCGTCGCACGCTCATTCCAGCCCACGTGCCGTCACGTCTCGCGGTCATTCCACGCTCTTATATATAACAGTGATAGTTTTTCTGAGTAACAGTAATAGTTTTTCTAAGTAACAGTGATAGTTTTTCTGAATAACAGTGATAGTTTTTATATATAGCAGTGATAGTTTATGTATAATAGTGAAACTTATTATAACATATAATGACAGTGATAGTTTTTCTGAGTAACAATGATAGTTTTTCTAAGTAAAAGTAATAGTTATAATATATAGCAGTGATAGTTTATGTGTAACAATGAAACTTATTATAGCAATAGTGACAGTGATAGTTTTTCTAAAAAACAGTGATAGTTTTTTATGAGTAATAGTAATAGTTTTTATGAGTAACAGTGATAGTTTTATAACGCAGATTTTTGAGTACATGAATCGGGAGAACGCTATTCTCCGATTTACCAATGCATGGCGGCCTTCGCGGCGGTGTGGGAAGGGGATGGATGGGTCGCGGCGACGTGCTGTGGGGAGGGGAGGGGTCGCGGCGGCAAGGAGAGGGTGGCCGCGACGAGTTTCTTGGTGGAGAGGGAGGGGTCGCATCGCAGCGGTCTCAAGTATATATATTTGACTCATTTATAGTGTATGGGTCAGGTTTGACCCGAGTTCATAGCATGAACCAAGTCTATACATTTTTTGTCACAACTATAATAATCACTCGCTAAATTAAAAGGTTAATTTCAGTATCACACATGGCATCGCTATTTACTAGGGGTCCGTTTGCTCCTGTTGGTCTTATTGGGCAAGATTAAAAGACCCTTCATAAAATGGGCCAGATTCTCTATTAATCTATCTATTAGCCCGTTTGGTTGATTTAAATTGGGTCCATTATAACACCTATTCTATCTGAAATTCGTGTTTGGTTCGGTCATATTATAACACCCATTAGCCATCATCTTGTACAGTTTGCAGGAATAACCCCAAACTCATCTTGTAGCAAAATTTTAGAAGCAAAGGAATAACTCAACGACAGATTTCTATCTCTTCTCTATCTACAAAAAACTAGTATTAATACTCAAACACATAAATTACTAATACTGATTAGGCCACAGAAAAGCGCCCATGGCAAAATTCCTCTTGTCATCCAAATTTTCGGTGGAGTGCGTACTATAATTATGAAGCATATCCAGCTTCCACTCCTCCATCTTCTCATAATCCAATTTTTCGTACCTCGGATAATGCACCGGCATCTGAAACCCTCCTCCATTCATCCCTAATTTCTCCGCCTCATTCTTCGTTTTTGCGTCGCACGATCGATCCGCGAGAATCGTGTGGGCGAAACTGAGAATTCGATTCAGAGCCATATGCTCTGTTTTTTTTTTCAGGATTTGGGGGTTTAGGGTTTGATTGAATGACGAATTGGAAAAATTGGAGGAGGGAGGGGGTAAGAAGATAGTGCGGCGCGATTGGAGAACAAGAATGAAACCCAGGGTTTAATTTCACAATTTTGGGACTTATATATAAATCGGGGGCATTTTGGACATTTACCGTCTAATCTGGGCCGCCCTTAATAGCACATATTAACTATCGGACGACCCAGCCCGGATCCCTCATCTAGAGGCCCGCAACTCCAAACGCGGGCCTTTTTATTTCCGCAGGCCTGATAACTTGCAAGCAAACACCCTAATCGACCATATTGGGGCATTAACATGGGCTAATAAGCCCAAGCAAACACGCCCTAGAGATGTGCATAAATCAAATTATCAACTTGGTTAGATTATATTTATTTTGATTTGAATCTATTTATTTATTTTGAAGAAAATAGTTTCGATTCTTTTCGATTTTTACAATATGAAAAAAAAAAAAAACCGACAAAAAATTGTTTATACATAAGAAAAAAAAATCAGAAATAATTATGATTAAATTATTCGACTACTTCGATTCGGTTATAATTTGATTTTAGTAAAATTCATCTCAGTATAGGTTTATTTGTTTTTTTTTTTTAAGCAGTTTTGGTTTGAATTTTCTAAAATTTAGAATTGTTTTCTTTATTATAATTGGATTTGGCATGTTAACAAGGGATCGTCAAAATAATTTTGCAAAATATATCATCGTAAATAAACACACACAGACTAATAACATTAAGGTTAGGTCTTGTATGCAACCAGGTGCAACGTGCGACTTGTTATATTGAAAAGTGCAATTTATTTATACTGAATCGTGCAATTATTAATATGAAAAAATTATTGCACAGTTCATTAATGTAAATAAATTGCACTTTTATTATAATAAGTCACACGATTCTAAAATGCAATATGATTACACGATATATCTGGGTATACATGAGATCCATCCAAACATTAAATAAAAATAACCATTTCAATCATTGCTGAAGCAAAGGAATAGGTTCCAACCTTCATTTAATCGGGCAGTAGAGTGAGCTTCCCGTAAGATTATTATGGTGAATAATATGGCATATTGTGGTGTTATATTTTCTTTGATAAAAAATTACAAATGGTCCCGTAATTTTATTCGAATTCATAAATGGTCCTGTAAATTGTCAATTTTTCGATGACAATGATTGAAATTGAAACTAAAACGATCAAAATTGATAAAGTCAAAATTTATCGAATTATTTGTGAATACAGATAAAATTAAATGATCATTTATGATTTTTTTTCTCAAAATTCTCAATTTTCTTTTAATTTTCCTTGTGGAGCCCTACCACATTTGGGTGGAAAGCAATTTTTCTTTCCCTTTTGGATTTATTGTATTAATGCTCATTATTCTAGATGGACAAAATCTTGTTGAGTCAAAAGGAAAGAAAAAGGCGTAGGATGGCCATTGTCAGAATAAAAACATGTGGCCACTACTTTTGATGATGATGTCATATGTTAATTTGTGTGAATAATCACAGTGCATGTGGATATTACTTCTGCCGAACAATCGTACAATAGACAATTTTTTACTGCAATTTGTATCCATTTTTGTGTTTCATTTTACAAATGTGTTATAAAATGAGATACTTGTACTATGCATATATATATGAGATGAAATATTAAATGTGAAACACTCTGGCCTTGTTTTGATTTTCACCGACCCTCACTTGAAACTTGTTCATTATATAAAAATGATACCATTAATTTTATAAATTAAAATTAATAATATTTAATATTATAATTTTAGTTTATAAGTATAATGACATTACTTGATAGATATAGTGAATTAATTTATAAGTGTGATGAATTACTCTTTATTTTTTATTCTTTTAACATAAAATTATTTATTTAAAAAAGAGTGGGTCTCATGTGCACCTGGGTGCACCGTACATTCATAGTGCATTTTAGAAGAATGCAACTATACAAAACAGAAACATGCAACTATTCCTAACAGAAGCATGCAACTATGTTCCCATATTAACAGTTGCACTTTTCTATGTAAATAAGTAGCATTTTTCAGCATAACAAGTTGCACGCTTCTAAAATGCACTATGAGTGCACGGTGCACCCGGATGCATACAAGACCTAGTCTTTAAAAAAGACTTATACTCTTTAATTTTTATTCTTTTAATATAAAATTATTTTTATTTTAAAAAAAAAGAGACGCCTGTGAGACCGTCGAGATGAAAAATCATCATTGTTCGGTAAAGAAGTATTCATTAGGGAAAAAAATGATATGGATCTCCTGTTCCATTTCCCTATTCCATCTACTATTACACATCCTAGATTAATGACAAGTGTACATTTTAAAATATCTATAGATATGAGAATAACACTCTAATATAACCAGATAATATATTTAGAAAGTTATATCTATTTAAGTAAAATTAATTAATTCCTACCAAATCTCATTCCAAATTTTTTTATAAAAATATTTATAATTAATTAATTAAGTCACACACACATATATATAACAATTTTAAAAATAAAAAATAACTCAAAATAATTGAAACCACGTAACTTAAAAAATATAAAAAAATAATTTACATGCATTTTTTTTATTAGTTATGTAAATTTTGATTAAAAAAGTTACGTGAATTTGTTTTCTTATTAATTATGTAAAAAAAAATTAAAAATCATGTACAAAAATACAAATGAATTATAAAATATTAAAAATTTTAGCGAATTTATCGAACATAAAATATTGAAATTTTTGGTACGATAACAGTATGTATATTCTAAAATTTTTATATTTCGGTTATATTGAAAAAAAACTCGATAAATACACTTAAAAATACATATGAATCAATGCTAAATTTGAAATTGCACGATGAACACGTCTGACACATGAAAATATAATTCATTTAGTATATAAATAAAAATTTAATTATATTATTTCATAATATTTGCATACTAATTTACTCCAGTAAATATATATTGTGGAGGTTACTTTATTAAACATTATTAGAAATAAGACAAGGTAATATGTGTATGTGTATTTATCGATATTGCTTATAAAATTTTATAATATTTTTAAATGTTGAATTTTCATATATTTCTATTGATAACATATGGTGTTAATTTGTATATTCTAATAAATTTCATATTTTTTTATTGAATTTTAAATGAAATTTATTGGAATATCATTTAAACTAAATTTAATAGTATCATTTAAAATTTTATAATAGTATCATTTAAATTTTATTAAAAAATAAAGTTACATAATAAAAAAGGCAAATATAAATTACTTTTATATTTTTAAAGTTACGCAATTTTTTTGGGTTATTTTTTATTTTTAAAATTGTTATATGTGTGTGTGTCTGTGTGTGGAGCTTAATTAATTAATTATAAATATTTTTATAAGATTTTTTGGAATGAGATTTGGTATGAATTAATTAATTTTACTTAAATAGATATAACTTCCAAAATAAATTATCTGGTTATGTTAGGTTCTTATTCTCATATTTATAGATATTGTGAAATATACACTTGTAATTAATCTAAGATGAGGAATAGTATATGGAATAGAGAAATGGAACAGGGGATCCGAGCCGGAAAAAAAATCACCTTTACTTTTTGTACTAAAAATAATTAGAAAGTGATACATTGGATACTCTATATTTTTGTTAAGTGTAGATAGTTCAAGTGGTTAGAGCTCTACTAGTACTACATGAGACTTTGTGCTGCGTTTGTTTTGGGACCCTCACAGATGAACTTAGGACTTTGCGTTCCCCGTCTTATACGAGTTTAAGATTTAGAATCTCATTTTCAAAATTCACATTCAATACACATCTATAAATACTTATAGAACCTATTATTACTCTTCCTAATACATCATATTTTATACAGTACTTTATTACTCTTCTCAATAATAATATAATAATACAACATCAATCACTATTAAACATTGATTTGATATAAAAGTTAAATCTCACCCTAACTTAAATCCCAAAACAAACACATATATTTACTATTTATCAAGAATTCTAAATCTCTGAATTCTAAAACCTTGATTTGCTCCGCACAATTAAATCTCAAAACAAACACATACATTTTGAGTTCGAGACATGGAGAGGAAAAATTTATTCCTTCTTGTGGTGGTCACCCTAATATAATAATGACAACATCCAATCACTTTTGTATTTCGTAAACAATGGATTTGAAATAATAAAAAATATTCAATGGACCACCATACCCTTGGGTCCATGTGTTAAAAATCCAGAAAGGTAAAATACCAATGAAATACGGAAAGTGGAACAGGGAATCGAACCGCTTGTGGTGAGATGATGTTCCATCTCTTGTGGACTTGTGGTGGTTGCGGTCCGATTTTTCGAGATAGAGAGAGATTTCCCCTTATAGAGTGGTGGTGTTTTATCTCTTGTGGTGGTTCTTGATTCCATTTTAAAATAAACTGTCTTTGGGTGGTAAATTTATTGTAATTAATTATTATCTTACCCCATTTGGATAGGGGAGTTTTAAAATGAATGGATTTAAAAAATAATAAAGGTTTTTTCAAATCATCCATTGTCCAAATGAAAAATAGAAATGAAGAGAAATGGAAGGGATACGGAGTAGAGAATTTCAAGATTTGAAATTCCTCCATTTTAAACTAAACTCTTAAATTTAAGTATTTGTAAATCCATTGAAGAGTAATGATTTGTGTGTGAAATCCATGGTTTTCAAATTCATCCATCCAAATGGAGCCTTAGAGAACTATTGTAATTGATTACCTTTAAAAAAAAAACTCTATATCATTGAATTGATTATTTTTATTAAAAATAATATTTTTCCTTCATCACATAAAATACATTTTGTGAGATAAATTTCATTTCGAAATTGTTATTTATTTAAGTGGACACAGTTATTTGATCAGATTCAACCTGAGGTGATAAAGGTATTTTGATAATTTCAAATGATGCATTAATGACTATTTTGCCTTAGATTAAAGTTTTTTTTATAAATTAATGGAGACAAGCCTCATTGAAGATAAAAAATAAAACACATTACCGTTTATTTAAACAGGTAAATTGTTGGAGACGTCGTAAATGATCATTTCCATTCAACAGCAGTCGCTCCCTGCCTAGTGCCTAATTACGATGGGTTTGATTTGACTAACTTGCACCATACATTAGTGCTAAATACACACTTTTGACACGTGATGGGACGAAATCTCGTATTGTGTCGCGCCCGCCGTGCGACAACACTAAGTTGTGTCGCGCGGCCCATGCGACACATATATATATTTTTTTTTTTTTGTGTCGCGCCATTCATGCGACGACCAATCTTTGTGGTCGCTACCAGACGCGTGCGATAGGTACACACGTGTCAATTGGGTCCACACGATTTTTTTTTTTTTTTCTGTTTTAATTAAATTAAAATTAAGTTATTTGGCATTATTTAATTATTTGTCATTTAAACAATACGTGAGATATTAACATTTGTAATTAAACATTTTGGACTATAGATGTGGTTTCAAAAAAGTAGGTGGAATCACGTTCACAACATTTTTATTAGATAAAAAAATTAATAAAAAATATGGAATTATGAGAAAATTAGAATTTGAAATAGTGAGATCTCTAATGAGCCACGTAGGATTAGAAAGATTGGTAAATAGATATAAGGGGGATTAGTTCATCAATTGAAAAGTATTAACATTAATTGAAAAGTATTAGTTAGTTAGTTATAAAGTATTAATTCATTGATTGAAAAGTATTAGTTCAATTATCAATTTAAACATGAAAATTTAAAATATTATTCACATTATATGAAAAAAATATATATACACATTACATAATTTCAATCCGAGAATGAACTGCGACGTGCTGCTAGAAAAAAATGTATTAAATATTACAAAAATGTATAATATTTGTCTTTCTCTTTATTTTTATTTCTAGACCTATAATTATGCTCACGTCGCGGTGCATCCTCTTCGTGTAATCTACGGTATAGCTCTATCCTGCTTTCAAATTCTAAATGTATACCATTTACAGAAGGGTCATGTTCGTGTTCCCAGTATGCAGATATAAACGGTACTGGATGCTCGTCGTTTGTCATATGCAACTGAAATTACAGTTAAAAAATTATAATTATAATTAAATAAAATACATAAATAAAAAATTTATAAAATAACATTATTATAATTTTTTCTTACCAATATCCAATGAGAATTGTTGTGCACGCTCCCTAAGACCAATTTGAAGGTCGGAAGTCCTCGATATTGATCTGTTATTGCGGGAAGACAAAAATGTCTGTCATGTTCACTAAACGACATTACGAAAACGTTATATGTGGTTGCAACCAGGTATCCATGTTCAGGTAATGAAAACCAATTATTAAATGTGGCAAAACCGTGGAAGTGATTAGGTGAGTTTTCCAACTCTGACATGGTTGTGTAACCACGTAAAACGTTTTCGTATAAATCGTGTCTTATTTGCAGATCTTTAAAAAGATCCATTCGTACCGTGGGCCAGTGGTCCTCGCTTCCGTAGATTGCGAGTGCAACAACTCTAAATCCACAGTTCCCATCTCCAATTACATCATTGTATGAATGAATGTAATTTCTAATATATGGAGGAAAATCGTCCTCCACCGGAGACTTAAAAAACTGTATTGGATAGTTAATATTCTTTTCAAAATTGGGTGGCATACTTGAACTAGCGGTACTGTTGCGATGCGGGACATCAAAAGGTGGGGGCCTCTTGGGCTTTGAAGTTGGAGTTTTGGGGGAATTTGTGTCGGTATGGCCCGGATTTTCGGAAAATCTGTTCCAAGTCTCTTCAGAAAAACTCATAGTACATCTTTCTGATGTGCTATGTCTACGATCAACTTCAGATGGAATATCCTGGTGCGCATTAGTTGCCGCCACTCTCCCCTTACCCCTTTTTGAGTAGACTTCTTCAATCCCACACCTTTCATCAGTCTCTCAAACAAAGAAGGTTGACGATCGTTGTCTTTAGTCTTCTGTGTCGACTTATTTTTTTTTTTTTTCAACCTTCGGTGGAAGAATGTCTTCCGTGTCATCATCGAATAATTTTCTCCTAGTCTTACCACCACTGTCATCATCTGTTCCGGTGGTAGGTATACTAGAAAAATTTATATCCAATGTTTTCCAAAACGAGTATATACAATTCAAAGGTATTGGAACGTTGTTTTCAAAGTACCTTGTAAGCTCGCATTGGCACGGAAGACCATGTGTTCTTCTGATATAGCAACCGCAATTTGAGTCACCTAGTTTCCTCCCAATTTCTTGGACAATGAGATCGAATGCCTTAGACGTGATATTGCGCACTAGTTGGCTGAAGAATTCGTTCTCTAGCATATCGGTCCTTGTCTTGTGGCCGTTAAATCTCGATTGCTTTTTGATCTCACATATTTGCAACTCCATGACTCGGTGAAGCTTTTTGAAGATCATGTCAAAGTGTTTCTTGCCGCCATCCAAGTTTTTTTTCACCCTATGGTGCTCTTGTTCAACCCTACAAATATATTACATGTTTCAAAACGTCGTTCCAATAGTTTTAGTTATGATAATAGTGTGATAGTGTAATAGTTGTCATAAAAAGTATTAATTTTGTACGGTTACCTGTTGGTGGTGTAGTTTCCGTAGTGCAGATGATGATCGAGATACATCCCTAAAATTCTCGTTTGATGCTGCCTAAGCCACGTATCTTCGCAATACAAAATTAGATCACCCAAGTTTTCGTACTGCTCCTTTACGTAATCCCACCTAATTTCCCATTCTTCAGGTGTGCTCGCCTGGATTGCATAATTCCATTGGAATTTAAAATTATCAGCAAATTTTTTGTTTAATCCCTTTTTTACTAGATCTAAAGCCCGGCCATAAACAACTTGCTCTATGTGGCGCCTGTATAAATGTTTTTGAGAATTAGGAAAAATCACATCAACAACATTCATCATAGCGAAAGCCCTGTCCGTAAGAACGACATTTGGTAGGTCACTGTTGTACAGTCCCCGAATAAATCGTAGGATATATTCGAAGTGTTCCTGCGTTTCACGGATCATAAATGCATATGCAATGGTGAACGTATTGTGAGTGCTTGTTGCCCCAACTGCCTCAAGTAAAGGTTGTAAGGTGTTGCTTCAATTGATGTATTACTTGATTTAAAATAAATAATTTCACATGTTTTTTCTTAGTTCACTATGTCACGCCGCTTCTGCCCCGATTGCTCCGCACTATGTAGAGTATGCAATCGATGTGTTCTAGTTGAACAACGTGCGCATGCAGCTGAATCTGAATTACAAAACTTTCAGTGGAATACATTGTTCGATCTAAACACCCCTCCTTACCAACCTAATGTCGAGCAATCTATTCTGATGCAGTATGCTCCATTGCGTACACCTAATGAATTTAGTTTCAATGATTTGCCCAATTTATCCCCGATTTCATTCCCCTCATTTTCACCATCAACACATATGGTCATGGCCTCCGACCCTCTTCAGGATGCAGCTGCATCTCATCATTCCCTAAACATGGGTCTGTCTACGTCTTATCACTCCATTCACTCCACTCACCAGGGCCTGTCTACATCTCATCACTCAACTCACCATGGCCCATCTACATCTCATCACTCAGGCCAACAGGATGAGGCTGAATACGAAAGTGCTCCGCACGCAACACAAGCCTCATCCTGGTCTTTGCCACATAGTGATTGGTTGACGACAACATCCATGCCTGGAGGACCTTTAGATCCAAGTGTGTTGTGTGCTTTCAAGGCACACAGAACAAGAAAAATATGGGATGATTCTGTAAGTAAAATACATGTTTTTTTAATTATTATTTCAAACAGTTATGATATGTAAATTAACGAGTTCATTTTTATGAAAAAATATGTAGACGTTTCGTAAGATCCTCGATGGCCAGACTCGAATTAGAACTCGTGAGGATTGGTCATTGAATTCATTCCATGATGACGATCATTCCTTGACCCTCATTAGAAAGTCTGGATTGGAGGATATGGGGTGAATGATGTTTCAAACCAACAATATGCCCCTCATTACAGCATTCGTCGAACGGTGGCACCCCGAGACGAACACATTTCATATGTCGTTCGGGGAGATGACGATCACTCTCCACGACGTACATACTATCCTTGGTAAATTGAACCCTAAAACTAATTTTTAATAAATCAAATTTTAAATTTTTTATCAATTCATTTTACTAATAATAAAAATAATTTTTTCAAATGTAGGGTTGAACATAAATGGCCTCCCCGTCATTGGCGACGAGACTTGTATTGACGATGATTTGATGCTTGCATGCGGATCTAGGGGACAAAACCAAAGTAGCGCCATCCTTGACAACATACGAGATGAGTGTCAAAAGGATAACCACCTGAGCGAGGTCTCTATTGCTCGAGGTTACCTATGGTACCTGATGGGGTCGACGCTCTTTCCTGATAAAATGCGCGATTCTGTCCCCAAGCATTATATAGAGGTGTTGGGTGATCTCGATGATGAAGTCCCTAACTATGCATGGGGAGCCGCCACATTGGCGTATTTATATCACCAGCTGGGGGCAGCATCCAGACGTAACACGGCAGGGATTTCGGGTTGCTTGACATTACTTGAGGTCAAAATTACATTTCAATAATATTTTCAATCATATTCAATACAATGTTATCAATATATTCTTACATATAATAACTTAAACTCATTACAATTTTTTAGTGTTGGATATACGAGTACTTCGGTGAGTTGCGTAAACGCGCCCATGCTACTGAATATCTCCCTGGTACTCCACTAGCATTGCGATGGAACGCCTCTCAAAGATTCAATCGGAGTAAAGAGGATCTTGTATATTATCGCAAGCTATTGGATAATTACCCCTCAAGTCATGTATGTTTCTCATTCTCAAGTGACATCTTAATACAAATACATAATTTATAATTTAAGTAATAAAATGTCTTATAAAAATATTTTTCATACATTATAGGTCAATTGGACTCCGTTCGGCCTTCCTGCATCAATCCCTGCCTCATCGTTGTTCCACGGTTGCATTCAATTTCTGGACTACACCGAAGGCTATATGCCTAAAAGGGTTGCACGCCAATTTGGGAGAGTTCAGGGCATACCCCCATCACCTATCGACTTCGATCGTACTCGTTCAAATTTGGGTGTCGCGGCAAAGGGCTACAAGAAGGTGTATGGGCCTACGGTCTCATATTGGAACGAGATGGGCAATCACAGTTACCCACTCGGGTACCTGGGTCCCGAAGCTCTAGTTCAGGATCGTACTACGCCGGATTATGCTGCATGGTATGCAAGAATAACACATCTAAGAGTGCACAACCCTGAACACGGCGAAAACAACGTGCACGTCAATCCCATGCATGGTTCAGCGCAAAATAGATTGCGACACGTGATGCAAAACACGAATTCGTTGTTCCAGCAAGTTAGTCAGGATCCACAATGTCCAAATTATGTCAATACTGGACTTGACGTAATTGCCCAAAATGCTGGTACCGCAATCTTGCCCAATCCTGGATATTGGGGGCCACAACAAGCATATCCTCCTGAACAATTCACCCAACCAATACAACCTGGTTGGTGGAAAGACTACCCATATCCATACTATCACCAAAATCAGCCCAACAACCCAGATGAAGACAATAACAATTAATAGTACATTCATTTAGATTATTTTATTTAAATGTTTGATGAAATATTTATTTGTTTCATCTTTTTTTTATTATAATTATGATTTAAGATAATTAATTAATTAAGTATAAATATGTATTTATTTTATATTTGAATTAATATTAAGGATCAACTTGATACAAATATTGTGTAGCACTCTACAAATATGTTAATTAATTAAGTATAAATATGTAGTTATTTTATATTTTAATTAATATTAAGCATCAATTTGATACAAATAATGTGTAGCACTCTACAAATATATGTTCAAATAATATTAAATATCAATTTAATACAACACAAATTATATTAATTAATACATTTAATTAAATAAATAATTATAATATTAAATTAATTCTAATTTAATAAAAATAGAAATTAAAAAAAAATGTGTCGCATGATCGGCGCGCACAGGTTTCCGTGTCGCATGGCTGCCGCGACAGACCTGCAACCTCGTACATCACTTAGATGTCACGAGTGTGTATTTAACATATCTCCAGCTCATAATTAATGTATATTTCTTGTAAAAAAAGTTATTTTTTTGCTATAAAGAATATTCTCTTTTGACTACCATACCACATTAGTCACTCTCATGTGCACCCCATGCACCAATTCAATTTGGTGCACTCTAAATCCTAACCCCTAAACAATGAACCTTAAATCATATATGAACCATTCGGGCCGAGTGAACCATGAACCACTTGGGCTGAGTGAACCATGAACCACTCGGGCCGGGTTTCGGGTCGGGTATTAAAATGTTAAAAAAAACATCGAAAACTGAAATTAAAGTTAAAAGAAAACCAAATTTGAAAAAAAAAAAAAGTTAAAAATAAAAAAAATTAAAAAAAGGGCTTTTAAAATTAAATTACACCAATTTTATTGGTGCATGTGGTGCACAGGAGAATTTGCCTTCATTAAATATACCTTTTGAATATTTCCATTCAACAACAATCGCTCTCTGTCTAGTGCTTATTTTGTTTGGCAACTTTTACTATAATAAATCTGAGTTTTAAGAAAAATAAAAAATATTAACATTAAATTATGTAAAGTAAATTTGGTGGAGGAGTATGATTGTCAATTCAACTCTAAGAAAAATATTATGTATTAATATTAAATAATGTAAAGTGAATTTAGTGTGTAGTAGAGTGACATATGGTAAAAATAAGTATAGTTTGTAAGACAATAAGAGGTATTGTTTTGTAAAAAAATTATTTTATTTTCCTTTTAGAAAATGATCAAGGCGGTCTATTTACGAAAAGTGACAAATCTAAATTAGTATGGAGGGAGTACAAGAAGATGAAAAAGCCTAAGTCTTGTATGCACCCAATTGCACCGTGCACTTATAGTGCATTTTAGAAATGTGAATCTTCTTATACTAAAAAGTGCAACTTATTTACACTAAAGCGTGCAGCTATTAATATGGAAAAATAGTTGCACGCTTTAGTGTAAATAAGTTGCATTTTTAAGTATAAGAAGTCGCACATTTCAAAAATGCACTATGAGTACACGGTGCATCTGGGTGTACATGAGACTCACTCGAATTGCATACGAAAATTTTTAAATGGCTACAAAATTTTGCTACAAAAATAATTTGATCTTTAAAAAGTGGGGATTGCTTACGATTTGCGCACCAAATTTTAGAATAATATTTGAAAAAAAAAATACCTACACAAATAATTCTCTAGTTAAATAAATTATCTACGAGTAATTCACCTACACATTTGTCCTTTTCGTAAGCAAATTTACCTATATAAATAATTTTTTAGGCAATTTACATTTTCGTAGGTAATTATATTTGTAGTTTAAAAATAGTCTATATAATTTTTAAAAAATTGTAGATAAATCGTGGGCAAACCTTGCTATTTAAGGACGAAATTATTTTTGTTAAAAATTTTATAGGCATGTTGAAAAAATATTAAAAAATATTTATAAGTAATGCACTATTTTTTTATTGCGAAATAATTTGAAATAGTATGATTCAGCGTGACATACAATTTGAAATAGTCTGGTTTCCTTTTTAGCCCTCGCTTCTTGAATCTGGATCATATGAAAATGAAATTTCAGAATATTCAAGATAACTTTGGTGGCTTGTCTCATTTCGAACTCGCAATCTTCCATTTAGAATTTGACAAAAACTCATCATATAAAACGGGGTACAATTTAGCACAAAACACATCCATTTTTTTTAAAATGTTAAAACATCAATAGTCAACTTATCTCTCATCTCATCGTAAGACCGTATCGTATATGCTGACCATTATTGTAGTGAACGTATGCAAAATTAAAGTGTCAAAATAATTAAGGTATAAATAAAATCGCTGTCAACGGAAAAGGAGAAAAATTGGAATAAACTAAGGGTCCGCTTGGTATGACTGGGGAATGGTAATGGTAATGAGTATCATTGAGGGGTCAATCACTAAGGGTTATTGATTGCATTGTTATTGTTTGGTTACAACATCAACAATGGGTATCATGTGAGGTGAGTTGAGTTGGTGAGGACAATCAATTGCTTACTTTTATTCTCATTACCGATGTATCAAACCTACCAAGCAATATCAATAGAACTAATTCTCATTAACCACTTCCATTACCCTCAACCAACTGGGCCCTAAGACTATGTTTGTCGGTTTTGGAGTTGGATTAAATTGTTGCAAAATGTAGTTTTAAGTTGCTAACAAAGTTTTAACTAATGTGACCTTGCCCACACAATGGCTTATTATCAGGATCCAGTTAAATTATATGGATTCAATTGCATCCTAAAATTTGCTCACAAAAACAACTCATACATATTATTCTTTCATATAAAGCTATACTTTCAAAGGCTTCGTTTGCTTCTTTGTTTTAGGCTAGTTTACCATTATTAGTATAGGTTAATGACCTGTTTACTTTTTAGGTTTTAAAAAGCCATAAAACCCGGGTAATTCCACTGACCTGGTTTTAGGTCCCCTAAAGTTAACTTATTTCAACCCTTCTATTTGGGCGGTATAATTAACCCATGTTCTGTTCCTTGACGAAATGTCATTTTTGTCCTCAAATAATCATGTGAAATTACTACAGATTGCCCTTTACATATTAAATTCATTTTCAAGTTTCAACCCTATAGTTGGAACAATATCGTCGCCGCTCCTCCCAGAGAAGCCGCTCCTCTGTGAAAGTCGTTCGTGTTGGGATTATACTGAAAAATATGATTTTTACTTTGTATAATCGAAATTGAATTTTTAGACTTATTTACTGAAATAAATTGTTTATCACTGATGCTTTAAATATGATTAAATGTTACATATATTTACTGCATAACTGTTCAAAAATTCATACGTGTTACATTGTAGTTAATTTAGTGATACCAGATCACAGAAGATTAAATTAACAATCCTTTGTAACTAAAAGTACGTCATTCACGACCTAGATGGAAATGAACAATCCATCGCGAAAGGTTGAGGTGTAAGGCTCAGATTGGTTTGTCTTGACCAAGAGATTACACTAGTGCATGACTGATGCGCTGAATAGGACCTACATGAAGATAAATTTTTCAGAACTGAACAAGGAAGAATTAGACCTCAGTGGTTCGTTGTTTCTTAATCTTCGTCCCTTAAATATGATCACGTGGGATTGGTAACTATTGCTTTGACTTATCATGGGTAGCGAATCAGAGAGATTCAATACTTTTTATCTTGGGCAATATTATTGGTCACATGTGATTGCTAAGATTTAATACGAAGAATCGTGTGCAAGTACGCTTGCTTGATTTGCCCCCTTGGGAGGTTCATAAGTTTTATCATACCAAATCTTGCAAGTGGAATTAGTTTCCGGTATGGATAATAATGTTGAACCGTTCCTCGACCAAGGACAAAAGATATTAATTAACGGAAAGCTATTTCAGTGGCTTGAATTAATTAATGGGCTAGATAATCTTAAACACGGGAAATAATGACCGGGAGCCATATTGACTGTAATATGGGTTAAGATGGATAGTGCAATATTAATTATGTAGTGGGATTAATTAATATTTATGGGCTTGAATTATATTGTGGCTCAATATTAGATATTCAAGGTCCATTGGAAGGTCCAATCTTAATTCTCCTAAAGGCCCCCTGAGTAGCCCAACAGATAGTCCAATAACTGAAAAGGTGATTAAAATAAAATAAATATTGTTGCTTAATATTTCCCTAAAATTTCAAAATTTATGGATAAAAGATGGAGAAAGATTTTCTTTGAATTTTGTTATGGAATGAAGATATGTATTCTTGGAATACAAGATTATCTCATTAAATTCAAGAAATCTCCCACTTGGTTATCTATATAGAAATTTCGAAAATTTGAAGATAATGGGCAAGAAAGATTTTCTTAATTTTCTTGAAAATATATTATGGAAGATATGTATTTCTTGAAATACAAGAATATCTCATAAATTCAAGAAGATCCAAATCTTGGAATCTTGCAAGACATTATTTTCGAAAAATCCATAATTAGAGGAGGTGGGATTTTTGTGGAATATTTTAATTATGGGAAAAAGAATATAGAAGATATATTCAAGATTTCTTGGTGACCAAGAAAAGTCTTTTCCCATATTGTTTTTCTACAAGAATTTCGACCCTCTCCTCTCCTATAAATAGGGGATGATTAGTTCATTCTCATGTACAATTACATGTGCTGGAAATATTAGCAAATCCGCAAAGGTGGTGCAACAAAGTTTATTTTTTCCCTTTGTTAATTGTTCGACGAGTGTCCTTCCACCGGATAGTTGAGCAAGGGCTAAGGGAATACTTGGGAAGTCCTTTTGGTTAGTCCGTCCAACCGAAGTCACTGCTATCCCGAGAGGTACGTTCACGTAAACCCGTAGATTCCGCATGCGTAGGTTTTACGTGGCTTTTTATATGCATGATATGTTGTTGCAATTATTATTTGAATTAATATAAGATTAATTCATGCTAGTAATAATTAATGAATTAAATTTGTATTTAAATATTCACCTCGAATAGATCTGTGCAACTCATTCCCCAACAGTTCACTGAAGTCGTCGTCATCTTCAAGAGCATCTCTCGGTTGAATATGTTCACGGTCGTCTTCTTCAATATTGTCATCTAGCTTGAGCGGGTACCTTCGTCACTGGTGGTTGCCCTGAATTTTTTTTATTTGCAGCCCTAATTTATTCAAGCAATTGTATTTAGTAATCTGAATTTGTGTTTCATCCTTTGTTTATTAGGTTTGAAGCAGATAGTGATTGCTATAATTTGTGGGTGCATTAGGCGGAGATCTTTTTTTTATCTCAGAAGATTTGTTTTCTCCCTCTCTCTTGTCACTCTGCATTTTTTTGGAGATATACACAAATTGATTAATATATATGACATTTTATCCTTGAAAGAGTTCATATTTTAACTGAGAATTACGAGTTTATGAGCCAAAGTTTGTGAGATTACACTTAGACCTCATGAATTAGCATTTTCTGCGTGCAGGCTTGGGTTTAAGCCTTGGAAGATTTTGATATACTACAACCTAATTTAATTTGTCATATAATTGGATACAGACTTGGAGATTTTGAATTATATTATGCCTGCAACCACAATATTGGCGGTTTTGGGGAGCTCCGATGGGCCACCGTCGACAGTATCAATAATCGAATCAAACATGCCGATCCCCGTAGTCGCGCACTGGTCATGGTAGAAAAACCTACCCAATTGTATTATAAATCTATTTTTTTTTATTTAATAAAAGTAAAAAAAAAAAAAATTAAGTGAGGGGTAATAAGGTAATTTAATATAAATAGCCTATCCTACATGTGTGAAGTAAACATGATACGGTGATGATATAAATGATATCTGATTTGCAAATCTCCAAAGTAAACATTAGTTAATGTGGGGTGTCTTAATCGTCTTCTCTTACTTACCTAATCTATTCTATCCATAGTTAGAAAAGTAAACGAAGCCTTATATGTCTCACTATAACAACCAATAACTACAAAATATTTCAAAAGTCTAATCATTTTAGTAGTGATAATTAAATTTAAAAAATAAAGTTAACAGGAATTTATAGTAGTATTTTGAAAAGTTTAATTTATGTAATAAATTTAATTTTAATATGCAATGTTTATTTTGTTGACTAATACTTAGCTACAATTTGTTCAATACTAAGTATTTGAAAAAGTCTAATCATTTTAGTAGTGATAATTAAATTAAAAAATATATCAATTTAACTGGAATTAAAATAATATTTTTGAAAAGTTGGATTTGTATAATAAATTAAGTTTTAATATGTAATTAATATTTAAAATCCGTGCAACTTAGTACCCGGCCGTTCCTACTATTCCTTATTGGTGGTTTTATAGGATAAAAATTAGACTAGGTCTGGTATATATTTTGGTGCAGAGTGCACTTATAATACATTTTAAAAATATGCGATTTATTATATTGAAAAATGTAATTTATTTATATTGAAGTGTGCAATTATTAATATGAAAAAATAGTTGCACGATTTAGTGTAAATAAATTACACTTTTCAATATAATAAGTCGCACATTTCTAAAATACACTATGAGTGCATGATGCACCTGTGTCTACATGAGACACACTCTAAAAATTAATTTCAAGGGGCAATTTTTGCGCATGAAATCAACTCTTATTTTAAAATTAGTTCCGGCAATTTTTGTTTACTTTCAATAATATTTTTATACTGTGAATTGTGGATAGCTCAAGTGGTTAGAGTCCATTACCTAAGATCTCAAGGTCTTGAGTTCAAGACACAGGGAAAAAAAATTATTCCCTTTTGTGGTGGGATGGTGGTCAGTCTCTTATGGTAGTTACGGTTTTGATTGCGGTATGATTGAGGTTTTGGGTGGTTCCCCGCTTATGGTGGTTGTAATTTCGGTCTATAACAAGGCGAAAGATGTGTCATGTGTTCGGTGGTAGAAAAAATTATTGTAATTGATTATTTTAAGGATCTATTGTAGTTGATTACCTTTAAAAAATATATTGGCTAAGTCTTATATGCACCCAGGTGCAACGTGGACTTATATTGCATTTTAAAATCACGCAACTTATTATATTGAAAAATACAATTTGTTTATATTGAACCGTGCAACGGTACACTTGTATACATAATAGACCCACTCTAAAATATTTTTATACTTTATTATTTTTAGTATTACTCTAATTTCTTTATAAATTTTGACTTTAATTTATGATAAAGATCACATTTAAATTATATTGGAAAGAGAGAAATCTAAAGTTGTATTTATTCAAACCATCAAAAAGAAAAAGTTCTTATGACAAAATGAAATTAATTCATATCTAAAAATTAAAGTACAAGATTGATTGAACTCTTCAATCTTCACCATATGCGGTGTTCATCAGCAACTACTAAAAACGGACACGTATCAGAAATCATATGAAGGCCCCCTTCCAAGTTCCAACCAGACCAAAATACTACTTGCTTCCATCCATTTTGTTTTGAAAAAATTAAACATAGTAATATTTTAACTTTGTCATTCTCTTTGTTTTTTTTAAGGATACCCCTCAATTCCATACTTTTTACCCATTTACTTTTAGCATGGATTTTAATTTAAAAATTATTTATTAATATTTAAAAGAATAATTAAAATATTGATTTATCTTTTTATTTTTAACACGGATTTTAATTTAGAAATTTAGAAACTATATATTAATATTTAAATAGATAATTAAAGTAATTTTTGATTAAAAATATAATAGTCATTTCTATTTTATTATTAAAGTAGATTATTTTTAGTGGGTAAAAGTAATATTATGAGAAGTAAATTTGAAATGTTGAGAGATGATAGTTAAAAAGAATGTAGTTATTTTATTGTCTTTTATGAAAAATGACGATAAACAAGTATGAGACAAACTTTTGGAAAAAGGTGAACAAATATGGGATGGAGGGAGTAGTATATATTAAATGAATGTAGAAATAATTATATATGTAAATAAAGATATAAAAATATAACATTACATGTATATTTATAACTTATTTTTTTAATTCGTGTGAAATATCATTAAATTAAATGAAAAACAAAATGGGTCGAAGACAGTATATTTTATATCATACTTCCTCCATCCCAACTACATATGTTGATTGAATTTTATAAAAAAAAAAAATGGAAATACAAATTAATCAAATAAAATATCTATAACAGCCTTATTTAATAAGTTTTACATTTTTTGATATAATTAATGCGAATGGATATATTAATAAATAAGTTTGAGAATATTCTCTTTACAGAAACAGACTTGTATTGGTGAAAACAAACTTATAAAATTGATATTCAGGGAGTACACCATTGATTAATACTTAGAGTGCACGTGTATTTGGGTGCATATAAGGTTGAAAATATTTGAAAATAGATATTCACGATGTATCAATTTTTTGGAGCCACCGATATTGATATCGGAGAGAATGACATTTTTTCGGTATTTGTAAAAGAATTAAAAATATCGGTATACAAAAGCGATACCGATTAAATATTTGCACAAATTGAGAATAATATATGTTAAATCACGAACTGAAAATAATATTTGTTAAATATAAGGAAATTACAAAAAATATTAAAAAAATATCAATAAAAAACATATAAAATAAATGTATATATTATATCATATGTAAATTTATCATAAATATAAAATTTATTCAAATTCTTTTGTTATATCTATGTATTAAAAAATATTATTAAAATTTTAAAATTTTATCTTTATCGAATATTTATACTCGATATCGATATTTTCATAAATTTTAAAATATTTTTATATCGAAATTTTCAACCTTGGGTTCATATAACCCTACTGAACTAATTAATGTTTTTTCCGAGGGGAACTCATTAATGGTTTTATGTGCAGAAGCATGCAATTTGAAACCTGCCATATGCATGCTGATGAAACCACGTGTCATGTTATAATAAGTGTTTAATTAGATTGATGTAAGAGCATCCACATCAATGAGTTATTGTAAAGTTATAATTTATAAAAAGTATTCCATCCGTCCAAAGAAAAGGCGCGACGTTCTTTTATTTTTCGTATGTTTTTTGAAATAATTTTTTTATTAGTATTTGAAATGATAAATTAATTTTTAAAGATGCATGCAATAGATAAGAGGTAAATCTATAATACCCCTCTTTAAAAATTACTTTATCATTTGAAATACTAATAAATAACCCACTCATAAAAATTAGATAATAAAATAGATGTGCACGTTTTTATGGGACGAGAAAGTAGTTACTACGAATGTAAATTTTGGTTATAACTCAAAATAAATTCTCTCTCCTCTAACCGGGTTATCACAGACTAAAACTTTTCTGACCAAATGACCTACTGCTGTACTTGCTTGGTGCCTTTCTTATATTTTTCTTCTAGTTTTATAATTTTTGCTTTGGTTTTAAAATAAAAAAAATTTTATGGTAGGGTCCCAAAAATGGGTTATAATTTTTAAATGGATGCGGGAGTTATTGATATTTGGTTATTATTAGTGGAATGTTAGATGGGCGATGATTTGGAAGAGAGTAGTTATAACCACATAACTAATGTGGATGTTCTAAGTTAAATAATTCGTCTGTCTCATAAAGTTGTACACTGACCTTTTTATTGGATTGTCTCTGGGTGAGAATAGGTCAGGCTAGCTGACAGGGGGTCTACGGTCCGATTTATTAAAGCTTGGCTCGATTCAACTCGTTTAATAAATAAATTAGGCTCATATATTTTTAAAAGCTTATTTATTATTTTATTTTTTTGATAGAATAAAAGCATATTTATTTAAATAGGCTAAACTTGAGCTTTTTCGTAAGTTTTTATGTCCAACAGATCGACCTATTTAACTATATGTATATAATTATATAATTGTAAATAATATATTAATAACATATATAATATTTAATATTAATAACTAGTAGTAATATATATCTAGCAAATACAAGTAACACAACACTGTTATTATTAACTTTTATAATACTTTAAATATTTTAACAATTATTCACTTTTATAATATTTTGGTATTGTTTTTGGTTATATGATGAAACACTTAGTATTGTTATTTGTATACTTAAATTTTTTTTAGGTTCGATTTTGAATTTTTTACAATGAATAGTAGCCCCAATAAAGTTGTAAAAAAATATCTTTTATATATTTTTTTAAAAGGCTTCCAGGCCCAACCTATTTAATAAAAAGGTCAGGCATAGACTCTTTAAAAAGTCTATGATAGATAACAGGTCAAGCTTTGACTCAAGATTAAATACCAGACCCAGCCTTTTTTATGTGAGGTCTAGCTCGGCCCGGCCTATTCCCACCCCTAGTCTCAATTAAGACAAAATCGGGTGACACTGACAATACAAGATCTATGGTGGTTTTTCATTTCGTAATATTACTATTATAAATAAAAATTATTACTATTATGAATAAATATTATTACTATTAAAAATTTTAAAAATAATTATTTTTATGCATAATAATAATAGAATTCATGTATAAATTTCATTCATCAATTTATAGTTCATTTATTTGTTCAATGTGTATAATTTATTTAAAATGTAGTATCTATTTAATATATCTCACGATTAAAAATTATTATTTTTTATTCAATGAAAATAATAAATATTATAGGTAAATTCAAAATTCAAACACAATAATTCATATTTTATTGATATGTGTTTAATAATAAAATTGAGATTATTTTTGTAGGATGGAGGAAATATCTGCATAAAATTTTATATTAACTTACTTGGAAGTCGGCATTATTGGACGCGGAAGAAGAGAGTTTGAATTACAAATAGTTTCGTAACTTTGATCTCAAATAGATTTTAGTCCTATAATTTTTTTATTTTTTTTTATCGTCAATTTAATTTCAATAATTTTGATAATATTCAATTTTAATCTCAAATCAATCGAAATAATACTATTTTTACTGTTTTAATTTGGAACTTTCCGGTTATGTGTGGGTTGCTGAAGTCGCATTAACAACAAAGCTAGAGGACTGATACAAATAAAACAAAACCACTTAAAAACAAATATAAATAAAACAAAACAAAACCAATATAAAATGTCATCGAATGACGGGGTGACATTTGATTGATGACTTATATGCAATTGATTCTTGGTATTCATTCAATGTCTTCCCATCTGTTGCTACTAAATGCAGTACTACTTTAATTTGTTACTTAAATTGTTTCAACACGGAATTCGTAATTTTAATTACACAAGTTTTTGTATGAAACTGTATAATATAAATTGAGATTTGAGACGAATTAAAATGAGATGTTATATATCTATTTGTCCACTAACCGCTTTAATATTTTATTTTTCTTGATTAATTGATTTATTTTGACATATTTGTTCACTATTCTCGACTATCACCCGCGTACTTTGGTTTTTACAATTTCAAATTTCTATTTATTTTAAGACTTAAACTAAGAATTTTAAAATCTTATTAATCATACTCTACATCATCACCTATTATTACTCTACTTTTTATTCTCTTAATAAACTCGCATATCTACTTTTTTATTCTCCTAATATACTCAAAATAATATAATAATATCACATCAATCATTTTTTCTATCATCTTAACCTATAAAATCTCATAACAAACATACATCTTAACTATTCATCAAAATTTTAAAATTTTAGAACTTCAAAGTTCGGAATTTCTTACATCAACTATAAGTCTATAAGTCCAAAACGAACTTACTCTCAAGAATTTTTATTTTTTTTTGGGCGAAATAATCAAATATAGCACATACTTTTGACTTCTCATCAATTTTATCACATAATTTTTTCTCTCTTCAAATTTAACATATACTTTCACTTAATATTAAAAAGCATCTCGAATCATTATTTTCGACAAAATTCGTCTAATGTGGTCATTGGAGGTCAATTTTCTTGCTGACGTGTACATATTAAAATATAAAAAAAAATATCACCACCTATAAGATAAAACGTGAGATATAAAAACATCTCAGGTCACTATTTTTTAATTTTAGGCGGTGATATTTTTTTATATTTTTATTTTAATATTTACACGTCAGCAAAGCATGTGAACTCCAATGACCACATCGGATGAATTTTGTCGAAAATAATAATTTGAGATATTTTTAAATATTAAGTGAAAGTATGTGCTAAATTTAGAGAGAGCGAAAAATATATGCTAAAATTAATAAAAATTTAAAAGTATATGATAGATTTGATTATTTAGCTTTTTTTTTCCCTCTCTCTAGCGTGTTTTCATGAGGAAGAACTATCCCCAATAGAACAAAACTGAAATAACTTGATCGTCCCTAGTTCGTTTTCTATATCACAATCACACATGACATATGTGACGTACTTCTATTAATTATAGGATGTAATGAGCCATGTATAATAATAGTAATCAATATATGATTGATTCATGTGCTTAAAACTCTTGATTAGGGAAGTGTTAATGTTAATTAGTGTGTATGACATGGTACTCATTTTACAAGAAATCAGTTCCCTTTTTTGGTAGTACACACAACTAATTGTTGTTCTGCTTTTTTCTTTTTTTTAAGGGTATATATCTTTCGGGATATGTTCAGTTTTGGTGAAACCAAGATTTTAAAATTGAGTAAGTTACTACTAGGTGCAAATAAAAATGCCTATTTATTGATGTTACGCGGATTTGATATAAACTTTTTAAATAATAATATATTAATTTCATGAAAGAGTCTCTTGTCAAATATTGTACCCTATTGATATATGCAATACAATATAAATTAGATAAAATTGTCAAAATTCGCGGGTCGGGCGGATCGGGCGAGTCGAGCGGGTTCATGTTATACATTTATACAATGACAAAAACTTATATAGATCTGATTCATGCTATGAACACGGGTCAAACCTGACTCATACACTAGAAATGGGTTAGATATATGTATTTGACCCCATTTGGACGCCCAAATCTCGGTTTATCTACCTCCTCTTTCATATTTTGATCATTGAATATGTCGTCGTCTAGTTCCTTCTCCAAGTCGCGTAACATACTCATTTCTCTTTTCATATTTGATAAGACACCCGTCATTCTTTGTAGCTTCGTTTTAAAATCGTTAAATTGCAAGACAGACACTGGATCTCAGTTGCTGATCCCTGGAGCGGCAGGACATGCTCCTTAGCCTTATCAAGTCAAGTCAGGAGCAACTTAACTGAGAATTATGTGGATTTTAGTCACTGGAAGCCAAAAATTAAGAAACCTACTAAAAGGACTCGTACCAATTGGAATAAATTCGATTCCACCGCCGTTAATAATATTGCCGCTGCAGTCTTATAATGTTTATTAAAATAATAGTGATAGTTTTTTTAAATAACGGTGAGACTTTTTTCCTAATAACAGTGAAAGTTTTTCTGAATAACAGTGAGAGTTTTAACAGTGATAGTTTTATAGCATAATATTGAGAGTTTTATATAATAACAGTGTTAGTTTTATAGCATAACAATGATAGTTTTATAGCATATTAGTGAGAGTTTTATAGAATAACAGTGATAATTTTATAGCATAACAGTGAGAGTTTTATAGAATAACAGTGATAGTTTTATAACATAACAGTGAGAGTTTTAATAGAATAACAATGATGAATAAATTGAGGGCGAAAATTAGGGTCAACCTTTCCCCTTAAAATGGGCTATATTGAATTAGAGTTCATAGTGTGAACCTGGATTCACATGAGTGTTACTCATTATGCAATGATATCATTATCAAATTGTGTTGTAGCATAATGGTTCTTATTTATTTTTAGTGTATTTGGTCGCATAAACCTTGTTATTCTCCATGTGTTACTGAATTGGATAAATAAATATTACTTCATTTTATACTGAAAATACTTCATATCTTACGTAACACGTATTAAAATATAACGTAACACATGAATGTTCATAAGATAATATATTGTTGTTCACATGGTAGCACATGAGTATTCACATAGTATTATGCTGACATACATACATTGTTACATATTACTAAAAAATATGTATTACTACATGAACAACAAAAGTGTTACCCTATGAAAAAAAACGTGTTACCACATGAACAAAAATCAGTACAAAGCGAAAAAAAATCTTTAGTCCAAAATTACAGATTTAAAGAACAACGTCCATGTGTTACTACATGAACAAAAAAGTGTTACCCTATGAATAAAAACATGTTACTACATGAACAAAAATCAGTACAAACGCTAACAAAAAATCCTCAGTCCACAATTACAGATTTAACAGTCCAAAATTACATATTTAAATAACAACGTCCATGGGTTACTACATGAACAAAAAAATGTTACCCTATGAAAAAAAAACGTGTTACTACATGAACAAAAATCAGTACAAGTGCGAACAAAAAATTCTCATTCAACAATTACAGATTTAAAGAACAACGTGAGAAGAGTGCAGAAGGATCTGCAAGGATAAAAAAACTGTAGAAAGAGAGAAAATATGGACGAATTTGAATAGGGAAACAAAAGAAAGAAAAAGAAGAACAATAGAAGATAAACCTAATATCGTGCAGCTGTGAAAACCAGATCTGTGATCAAAAGCGTCTGTTGTCTTTGAGAGGAAGAAGAAATCCGCGAAAGAAGAAGAAGAAGCGGGACTGGCCCGCTAATGTAAATACCTAATATTTGGGCCAAATTGCACATAATCATAGTATGCAATATTGCATATAAGTTTTTTGCCTAATTTCATATCGTTATTAAATATTTGATTTGACATATTTTTTTTACAATAATATAATAATACTACATCAACTAATAGAGCACACTTGATAAACATATAATTACATCCAAGTCTTTTCAAAATCTCAAAACAAATACCCCCTCCGTTCCGGTGTAATTGTCTCGTTTCTTTTTGTTATTTTATTTAAGGAATAATAATAAAATAATAAAAATGAAGGGTAGTTTTGGGTATTGGGAAAGAGGAAAAAGATATTTATGTTGAGTAATGGGTAGAGTAGTGAGTGACATTTTTTATAATATTGTATGAAAAGTGAGGATAAAAATTATGGATAGTTGAGTTACTTTTTTTTATTTATAAAATAAGAAAGTTATAGTGGGACGTTCATAAAAGAAAAGCGAAACAATTATAATGGGATGAAAAAAATATAAATTATCACTATTATTTTAAAATTTCAAGATTTCACCATATAAATACAATTACATAGCCTAATTGCTTAAGAACCGATCGGTTGGAACAACGTTGTATTGCGTTTCAATTTAGGATTTTTCGACGGACGTTGTGACTGAACTACCACATGTATTTTTAAGTGTGTTTGACTAATTTTTATCGTTAATTCTGTTTTAATTTTAAATTTTTTTTAATTAAAATAATTATATGCCTGAAATGTAAAAAAAACACACAACCCAGCCACAACATCAACTGGAAAGCCCAAAACGACGTTGTTCCGGCCGATTTGATACTGAAATTGAACATTGTCAAAGTTATTGGAACTAAATTAACGACAAAATTTTTTTTGGGACTAAATCTATTTGAGGTCAATGTTATGAGACCATTTGTGATTCAAACTCATTAATATGGGGTATACATTTTTTAATCAAGTTACTAATAGGTACTCCCTCAGTCCCAACATTACTTGAACACTTGCATGTTAGTGTTAGTGTCCTAGAGACAATCTATTGAAAGGACATAATACTTGATGATATTCAGTTTGATTTAATATTATTATCCATTTAATATTAATGTATGGCAATACACCTATTCGAATATTATGTTTGATTGTTTGCATTTATTCTTATATGTGTTCTCATGAACCAATGTTGTCGTTGAGGATGTGAGACCTTAGATGACTTAAGCATGATTCTCAAATAGCACCGATCAAGGATCATCAAGAATTGGATATTGATGATGCAATTGAGATTGATGTGCGATCTGCATCATACTCTTAGAGAGTGTAGTAAGATATCACTTACTACGAGATACTGCATATCTCATGATGGATGCATAGATACCTTAGAGGGTATTGATATACACATCCAAGAAGTCGTTT
Source organism: Stenogyne calaminthoides (assembly GCA_037126765.1). Taxonomy (NCBI): domain Eukaryota; kingdom Viridiplantae; phylum Streptophyta; class Magnoliopsida; order Lamiales; family Lamiaceae; genus Stenogyne; species Stenogyne calaminthoides. The sequence goes on from JBBCBC010000002.1 coordinate 37,590,574, forward strand.
GATGTAGCTTCACTATATGTGTCTATGGGTGTTTCAGTTAGTGGGAGCGATGTGATACTCCTTTGACTTGAGGTCAATACGCACGACATGTGTGGAGTGATGAACTTTGACCATGACCGACGCTTGCACCCTTCCATGGGTAGATATGACTTGAATTGGGTTCATCACGAAGTGCATGTGCGTGGTTGTTGAGTCAAGTATAAGATTCATTCCTCAAAGTGGTTTAGAGAGAATACTCATCTTCTCGTCATAATTGGATCTAAGTCATCGGCCGATGCACGTCAACTTAGACTTTGTGGCTAAGTGTGATATACATGATCAGTTAGTGATTAGAGATAATATGATTAAGTTATTTGAATAGACATTTCATCATGTTCAAGACTAATCGAGTATTCGTGAATGAAAGGAAGATATCGCAATAGTCCATGTTTCAGTTACAAGTAGTTGCACTTTTCTCGCAACGTACCGCATATATTGAGAATGTCTGATTTATTATCTAGGGTTTAATTAAGACCGTTAGTTTGACTAATCACTCGATATATGAGGGCCTATGGGTCACACAACAAGTAATTTCCTTTTACGAATTTATTATTTAATTTATGGAGAATTAATTAATAATGTATTAATTTAAAATTAATTATTATTACTGTTTAATTAAATTAAATTTAATTAAATATGAATTTCAAATAATATATGGAATATTACTGTAGGAAATTATATTTAGGGAAATCATATCTAGGATATATTATTTGCAAGATTAGGAAAAATCTTCCAAATAAAGATTGCTTAATCTTTAAGTTGGGCTTCCCCTATTTATATGAGATCCTAGGGATTCATTAAACACATAAGAAACCTAATTTCTCCATAAGATCTAGAGTTATAATTTTCCTAGCAAATTCGTCTCGGGATTTAACGCTGAAAAATCTGTGCAAGTTTGTGAACGGGGATTACGTGGATACCATAGTTGAGAAATCTGCCTACGAATTACTGTAAGGATTCTCTTTATGTTTAACGTAATCGAATTATGCAATTAATTGTTCGTTGTTGGTGAACTGTTTATTTCCGCTGCGCATGTATTACGTGTTTACGTGCCTCTAAATTCCAACATTGTCTTATTTGGACGTCTCAACATTACTTGAACATTCCCAAAATGGAAACAAACATAATATTAATACACTCACAACACCCTTATTTTATTCCACTCAAATGTCACTTTACTTGGTTTGCGTGCCACTTTTATTGGACGGAAGGAGTATAAACTTTTTAAAAATTTAATAATAAATACAAAATAATTATATATATGCAATCGAAATGACACATAATTAATGTGTAAATGTATCAATTTATGTGTAATCTTTTTATATCTTTATAATTATTAATAAGTTTTGATTTTTCAACTGTAGTGATCAGTCGACTACCCTTGTTTATATGATCGGCGGTAGTCTACTATATATAGCCACTTTATTTTTATTATTTTTTAGGAGTTCTCTCTTTAATTTGTGCAATATTGTTCCGCACAACTTAAAATAAGTGGGTCTTATATGTATTCACATATATCGTGCACTCATAGTTCCTTTTAGAAAAATGCAACTTGTTATATTGAAATATGAAACTTATTTATGTTGAATCGTGAGCTATTTTTTCATATTAATGGTTACAAGGTTTAATATAAATAAATTGTATCTTTCAATATAATAAGGTGTATATTTTTAAAATACACTACGAGTGTAAAATGCACCTGAATGCATACAAGATTTAGCCCTTAAAAATATAGAATTATTTTTCTTATATATAGGTCTAAAGAATCTCGAAGGTTAAAAAGACCTCGCAGTTAAGTCATTTTGATTTTATCATAAAAAAACAATATTTGTCTCATAGAATGAGATTTGTGAGACGGTGTTACACAATCACCAGTCTTTCACAATTATAATACCTACAATTATAAAATTAAGTCCTTTGAAATCTTGAGTTAATATCATGAAATGTCCTGTTATTTAGGCTGTGTACAGTTAGTCTTATGTTTTGTTACCTTTTTAATTTCAGTACAAGAAAATAGAGATTTGCATTTGAAATATTTCAACATGTCTATTAAATTTTCAATGAAAATAATTTCATCTTTAAATAGTTTTATTGCCTACGACTTGTCTACAAAATTTTATAATTATATAGACATTTTCATTCATAGGTAAATTTGTTTGAATATCATTTTAAAACTACAAATATAATTGTCAACGGAAATATAAATTGCCTAGAGAATTATTTGTATACATAATTTATTTGTCTATCAAAATTACATATGTGCAGTCAGTTTGTTCATATATAGATAATTCGTTTGCCTTGAAAATTATTTATGTAGGTATTTTTTTCATATATTATTCTAAAGATTGGTAGGCAAGTAGTAGGCAATCCTCGCTTTTTAAGGACTAAATTAATTTTGTAGGAAATTTCATAGCCATTTGAACAAATTTAGTACACAATTCTTCATTTTCTTGTAGTATTTGGTCATTTTGGTGTCAATGTTGGTCCCTTTAAATTATAATTGGAAAAAAATAAAAACATACATGACTAAAGTTTTGTATAAAAGTAAATGTTGAAGGAAATTAAATAAAAGAATGAATTCAGCACCTCTCTACAAGTTCGAGTTTTTAGATGAGACATAATTCTTTTATGGTATCAGAGCCTCTGGCTCAGCCCAGATCCTGTGTTCGATTCCCATGGAAAGCACTCCACCCATTTAAATTATCCACTCTTTGGACCTCCTCCCCAGAGGATAGAGACAATGATTCGGCCCACGGGTGAGGGAGTGTTGAGGAAAATTAAATAAACGAATTAATTCCGAACCTCTTTACATGTTCGAGTTTTTATATGAGGGGGAGTGTTGAGGGAAATTAAATAAACAAATTAATTCCGCATCTCTTTACGAGTTCAAGCTTTTAGATGAGACGAAATTTTTTCAGTAAAACATACCGGCCAAAATTTTAGTCCTTTTTCTTGTACTTTTTTTTTAAATATTAATTTAAAAGAACAAATATTGACATAAATATGACCAATGCTGAAAGGCCCCGTTTGGACACACAAAATTGTATTGATTAGTTATAATTGAGCATGACGGGGTAAGATTGAATTAATTAGATTGAATTGTTTGAATCAATATATGTGTTTGGATTGTAGAATTGCAACTCTTAATTTTGTACTGAAAAATCAATTTAGGTATTAGAATGCTAATCTCGATCAATCTCACTTTCCACATGTAAAGGACACATACTTTCATATAGTGATTAAATACATTTTTGTACTAGAGCTATAAATGTATTACTCCCTCCGTCCCATTTGAGCTTTCACACTTTGACCGGCACACATATTAAGAAAAAATGGTTTTTTTGTGTGTTTTGTTGACTTTTCAAAGGGAATGGAGGGTGGAGATTGTGGGATGGCGATTGTAAGATTATTTTCCATATTTGGGGTGTGCAATTTCAAATGGGACGGACCGAAATGGAAAGTGTGCAACTTCAAATGGGACGGAGGGAGTATGTATTAGGAAACTATATACAAATGAATTAATTTTTCACCTCTCTACAAGCTTGAGCTTTTAGATGAGACGAAATTCTTTTATGGTATCAGAGCCTTCAGGCTCACGCCCTCATCCTGTGTTCGAACCCTGCTGACAACAAAAACTCTACCCATATTTTATTATACACTTGTTGGGTCTCCTATTCCTCCTAATGATGGAGTTGGCAACTCAGAAGATAATCCAACCCACAAGTGAGGGAGAGTATTAAGGAACTATATATAAATGAATTAATTTATCACCTCTCTACAAGGGGAGAGTATTAAGGAACTATATATAAATGAATTAATTTATCACATCTCTACAAGCTTGAGCGGAATTCTTTCATTATGTGAGGGAATATTAGGGAATTATATACATATGAATTAATTCTTAATTTCTCTTCAAACTTGAGCTTTTAGATGAGATATAATTCTTTTATTATGGACTTTCATCCCATAAATCAAACAATCGATTAAATAAGATTAGAATATTAATTTCAATCTATCATGATCAATTAAGTTAAAACTTACACTGCTAAAATCTGACATGATCTAATAATATATTCTTTAAATTATGTCATATCTTTACCTAGTACTATAAAATCGTGTAATATCTCTTCTGAATTAAATCCGGCCCCAGTACTAAGACCTTGTTTGTTTCTAATTTTTTCTAGTGATTTTTGGAATTTTAAATTTGAATTCTTATTTGTTTAGTAGAATCTTGGTATAAAATTTTAAAATTTCTAAATTTCTACCTATAATACATATATTTTACTTTATTAAGTATAATTTTTAATACATTATCAATCATCTATCACACACTTTTAATTATTATTATCTACACAACTCAAGATCAGAAATAGACAAAAGAAGGACCTGATTTGGACAATTGACCGGAATCCCCATATACTAAAATTTTCCGATGAAAAAAAGAACCAAAATTGACCAAAAAAAGATGAAAATCGTACACCCAAGTAGGGATGCTCACGGTTCCGGTACCGAACCGGCGGTTCCAAAATTCTGGGAGGGGGAACCGGAACCGAACCGTGGCCAAGGAGGTTTCGGTTCGGTTCTCGAACCGGCGGTTCCGGTTCCGTACCGCCGGTTCGGCCGGTTTTTTATTTTTCATATATTTTTTCTTGTGTTTCTTAGTTTTTTGGATCTAAAATTTGAAGGAATGTATAGATAGATCATGAAATTGGACATTGTTATTGTTATTGTTAATATGAGAATTTAAATTGAAGATTACATTAATAATTGAACTATTATAAATTAGTAGCTATTACAAAGTAATTGAACTATTACAAAATAGTAATTCTAACTTAAAATAAGCTAGTAATCTACTATTACAAATTAATTGAACTATTACAAATTTACAAATTACAAAGTGAACTATATCGAATTAGTAATTACAATTACAACTTAAAATTTTAAACTTTACAAATTAAATTTGGGGGAGGGGGTGATTTAAAGAAATTGGACTTGAGCTTAAATTTAAGAAATAAACTTAGAAATTCTAAGTTTGAAACTTAAAATTAAGTTACCTACGTATCCAAATAGGAATCAAAGTCCACGTAGTTCTCTTACCTCAAACTTACCTCGTTGATTTGGATCGATTCGATTCTTCATGCATCACTTCCGGTGGTAGTTTCTTCGGAGCTATCTTGATCATCATTATCAATAAATTCTTGACTTCTCTTTTCGGCTCTTACCCAATCATCAAGCAAGCATTGGTTTTCCACGTTTTCAACGGTCATATTCGATCTCGTTGCATCCAAAGTGTAGCCTCCCAAACTAAAAGCTTGTTCAACGGCAACGGTTGAGGCGGGAGATGCAAAAATTTCTCTTGCTAGCATTGACAATATTGGATAGATATTTTTCATCCTCGACCACCACTTTAGTATATTAAAAGTAGTGTTGTCTTCATCTTCATCAAGCCGAACAAATGAAGAGGATAAATAATGATCAAGTTCGTAATAAGGGTTAGAAGTAGACCTTGGACGTTTTTGAGAACGCTCATCATAAAAACCCGTTAATATATCTTCTTATTGGCTCATAGAAGAGCCACCACCAAAATTTTCTTTAGAACCGGGACCACTATATTATCTAAATAAAGACATTAAAGTAACTTTAATCCGATTACCAATCTCTTCCGGATTAGGATATACATCATCTTCACCCATGATCCTATGTCTATTAGGAAATAAATAATTATAATACATATTTAACATCATTATTAATCCATCCAATCTTACTCTAGGATCAAACACTTTAGCAACCAAGAATAGATCGGGAATATTTGTAAAATATTTTTTCCATTTTTGCATCATAGAGAAAGTAGCACCACTTAATAAAGGATTTGTAATATTTTCATTTAACACATGAACAACTTTAATACAATAATCAAACTCTAAATTACACGTAGGATAATAAACACCGGATAACACTTTTGTGGAATCATTAAAAATTCCAAAAATTTTACACAAAGAAGTGCATGAATCCCAACATTGAGGATATAAACGAATACCACAATTTTCTTGAGTAAAAAATGTACATATAGTGTCTTTATAATCCATAGACTCCTTTAACAATTTATACGTGGAATTCCAACGAGTTGACACATCAAGAGAAATTTTTTTGGGATGCATATTGTATGTTCTACAAAAAACTTTCCATTTTTTCAACAATTTTGAATGTCTCGACATATAATAAATAGCGGATCTAATAGGACCAACTTGTTCTTTCAAAGCATCTAAACCATCTTGAACACATAAATTTAAAATATGACACATACATCTAACATGAAATTTTTTTCCACCAAGATATGGTTGACAAATATTTGTAAGATCTTCAATAGTAGCCGTATTTGCACTAGCATTATCAAAACCAATATAAAATATTTTTTTAGTAAGAGCATACTCATTTAAAATATCATGCAATTTATCTTTAATATTAACGACATTGTTTTCCGTATCAAAATCTTTATAAGCAATCAATATTTTGTTAAAAGTCCACGAATCATCAATCCAAGTGCATGTAACTCCTATATAACTATGCTTTTGAAAATTATCACTCCAAATATCCGCACATATACAAACTTTAAGATTTAAGTCGGCAAATAGATTAATCAAAGCATATTTATACTCATAAACAACTTTAGCAACATCACGAGTAGTACTATGACGTGAAACTTTTTTTACCGCGGGTTGAAGACCAAGGTTAACAAAATCATTCCAAAAGGGATTATCGGCAAATTGAAAAGGAAGGTGTTGTGTGCACACAAATTTAGCTAATAATTTTCTATATTTCATTTGATCAAATGTAAATAGAGAAGTGGGGTTACTTACCTCGCCTTGAACTCCACCACCGCCACCGGTTGACTTAAATCCACAAAGTTGTGCTTGGTTTGAACTAATTCCAACTCTATCCAGATGAATTTTTTTCAAATGCTTCTCGAATGTCCCATATCTCCCTCCTTTGACAAAAGAATATATTTTCTCACAATAGTTGGAATGAACTTTAATAGTATTATCCTCGTTGATCACTTTATTAAAGTGACGTGCAAAAATATCCGACTTAAGTTGAGCTCGACTTGGAGTTGGGGTTGGAGTTGGCTCGGCATTGGAGTCGGTTGTGTGGTTTTGACTTTCTTGAGTAGGACGTCGTGGACCTCGTGGTATAGCATTATCTTCAAGAGGATTCTCATAACCGGGACCAAGTGTGGCCTCAATATCATCTAAACTCCACTCGATCGGTGCCAGTGGTTGTGGAAGACGAACGGAAGAGGTGGAAGAAGCTTTGCCTTTACCCTTACCCTTGTTTTGATGGCTTGCCATAATATGTATGTAAGTGTATATGTAAATAATATATGTATGTAAGTGTAGTGTAATATACTAATATGTATGTAAGTGTAGTGTAATATACTAATATGTAGTATAGTAGTATAGTGTAATATATAGTGTATATAATGTATAGTGTAGTATAATATGTAGTGTAGTATGATATATAGAATATAGTTTAGTGATGTAATATGTAAGTAATGTAAATAATATGTAAATAATAAACTTTGAGAATTGAGTGAGAGTTGAGACTTTAGAGAGAGATGAGAAGAAAGTAATGAGTTAAATAACTTTGGGGTGAATTTTGGAGTGGAATGAGGTGGTATTTATAGATGAAATCTTGAAAAAAAAAAAAGCAGTTGAAACGCCGGTTCGAACCTAACAATTCCGCAGTTCAACCGGCGGTTCTTGTAACGGTTTTAATCTCTTGGATCTCAACGGTTTTTAATCTCAGCCGTTGGATCTCAACGGCTACAATTTTCAAAAGTGGAGGCGGTTCCGGTCGAACCGGCGGTTCCGGTTCGAACCAGCGGTTCCGGTCTGAAATCGGCGGTTTTGGTTGGAACCGGCGGTTTCCGGTTCTGGTTTTGCTAGAACCGGAATCGAACCGTGGGTTTTATGGTTTCGGTTCGGTTCCGGAACCGGAAACACGGAACCGGTGGTTCCAAAATCGGCGGTTCCGGTTCGGTTTGAGCATGCCTACACCCAAGGACCAAAAATGATATTAAAACAGAAACATAAAGGATTTATTTTGGAATTTGTAAGACTTTTAGGACATAAAATGAAATTTTCCCGTACCGTATACTCATAGTGCATTTTAGAAACATATAACTTTTTATATTAAAAGATGCAACTTGTTTACATAGAACTATATTAATTGTTGCACGGTTCAGTATAAATAAATTACATCTTTCAATATAATAAATTGTATGTTTTTATATGAACTATAAGTGTACGGTGCACCTTGATGCATACCATAGTTACTTAGAGCCTTTACGGCTTGTTTGTTTATGACTTTGAAAGTGGCTTTCATAATTTCAAATCTCAAATCCCTGTTTGTTTATCAGGATTTCAGTATAAAATTTTAAATTCTCTAAAATTCTACTCTATAATACCTATAATATACCTATTTTACCTTTTTCAAACACAATTTCCAATACATTATCAATCATCTATCACACACTTTCTAATTATTATTATATATCCAACTCAATACGCTCTCTCCTCATTTTTTACTTTATTATCATTATATAATATAATATACAAACATATCAATCATTAAACAATCATCCAATCATTTCTACATTACTTTTTACAATATAACTAGTATATCACCCGTGCGTTGCACGGTTTGTGAATATAAAATAAACATAATATGAAATGTATTAATTTTTGTGTTAAATAAATTATAAAAAAATATTTTATTTATAATAATATTAAAAATCTTTTTTTATATATATATATATATATTTATTTAAATACAACGCACGATTTAAGAACATATTTTGCTTTTGCAATCAAGCATGGGAAATGGGTGGCGCTCCAACTGTTTAAAAAATTTACATTGTTAAATAATGCAACTTTAAAGGTATTTTTTTTCTTACAATTTTAAATTATTTCCTTCTAAACCACTTTGATTGTCACCTATTATCGTCTTCCCAATTCCCATTGCATTTCAAAAATTTCAAATTGTCTCCTTTAGTTACTTTGAACATGATAACATATAACTACCCATGATTGAAATTGATCTCCTTAAGAAAGTCCAAGATTTTTAATAATTGTCTTTAATTCTTATTAATGATCACACCATAAGACATCATTAGTCAAAATTATCTTTCTGAGATGTTAAAGAGAGTCTACTATATATCTGATGAAGACAGTGTCATTCCCGAAATCAATACTCTTTGTCCTAAGTTAGTCTCGATTAATATTTTCTTTTAAAAATGTGAGTACCGAGCTTCATCACAACCAACCCAGTATCGTTTTACAATCAAAAGTCTAATGTCAATTGTACATGCAAATAATTCATAGTAATTGGACTCAATGATGGACCTATATATCCTATGTTGGGATCAAGTGTCCCTATATTTTTTTTAAGTATATGTTATATATATTATAATTATTAGGAGTAATACTTATATTATATGTATATAATGATTTAAATAAGTTTTTAAAAGTGTTATAATTAGTTAATCATGCAAATATTTCATCTAAAAAATTTGTAGATATGTTATGTATATGCATTATCACTATTTGAAAAATTAAATATTTTTTAAGATAGTGATAGTGTATATGTAGTGTAGTGACACTAAAAAAATAGAATTCAAGTGAATCCGGGTTCACAGGAAAATCTACTTGATATTATTTAATTTTGTGCCCCCATCATGAAAGATCCGTCCATGATTGAACTAATCAATTTAAATATTATATCCTGTAAAAGAATCATACAAATAAGTAACCAAATCGAGTTTTATCACAATCAACCTATTGTCATTTTACAATTCAACTAATAACGTCAACTAATAATTTAATTAAAAAAATACTCAACTAACAATTTAAGTCTAATGTCAATAGCTCATGCAACTAATTTATGGTAATTGAACTAAATCAATTTAAATCCAATATCATGTAATATTATCATACAAATAAGTATATAAATTATACATTTTCATATATAAAATGTTTCTCGTCTTTTTTAGATTGCTCAAAATCCAAAAAGTCCATATTTTATCACATACTCAAAATAGTAATAAAATAACTATACAATTCATGATATCCCTTACAAACATCACTATATTACATCACATGTCACTAATAATTACATACAAAATTAACTTATTTTTTATCTTATTCACTAAAATTGACAAAATACCTTTATCAAAAAACTATTTTATTACCTTCAAATATTAATAAAAAAAATTATCATCAAAACCCGTGTCAAAATCAAGTGAGCAATCTAAAAAAAGGATGGAAGGAGTAACTGGTTTTTTTTAAAAAATATATCCATATCAACTACAAAATATAACATTTTATATTATTAATCATTAATGTGTCACTTTTAAAATTTTATGATAAATTTGTAATAATTTTTTTCTTTTTTGGTATAATATTTTGTTATAATATATGTATAAATAGATTTAGTTCAAAAATTTGTAATAATTTTTTTGTTGAATTTTTTTTTTTCATTTTTGGTATAATATTTTATTATTATATATGTATAAATAGATTTAGTTCAAAAATTCAAAAATAATATTAATAATTTAAAAAATATTCAAAAAATAATTAATATATATGTAGTAGATATGGTGAATTGAACGTTGTACCTCTTACATACAAAGAAGATAAAAAATATTTGTTTATACCATTTGAACTACATTAAACTTATTAAGATGTTTAAATTTTTATTAGAAAATTATAACAATTTTTTTACCCAACTTTTGGCCCAACATTTTGTTATTAGATATGTATAGACTATAAAATTTTTAAATTGAAATAATTAAAACAAATTTATATCTTTTTCTTTCTCTTTCTCGAACCATTTGATTTATTCTACATTATCTGGTTTATCTATTTGGAATTTGTATAAACCCCAAAAAGGTAAAAAAAAAAAAACTCAATGCTATTGATATTGCAGTTTAATTGAGTTTGCTTTTTCTTGTTCGTTACCTTACTTTTCGCCTTCCATTCCGGAAGTGATTGTGAACTCTGTTGATGCCGATTTTTGGCTTGTTATTTAATATATTTCTCTTTTCTGTAAAAAAAAATAAAAAAATTGGTGGGCTTAGAGAAACTAAACCATGTTGCCCAGTGTGCTTCCTATTATTTTTACCATCGTGTCCCTAGTCCCTACGGTAATTTGATATATACAGATTGCTTTCGAATGAGATTCTATCTTAAAAATAATGATTTGAAGTGAGACCAGTCTAATTGAGCAGCAATTGGGGCGTAAATGAGTGAAGCATACCCACAAGCTACTCGTGTTCAATTTAAAAAGAGCTAAAAAATGACTTGTATTTAATCCAATCGAGCTTGAGTAGTTCTCGAGCTCAATAATAACAAGCTCGGTAGACTTGCGAGCTTAATCGAATTTACATAATTTTACAATCTTACCCCTACTATGCTAATTATTTATAAATATATTTTCATTATAAATAAAAAAATACATAATTAATATTATGTAAGTTACCCGTCGAGCTCGAGTATTTCGAGCTTTCCATCGAGTCAAGCTCGAGTTCAAAATTATTGAGCTCGATCGAGTTCGAGTCGAGTTTCGAGCTTGACAGCGACTTGACTCGACTCATTTACACTCCTAACCACATCTTTGCCTGATTGGCCTACCGAACTTCAAAATTGTGTTATATTTCAAGTTTTATTTTATCAATACAGACAAGTACTCCCCTCGTCCCAATAATTTGCACATTTTTTTATTCGAACTTCTAAAAAATTACGTGCACATTCAAAAATGGAAAATCCTTTGTAAACTACACGTTCACAATATCCACAATATAGTCCACACATATACACATTCAAACTCATTTTTTTACATTATACATAAAGATTTATAAAATTACCCTTCAAAATTCAACTCATTATACTACTTTCTTACTTTTTGTGTCAATCAAATAGTGTGCAAGTTAATACATGTCAAAGAGTATAAAATTATTATATTATTTATAAAGATAAATTACTTATATGTACCTCTCCCTGTGTTTGACCAAAAAATACCAAATACATCTCATAAGAGTAATTTAGTATGAAAGCCTCATGTGCTAATTTAATGTATTGAAAATGTAACACATATACATTTTAAGTGGTCAACATATATATTTTGAAAATTTTTTTTTTTTTTTTTTTGGTATTTAAACAAAGCTTCCGAGTAAATGCAATTCAGGTTATTTTTATGCTACACTGTTGGACACTTCTCAATATGTTATTATATGTGGTACAACATGTTAAAGCATTGTTGAGCAATGCCCAACAGTGTAGCATCGAAAACAAAAATCTGCAATTCACCCACATAAATACATGTCAGTAACATGAAACAATACATCACAAGCTATACTACTATTTTGTAGTAAACTAGTATTTCTCCAGTGCAATGTGCACGCACGGATTGAATATTAATAAATATCAACGTGAAATTAATTATGATAGAAATCTAAATTAAATATATTATGTTAACGTACATATTTTTATTTACTAATTTATTTTATTAATATATGAATTTTATGAAATAAGACATGTGTATCTCATTATTATAAAATTAAATATATGTATTTTTAATTAACTATTCAACTCATAACACATCCAAATTATTTTAGATGATAATAAGATTTTAAAAAATTAGAAAAAAAGTAAATTCATATAATCACACAATTATAAATATTTTAAAACACTAAAATTTATATTTTAAATATGAATTTGAATTATATGTATGTAATATGTATGTCAAATTAAAAGTCGTAAAAAAATGATTAGTTTGACAATTAATGTGTTAAAAGTAAGTGAAAAGAAAAATGTAAAGAAAAAAAGAAGAAATTTCATTGATATTAAGTCACTCTCTTTGGTAGGGAGTGAAGTTCACTCCTTCACCATAAAGCAAGTGTACCCACACTTGCTCAAATATGCATTCTTGAAAACTTGACAAACTTCTACTATTATATATTTATAGATATTATTTCTATCATCTACTTTTTCAAAATTCTACTTTATCAAATCTTATAAAATTCACGTTCCCAAACATATGTAAAATACACATACATTTTTTACTTTATATCAAATCCTTCAAAATCCACTCTACAACATTTCAAATCGGCTCAAAACTATAAACAAACATGACGGCAGCTGGTAGCCTAAATGCCTAATATGTACTATACTACTATAATGCACGGTGGTGAAGGGTCTTCGTGGGTGTTTCTACGGCGCAAACTGGGGTTCGCAGTCAATAATGTGAGCTTTTGAAAATCTGTACGATAAGGACTTTAGTTTTGTTTTCTTTGAGAAAACGACAAAGACTTTTAACCAACATAGACATATAATGAAACATGCAAGATAAGCCACGATAGCATGCAGCTGAATAGGCAAGTTGAGTATATAGACCTGTTGGGTCCTCTACTTATCCAATCGCTGTTACCAAAATTTTCAAATGGTCGTTTTACGTTAGTCCCGTCAAAAGATATAGTATGTCGATAGATTACTCAATTAATTATTATCAATATTTTTTTTATTTTTTACCCTTCAGACTTCATATATATGAATAGGGAGAATTTAAAATAAATAAATATAAAAAATAATAAATATAAAAATATATATATTTTAAATTATGAATTGTCAAGAGATCGTAAGAGAGAATATAAGAGAGTAAATGGGGGAGAGAGAAAGAAAAGGGGAGAGAGGGGATATTTCAAATGAGATGATTTTAATGAAAATGAATTTGAAATCCCTCAATTTTAAACTAGGCTCAAATCTAAATATTTATAAATTTATTTAACTTAAATGAAGAGAGTGATAATTTGTGTGTGAAATTCACAAATTTTAAAGGGATTAAATTTTTTATAGTCCCGTAACTTTGTATCGTTTTGAAATTAGTCCCGATTGTTTTGACTTTTTGATTTTGGCCCTGTAAGTTTCTTAAAATTTTGAAATTAGTCATTTTCACCTGCTGCAGCAGGTTACCAAGCAGATAAATACCACATATGTAATTATTTTATTTTTCTCTTTAATTTCGAAGCGCCACTTGAACTTTTTTAATCCTAATAATTAGGTCGGGTTTAAAATAATTTGTATATTAAAAAAAAGTGAATCGGGTCGATTTACTGGGTCTAAACTGACCCAAAAATAAAAAAATTAATTCAATATATGTAGAAAACCACCCTCCCTTCCTAAAAAAATACGAAAAAAAATCCCGATAAAATTATTTGAATTAAAAAAGTTTAGGTGACATTTCAAAATTAAAGGAAAAAATAAAATAATTACATAAGTGTCGGTTACCTGTTTGGTGACCTGCTACAACATGTTAAATGACCAATTTCAAATTTTTTGATAACTTACAGGATCAAAATCAAAAAGTCAAAACAATCGGGACCAATTTCAAAACGAAGCAAAATTACAGGACTACAAAAAATTCAAACTCAATTTTAAATTCATCCATCAAAACGGAGCCAACTTAATAAGGCGATGCCACTAATGACATATATAAAGAATCCACTATTATTTAATTGATTATTTATGTGACATAACCACATTATAAGCTTGATCATATAATTAAGTTGATGCCATTGACATACGATCATTTCCATTGTTTTATAAATTAAATGCAATTTTGTTTGGGGATTCATACAAGGCCTATATATTTACATTCACATTATTTACAATACACCCACCTAATATTTTATCAAATATTAACCTAGAATTCCAAAATATCCTAATTAAATAATACATCCATCGACTTTAATCACAAATGGTCCCATAACTTTCATCTCAAATAAATTCAGTCCCATAATATTTTTATTTTGTTGATTTAGTCCCAATATCTTTGTCAATGTCCAATTTAAGTCTCAAGTTCGTCGAAAAATTCAAAACTACGTTGTTTCCTGATTAAATTTATGGATTTACGGGCGCGGGAGTGACTGGATTGCTACATGTATTTTTTTTATTTTGTTTTTACACCTAAAATTATATGTCATAAAAATGAAAAACATAGAGTTGATTTGGTTCTATGACTTTTAATTATAGGTTTAAAAATAAATAAAATTACACGTGACAGTCCAGTCACACTCTCGGCCAAAAAGTCCTAAATTCAATCGGCGAAACGACATAGTTTTGAAGTTTTCGGCGAACTTGAGACTAAAATTGGACAATTTTAAAGATATTGAAACTAAATCGACAAAAAAATATATTATGAGACTGAATCTATTTAAGATCAAAGTTGTGAGATCATTTGTGATTCAAACACTACGCCACCACTCAAAATCCCCACCCTAAATAAACATACATAAGCCCTCCTCTTTACAAACCTCCACCCACCACAAACCACTATCACGGTCGTCCCTGTTGAGGGAAATTAAATAAATGAAATGATTATCGACTCTCTCTACAAGTTCGAACTTTTAAATGAGACGAAATTTTTTCATGGTATCAAAACCTCTGGCTCAACCCAGATCATGGGGTCGATTCCCGTGGAAAGCACTCCACCCATTTAAATTGTCCACTCATTGGGCCTCCTCCCCAGAGGGCAGAATCAATGATTCGGCCCTCGAGTGAGGGGGAGTATTGAGGGAAATTAAATTAATGAATTGACTCCCGACCCTTTCTACAAGTTCGGACTTTTAGATGAGACGAAATTCTTTCAGTCCCCCCTTCCTTAATATCTGTAAGTGTGGTCTCGCCGGCGCCACCGTCCGTCCACACATTTCTCCTCCATATATATATACACCCCAACTTTTTAAGTTCCACGTTTCCTAAATTGTACAAATTAAGAATAATCGTAATTTTGTGGCCATTGCTGCATGGTCCTGCGGAAACTCCAATTCAACTTTGAACACTGTCGAAGGGCGCGCGGTGATATAAAGAAAAGAAAACATGACCGTGATTGTTAGTCAAGATGTTTCAATTTCATTAATCGATCTACATATATGTATATGCATACATGTGCGTGTGTATACATGTATTACATATATATATAGCTATGGTTATATAACTTTCTTTTAAAATTATTTTGGTTGAGTGAGGGATTTATAAGGAGCTGGTATTTCGGTTTGAACTATCTACGACTTAACTACAAAATTACGATTCAATTCCTCAGTTCCATTTTCGTATTCCATTGATGTTTTACTTAATAACTTTGACAAATTCCAATTTTAGTCACAAATTAGTCGAAACGTCGTTTTGTCGTTTCAATTTTGGAGTTTTCTGTGAATCTTTGGATTTGTAAATTTCATCGCGTGTATTTTTTTTTTAAATTTGGAATTTCAAGCATATAATTAAAAAAAAATTAAAAAAAATAAAAATAAAAACAAAATTGACAACAACAATTAATCAAACACACTTAAAAATACATGTGGCAGTCCAGTCACAACATATGTCGGAAAGTCCCATATTGAATTATGTGCTAAGTGGTAGGGAAAGGCGCACGTCATTCATAACTCCAAATCGAATATATTTAAATATTCGCCAAGGCTTCATTTAGATCATGCACAAAATTAATATAGGAATATGGAAAACAAAATTAAATTAGGAGTGAGGAAAGGTGCATGGACAAAAGAGGAAGACACTCTCTTGAGAAATTGCATTCATAAGTTTGGAGAAGGAAAGTGGCATAAAGTGCCTCACAGAGCTGGTATGTTCTTATAATATATAATTTAATTAATATTGCGTTTTCTTGAGATATTCAAATGGTTAATTTGGTTGCATTAATTTTGAACTATGGTTGCAGGGTTGAACCGATGCAGGAAGAGTTGTAGGCTGAGATGGTTGAATTATTTGAGACCAAATTTGAAGAGAGGTTACTTTACAAATGATGAAGTTGATCTTATTCTAAGACTACACAAGCTGTTAGGAAACAGGCAAGTCTTCTTAATTCCATTATTATTCATTTCCTTTTGAAATTTATTATGAATATTGTAAATTATATATAACGTACATAATTCAATGAGTTCTTCGTCCCTGCAAATATATTGTTTACTTTTTTTTTTTTTTTTTTTTTGAACTGTAGAAGGAATTTAATTGATAGTTATAAATTTAAATTAGTAGAGTTGAGGGTTTTAACTCCATAAAAGTTGAGTACTTTCCGTTACAAGTCTCATCGCTTCCCTAACCACACATGGTCATGTTCATGTACATAAAAATCGGATGTATATTAATTAAGACTGTGTTGCATGATTTGGTGTTATTTAATGTGCATTTAGATTCCATGCACTTATACTGATCAACATGCAGCTCGGTCCTCATTATTTAAATTATTTTTTAGTGTCATTGTTTAAAAAATGCATAATTTTTAAACAGGAATATTCTATATCACAACAACGATACTTGAAAAAAAAAGAGTTCAGATTCACAATTTATCTGTCATTAGTGGGACCTCTGCTTGAGACGGTATCTTAGTACTGTATAAGACAGTGTTCCATTTAAATATTTAATCATATTCTTCTTTAAAATATATTGGTCTGGATCAGCTATATAACTTCATGTGTGACATTTTTTTTTTTTGGAAAAAGGCCAAATATTATTAAAAGGGAAGAGCATAAGAATTTTATATTAATAAGATCCGTCTCATATGCAGGTTAAAATATTATGGTCTTAAATATTATGTCTGTTTTAGAATTCTAAAAATATTTTAGAAGCACCTACTTTTAAACTTGTTAAAAACAACTTGTGTCTATATTTTTAATTGAGTTTCAAAACACTATCATCGTTTATGTTGTCCATGCGCATGTGTAAACAAATCAACTCCAAAAATAACAATTATATAAAATTAATCACACGTTCATTATTCATCTAATTAAACATTGGATATATACTGCAGATGGTCACTTATTGCTGGTAGACTTCCTGGAAGAACAGCAAACGACGTGAAGAACTTCTGGAACACCCATATTCTAAAAAAAACACAATCTTTGTCAGCCGGAAAAATTATGGAAAAGACCGAGGAGACGAAAACCTTGGCGAAAAAGAACATCACAATCAAACCTCGACCTCGGACCTTCTCCAAATCGCACGTACCAATTAATTGGCCAAGAGTAAAGGAGACGAGCGTCGACGAACATGACGTAAACAACAAGGCATCATCTATCGAAATTCCCATAATAAAGAATGTGTCATCGTTTTCATTATCGGAAGAAGAGGTGGATGAATGCATCCGGTGTTGGCTCGACACGGCGGGAGACGACGATGAACCAACTCCGGCGTCATTTTCGGAATTTTCTTCGAGACGGATCAATCAAAAGATTGCGGAATTTAGTAGTTTAACTGTGGATGCTGATGTTTGGGACCTGGCTATGTTTGATTAGGTCCTTAATTGTGGCCTTTTCATGGACTAAGAAAAAATGATACATGCCAGCTCACTCATTTTCTATGAGTTTTAAATAGGTTCCCTAAATTAAAAGCATAAGGTATTAATAGATTCCTAAGCTGATCGAGTTTTTATTTTCATATGTATATATATAGGTCCAAATATTATTTTTTCTTTAAAAATATCCTTCGACTATTGAAATTTTAGGGATTATGTTTTTTGTATCATTTTGAAATTGGTTCAAATTGTTTTGAATTTTTTTATCTTGGTCCTGAATGTTTTCAATTTTTTTTTAAATTAGTCCTTTAAACCTGCTGCAGCAGGTTACCAAACAGGTAACACATGTACAATTATTTTGTTTTTTTCCCTTTATTTTCGAAGCACTACTTGAATTTTTTTAATCCTGATAATTTTGGTTAGGTTTTGAGTCGGGTCTAAAAATAACTTTTATATTAAAAGACAAAGCAAATCGGGTTGATTACTGGGTCTAAACTGACCGGAAAATAAAAAAATAAACCAAAATATGCAAAAAATCACTCTTTCTCCCTATAAAAATACGCAGAAAAATCTCGACCCATAATTATTAGGATTAAAAAAGTTTAGGTGGCATTTTGAAGTTAAAGAAAAAAAATAATTACATAGGTGGCGGTTACTGTTTGGTGACCTGCTACATTAGGTTAAAGGACCAATTAAAAAAAATTGATAACTTACAGGATCAAAATCAAAAAGTCAAAACAATCGGGACTAATTTCAAAACGAAGCAAAGTTACTGGACTAGAAAAAATTTAATCCCTCCCAAAATTTTATTTTAGGATCAGCTCTCTTACGATGAGCGTTAACTAAATATTTCGATTCGGTTTCATCCAGTTAAATAATAACACTCCATCCGTCTTAATATAGTAGTGCAATTTTAGTGATAGTTTGGCGGGTTTAGTGATTAGATTTGTTTCAACATAAAAGCCCCTTTACCGGAAAAAAAGTTAGTGGAAAAACACTACAAAAAAGACGGGTTTTAACGACGGTTTTAGAGACGGAAAAAACCGTCGCTAACAAAATTAGCGGCGGTTTTGACGACGCAAAAAAATCCGTCGTTGAATCTAGGATCGCTAATCGTAGCGACGTTTTTTTAAGTGACCGTCGCAGATTAGCGACGGTTTTAGCGACGGATGGGGCAATTATTCGCTCCCATCTCGAACTCAACTACCAAGCATCTCATATATATGCCACCAAGCCTCCCAATTAAATGAGACAATTATTCGCTCCCGCTAATCGTAGCGACGTTTTTTTAAGTGACCGTCGCTGATTAGCGACGGTTTTAGCGACGGATGGGGCAATTATTCGCTCCCATCTCGAACTCAACTACCAAGCATCTCATATATATGCCACCAAGCCTCCCAATTAAATGAGACAATTATTCGCTCCCATGGGGTACCGAACACGGGACCTTGGGCGCCTGAGTGGGGATGAATTCCGCTCGGGCACTTACTTTTTTGTGTTTACTTAATGAAATTAATTATATATGTCCTAAAAATCAATTTTTTAAAAAATTCTTTATTTCAATTATCTTATTTAATGATTCAATTACATTTTAATATAATAATTTATTTTTTTTATTTATAAATTTAAATTAAATTAAATTATTTTTATTAAAATTAATTCTATATGTCCTTTTTTTTTTTCTTTTTATTTTTTTCAATTAAAATTTTTTTTAAATTAATTATCTATTTATGTTCAATTAAAAATAATAATTTATTTTTTTAATAAATAAATGATTATAGTTTTTTTAAAATTAATTGTATTTTTAATGGATAATTACCAAAAATAAATTATGTTAAGCAATGTTAAATAATTTTCGCTTCCAAGGGGGACCGAACACGGGACTTATGGGCACCTGAGCGGGGATCAATCTGCTCTGACACTTGCTTTTTTGCATTTACTTAATGAAATTAATTCTGTATGTCCTAATTTTTTTTAAAAAAATTATTTATTTCAATTATCTAATTTAATGATTTAATCACATTTTAATATAATAATTATAAATAAGTACTACTTTTCTATTTAAACAAGTAATACTTTTCTATTTAAACAAGTAATACTTTTCATTAAACAAGTACTACTTTTCATTTAAACAAGTAATACTTTTCTATTTAAACAAATACTACTTTTCTATTTAAACAAGTAATACTTTTCATTAAACAATTAAGTACGAATTTTCATTTAAACAAGTAATACTTTCTATTTAAACAAGTAATACTTTTAATTTAAACAAGTAATACTTTTCATTTAACCAAGTACTACTTTTCTATTTAAACAAGTACTACTTTTCTATTTAAACAAGTACTACTTTTCTATTTAAACAAGTACTACTTTTCTATTTAAACAAGTAATACTTTTCTATTTAAACAAGTAATACTTTTCATTTAACAAGTAATACTTTTCATTTAAACATGTACTACTTTTTTATTTAAACAAGTACTACTTTTCATTAAAGCAAGTAATACTTTCTATTTAAACAAGTAGTACTTTTCATTTAAACAAGTACCACTATACACTTAAACAAGTACTACTTTTCTATTCAAACAAATACTACTTTTCTATTTAAACAAGTAATACTTTTAATTTCATTTAACAAGTAATACTTTTCATTTAAACAAGTACTACTTTCTATTTAAACAAGTAATACTCTCTATTTAAACAAGTAATACTTTCTATTTAAACAAGTATTAATTTTCATTTAAACAAGTAATACTTTCTATTTAAACTAGTAATACTTTTAATTTAAACAAGTAATACTTTTCATTTAACCAAGTACTACTTTTCTATTTAAACAAGTACTACTTTTCTATTTAAACAAGTAATACTTTTCTATTTAAACAGCTAATACTTTTCATTTAAACAAGTACTACTTTTTTATTTAAACAAGTACTACTTTTGATTAAAGCAAGTAATACTTTCTATTTAAACAAGTACTACTTTTCATTTAAACAAGTACTATTTTTCATTTAAACAAGTACTACTTTTCATTTTAACAAGTACTACTTTTCATTTTAACAAGTAATACCTTTCATTTAAACAAATAACACCTTTCATTTAAACAAGTACTACATTTCATTTAAACAAGTTACATTTCATTTAAACAAGTACTCACTCCTCCACCAAAATTGTGCTCATTTCGTTTTGACATGTTATACGGAAAGGTTAATTAAGTCCCTTTATGAATAACATAATTGATTGTGAGTAAAATATAATGATAACTTGAGTAATTAAGTGATTGTTGGACGATGAAGATAAAGAAAATTGTGTCCATAAACGTATTTAATTTACCTTTCCGTACAACATGTCAAAAAGAAATGAGCACAGTTTTGGTGGACGGAGGAGTACTACTTTTCTATTTAAACAAGTAATACTTTTCATTTAACAAGTAATACTTTTCATTTAAACAAATACTATTTTTCTACTTAAACAAGTACTACTTTTAGTCAATATATATATTTAAATATACTATAAATTAAATTTTATACAGTAAACTCCTCGAAATAAATCTGACTACGGTTAGGTGGAGCTCTTCTCCAAGTGACTATAAATTAAATATACGGTAAGTTGCATTAACAACAATTAATAAACATAGTATAATCCTTAAACATTAAAAAAATAAATACATAATTAATATTAAAAAAAAAAAGTCACTAAATCCGTCTATAAAACGGTCGCTAAATCCATTGCTAAAACCACCGCTAAAGGGTTAGTCCAAAACGTCGCTAAAACCGTCGCAAAACCGTCATTATTCTCAACGGTTTGCCTAAACCGTCGCTATTTGCGACAGTTCTCTTGACCGTCGTTAAAATTGTTGACTTTGACCATTTGACCAATAGCGACGGTTTTTGTAACGTCGCTAAATTCCGTCGGTAAAACGCGCGTTTTTTGTAGTGAAATAGTCAAAATATATTTTTATTAATTTTGTATATAAATATGCAAAAAACATAATTTGATGATTTAAATACAAAATCACTAATAATTTAGAGATGTTAATGTGATTAAGCATTTTATTTGAATAAGTATTATTATTTTTCTTTCTCAAAGCTGTTATTTCAAACGATAAGAGCAGCACATGGCTATTATACAAAGATGTATATATTTTGAAATTTCATGAACCATTTCCAGAAGGGATTAACTTTAAATAGATCTTGTACTTTTAGGTAATCACAATCTTCAGAATTATAATAGAAAATTTTAATTTTTAATGTTGTTATAAATTAATACACAATTTTTTTTCCTTAATTTGGCAAGTGACTGTTGACGTGATTCTTCGAATTTGCCATCTAGGGTTACACGGTTTAATTTTTATTTACTCTGAAGAAAACCCACGATCATTGTTGAGTTTTCTATTACAATAATCTAACCAAATACTCTTTCTTATTTTTTTTAAATGTCATTTTAATTATTTTGAATATTTGTATAATAAATATCTTCATTGACTGAAAAAATTATTTACGTAGCAAATTTATAGCAAATTTAAAATTTGAAATAACCATGGATATATATGAAATAATAGAGAAAAAATCATGTATGTATATGAGATAATAGAGACATTTTCCTCTATTATCTCTTATATACCCCTAACATGATTATTTCAAATTTCAAACTTCCTACAAATGTGTTATGTAAATAATTTTTCACTCAATAGTAATTATCAATAAGAATATTTTATTATTATTAACTAAATTTAATTTTGGCATAATTTTTTTCTTAATTTATCTGAAAAACCCCATAATAACAGTTGAAAGAAATAGGATGGAGTAATTATATATATAAAAAAAAAAATACTAAGCTCAAGCCGCGTCATCTGTCACTTATCCAAAGAAAAAAATATATGTATTTATTTACAACAATATGAAAAATTAGATTTTTTCACTTTGATCATGAAAATCTGATTAAATTAATACTTGACAAGAATGATTTTTTATTTAGAATTAACCAATTCCAGAATGTTCACATGCAAAACATGACAGATGCACTTGTAAGCAAGAAAATTGTCTGTTGCTGTAGTGACATTAATTAACTACACTTGTCTAAATGGGGCCAACTCCAACTAACTCGGCTGAGCCAGAGACTCTGATACCATAAAAAATTTTGTCTCATCTAAAAGTCTAAACTTATAGAGAGGATCGAGAATAGTTCATTTATTTAATTTTCCTCAACACTTCCCCTCACTCGTGGGCCGAATCATTGCCTCTGCCCTTTAGGGAGGAGGCCCAACGAGTAGACAATTTAAATGAGTGGAGAGCTTTCCAGGGGAATTGAACCCAGGATCTGGGCTGAGCCAGAGGCTCGATCTGATACCATGAAAGAATTCCGTCTAATCTAAAAGCTCGAACTTATAGAGAGGAAGTGAGAGGGAGTGTTGAAGGAAATTAAATAAACGAATTAATTCTGCACCTATATAAGTTCGGACTTTTAGATGAGACGGAATTCTTTCCGAATCAATAAACTTTGGAACTCTGTTTTATTTTCAACAACTTAATACAATGCAGGCTCGAATGCATAAAATGATGTGAACAATAGTTGTATATATACTCCCCGTAAATTTAACATATATAAAAAAGTTTGAATTATATAATATTTCTCTAGGAAGTTTAATCTTTTGAAAATAATCCATTCTTTTTTTCTTTTTTTTTTTGGGTAAATTGTACGCGTTCAATTTTTTAGTCCAATTACTGATTACAACAAGTAATGATACCGATCACTGTTCACACATGACATTTTTTTAGATTAATTATCTGAATAATTCATTAAATTAATAGAAAAATTGAAGACTTTGAAAAAGAAAAAATATTTTAGAAGTTTAATTAAATTTCAAAATATTTTAGTAGAATAAATAGTACTCCTATATTTTAAAATTTTGAAAAAATAAATTCATTGAAATCAATTAAAAAAAGTACGGTGTAACTATTTATTGAGTCAATCGGAAAACCGAGAAGAATCCACAAACGAGTGAGAAATAAATTAGAAATGCAAGACGTAAAAGAATAGGCCATTTTTCTAAAGCCAAAGCAGATGTCCATTTGCTAATAAATTAACAATTGAATTTGATGATCAACGAAATAGCGGCCCAACAGGCAATATGGAAAATGGTCGCATACTCTACAACAGGCGACATGTTCATTAAAGGCTAAATTAATAATTTTAGCTTATTTTTTTAAATCAAATTTAGTATATGTTTTTTCTTTTATGATATAATTTTAGCCGGTTGTGGTCTAGGTTGCAAGGATGGATTAATAAGAAGCTCTCAAAAGCGGGCAAGGGGGTTCTTATCAAATCGGCCGCTCAAGCGATTCTGACATATTGTATGAATACTTTTCTTTTGCCGGATACACTTCTTGATGAGTTACATAAAATGCTCAATTCTTTTTTTGTGGGGTCAGGTTCGGATCCGAAAAAGGAGGTTAAATGGGAGAAATGAGAGTCTCTATGCCGGCATAAGAATGTTGGAGGCATGGGTTTTCGCAACTTGCATGTTTTTAACGTTGCTATGTTGGGGAAATTATGCTGGCAAATTCATAAGTATCTTAATGCCCTTCTTAGCCGTATCTTGAAGGCAAGATATTTCCCGAACAATGATTTTTTTGAGGCTCCTATTGGTTATGCATCTAGTTACACTTGGAGAGGAATCCATACGGGAAAGGACCTCGTTAGGCGTGGCACGAGATGGACGGTGGGAGATGGAACTATGGTCCGGATGTGGGGGGATCAATGGCTAAATAAATTGTAAAACTATGTTTCACAGGTGTGTGGGTGCGGGGCTATAAGATACGAGTACATGCAAGGATACATATTTCTAAAAAATAAATAAATTAAAGTGTGATTCGGTAAGGATATATATGTCTTTGTATTTTTACTATATATATATATATATATAAAAAAATTAATATATTAAATTTATGTAATTCACATAAAAAAATTATAATATTTTTATCTAATTAAGCAATAAAGTAGCAATTCAAATACATCAGTCCAATATATAATTTATAATAGATAATTCAATCTAAATTAAGTGCTACATTGACAATTTAAATTACATTACATAATAAATTTCAATTGAAATAACACATATAATACGTAATAACATGATCGTTTAGAGTTTCAATATTCTTGAAAATTGCGAAAAAAGCCCAATTTCTTTTATTACCCCTCGCGCCCCCTTCCCGCATTGGATTCACGTATCCCGTGTATCGAATTCGAGTACCCTCCTCATGGATTCACCACATGGTGTATCATATGTAAATCTGACGCAAATCGCACCCGCATCCTGCCCATATTCAATATGACACTATAATGTTCTTAGAAGAATTTGTGCATCATTTTTTTTATAAGAAAAGATATATTATTCCACTATAAGGGTGCAAAAAAAATGCCCCAACAACAACATATTTACAGAGTCAACAACCAGTATCATTCTAGGATAAACTCTTAGGTTGTGTTTGTTTTTACATCTAAAACCTTTAACATCTAACCAACCCCAAAGTCTAATTTTTACTTCATCTACAATATTTTCCACGGACAAACTCTTAGGTTGTGTTTGTTTTGAGACTCACACGGATGGACTTAGAACTTTGCGCTCTCCGTCTCATACGAGTTTGAGATTTAGAGTCTGGTTTTTAAATCTCACATTCAATCCACACCTACAAACACCTATTATTACTCTTCCCAATATATTACATTTTATACACTTTATTACTCTTTTCAATAAAATATAATAATACAACATCAATTACTATTAAATATTGATTTGACATAAAGTTAAATATCACCCTACTCAAATCTCAAAACAAACACATACATTTACTATTCATCAAGGATTCTAAATCTCAAGATTCTAAAATCTTGACTTGCTCCACACACTTAAATCCCAAAACAAACACAGTCTTAGTGTTAAAAATAATAGCATTCTGTTCTTTCTAAAGTACCCATACCACATCAAGCCATAAAGCAACGGGTACAGGTTCCCTATTTTTACCACTTAATAACGTACTAAGAATTTGTGCATCATTAATGTAAAATGACAATGACAATTACTTTAAGTAAAAAAATATTTCTTTACAATTAAAATGGGTTTAAGTTGGAGGGAATACTCACTATGAACTATTTTTTATTTTTCTTTCTAAATGATGATTTTTGACATAAAATAAAAGTTATTTTACGTTAATTTTAAAAAAAATTAAATATAATATTTCAATTTTGTTCTTCTATTTGTTCTTTGTGATAATATACAATAATGACCATGTAAATATATCAATAGGTAAAATAGACACATCACACTTACACTTATTAATATTAATAAATTTTTTATTTCGAATAACTTTTTTTTAAACAACAACTGTCAACAAGTAAAATGAGTAAGAGTGGAGTATTATTTAATAATTTCTGCAACTATTCCCAGGTGATTTGCACATGGAATGACAGAAGCACATTCCAAAACAACTAATATTGTTTGTCGTTGTGGTGACATTGGTACTTAAGAAGAATTAATCAAAAGACTCCTTCACTTAATAGTTTTTGGAACTCTGTATTATTTTCTACAACACAATAAATGTAGGCTTAGCATAAAATGATGTGAACAATAGTCATACAAGCACTCAAAAATTTACATAATCTTTAAGGGTACGTTCTTATCATTTTTACTTTGTAATTTGATTGGAGGATTCTTTCACCCTAGGATTGTATCTCACCCCGTATAGCGTTCTCCTTAGTATTAATAATGTCAATATTTTTTGGACCTTTGGCGATAAAATAAAAAATTTGTGAAACGAGAAATGATTCTATCCTACCCAATAAGGCCACCTATTGATATTGATAAATCTGCGCTTTGTCAGAATTTTTTTCGAAAATCCTCAAATTAATTTTTCATGCGATACGATACGTCATTGTTTTGTAATGAGTTAACTTTTTGAAACTTTGCTGGACATTCAGGAAATTTTCTCTCTCTAACGCTCCTCCCTCTCTCCCGCTCAACGGCTCCAAACCTAGATTTGATTTCTAGGGTTTGGACGCTTGAGTTACCCCGCGCCGCTCACCGTGCGCCGTTCCGTGTCCCCATGTGCATCTTTTTATTACTACTAAATCTGCATAATGCCCACCAAATCTTCTCTTTTCAACATAAAGAATATTCTCTGGATTTGGATTTATTACTTCTTCTTGTTGGTCCTTTCTCCCAGTAATCTCCCCTCCACTGTGTTTTTCGCCCGTTTTCTTTTGTCTTTCTCTGCAGGTCTTATCGCCATGGACAACGACATCGTTGCTCTCTGGGAAAAGCTCTCCATCTTTGAGGAGGAAAAACCCCCATCACCATAAAGCCGGAGAATCTCGCTAGCCCGATTAATGCCCTGGTCGGAAGATTGGCCATGAAAAAGTTTGTGGTTATCCATGACCTCCAGGCTGGTCTTCCGAAGATCTGGGACCTGAAGCTCCCACAGGACATCAAACCTTTAGGAGCAGGCCTCTATGTCTTCGAGTTCTTTGATCGTGGCGAATGTGATAAGGTGTTCTACAAGCAACCGTGGAATTTCAGAGGGGCGGTCCTTCTCCTCTCCATGATGCGGGGTGACGAACGTCCCTCTGACTTTGTGCTGACGGAGGCCCCGTTATGGATTCAAGTCCATGGACTCCAGATCAGGGCCATGACCAGGGGCGTGGCTCAGGATCTTGGCAGTCTGCTGGGAAAGAAACTGAAAGTAGATGATGGAGCTCTTTCCAACCCTCCCTCGGTCCCAACTGAAAAAAATGGCGGCGGTTGACGAGGTTCAACCCCGCCGAATGCCATGAGTTACCTTTGTTGGAATGCCTGAGGCCTTGGGGAACAACGGGCATTCAAGAACCTGCAACGTCTCTTAGCAGACCAATCCCCTGATTTAATTTTCATTTCTGAAGCCAAAGTTGCTAAATCTGTTGTTTTGAATTGTCGCAATTTATTTAAGTTTCATGGTTGTTTTTGTGTGGATCCAGTCGGTAAAAGTGGTGGTCACTTTTTGATGTGGAATGAAAATTTCGATGTTTTGGTTTTTGTCTTATTCTCCTGGTCATATTGATAGCTTGATTACTTATAATAATAGACGTTGGTACTTTACGAGTTTTTATGGCAATCCCAACCAAAACTTAAGATTTTTATATTGGGATCTTTTGAACAAAATTGCTAAGACATATACTAACCCCCATGATGATTGGATTGTAGGAGGCAATTTCAATAAAATTCTATACGAGAAGGAGAAGCTAGGCGCCCCCTAGATCTTTTGAACAAAATTGCTAAGACACATACTATAAGATTAATGAATGATCACCAATGAATTGTGGTGATTGAAGAATTCCACTATATGTACGTGATTACAACCGTATACAACAATAATTAGAGATAATTTAGGAAATAATAAAAGAATAAAATCTATTCCTAAATTACATGGTCAAACATCCCTAATACCCCCCCGCAAGCGTTGCGTGGGGTGAAGGCAGACACAAAGCTTGGACCGAAGAAACTCAAAAGCAGGACGTGGTAGACTCTTGGCAAAGATGTCCACAAGCTGAAGATGAGAAGGAACGAACTGAGTGGAAATCTTCCCTCTGGAAACCAATTCCCGAACAAAATGGTAATCCAGATCAATGTGCTTAGCTCGTTTATGAGCTACTAGATTCTGATTCAAGAATATGGCACTCTTGTTGTCACAAAGAAGGGTCGGACGAGAAGAGGACTTGATCCTGAGCTCACCAAGTAAATTTGTGAGCCATACAAGTTCAGCAGCTGCATTTGCCATAGCCCGATATTCAGACTCACAACTTGAACGGGCTATTGTAGGTTGCTTCTTAGCACTCCAAGAAACAAGATTGCCACCAAGAAAGATTGAATATCCATAAGTGGAACGACGTGTCTCAACACAACGAGCTCAGTCAGCATCCGAGTAACCAACAATAGAAGACTCAGAACGCTTAGCAAATGAAAGACCATAGTGAATCGTACCTTTCACATAGCGCAAAATCCGTTTCACTGCATTAAAATGGTCATCCGTAGGTGAATGAAGAAATTGACTGACCACATTAACGGCATAAGACAAGTCCGGGCGAGTGATGGTCAAATATTGAAGGGCCCCAACCAATGAACGATAGAGAGTGGGATCACGGAATGGGGAACCCTCACTAACCAAGACTTCCCCAGCTGCTAGGGGAGTAGCAATATGCTTGGAATCCACCAAGGCTGCCCGATCAAGAATGTCATGTGCATATTTGGCCTGCCCAACAAACAGACCATCGGAGGTGTATGAAACCTCCAAACCAAGGAAATAATTTAGGCGCCCCAAGTCCTTAATCTTGAACTCCTTGTGTGTGCGAGCAATAAAGTCTTTCAACATAGCCTCATCATTCCCTGTGACAATAATATCATCGACATACAACAATATATAAATAACTGAAGTACCTCGGAGTAGATAAAACAAGGATGAGTCGGAGCAACTTTGACAAAATCCCAAACTCAACAGAAAGGTACTGAAGCGCTGAAACCAGGCAAGAGGTGCCTGCTTAAGGCCATAAAGCGCCTTCTTAAGGCGACACACATGATCTGGATGACGAGCATCAACGAATCCCGGAGGCTGGGCCAAAAAAACTGGTTTGTCAAGAATCCCATTCAGGAAGACATTCTTGACATCAAGCTGGTGCAGGGACCACCTGAACTGAACCGCAAGAGCTAAAACCACCCGAACAGTGGATGCCTTGACAACCGGGCTGAAAGTGTGATGAAAATCTGCCCCCTGGAACTTGAGTAAATCCCTGAGCCACCAAACGAGCCTTGTGACGCTCAATAGAGCCATCTGCATGAAACTTGGTACGAAAGACCCATTTTAAACCAACAATGTTAGCACCCGGAGGACGAGGCACTAAATCTCAAGTATGATTATCACGTAAAGCATCCATTTCCTCTTGCATGTAACATTGTTGTCTCTGATACCATGTAAGATTAATGAATGATCACCAATGAATTTTGGTGATTGAAGAATTCCACTATATGTACGTGATTACAACCGTATACAACAATAATTAGAGATAATTTATGAAATAATAAAAGAATAAAATCTATTCCTAAATTACATGGTCAAACATCCCTAATACCCCCCCGCAAGCGTTGCGTGGGGTGAAGGCAGACACAAAGCTTGGACCGAAGAAACTCAAAAGCAGGACGTGGTAGACTCTTGGTAAAGATGTCCACAAGCTGAAGATGAGAAGGAACGAACTGAGTGGAAATCTTCCCTCTGGAAACCAATTCCCGAACAAAATGGTAATCCAGATCAATGTGCTTAGCTCGTTTATGAGCTACTAGATTCTGATTCAAGAATATGGCACTCTTGTTGTCACAAAGAAGGGTCGGACGAGAAGAGGACTTGATCCTGAGCTCACCAAGTAAATTTGTGAGCCATACAAGTTCAGCAGCTGCATTTGCCATAGCCCGATATTCAGACTCACAACTTGAACGGGCTATTGTAGGTTGCTTCTTAGCACTCCAAGAAACAAGATTGCCACCAAGAAAGATTGAATATCCATAAGTGGAACGACGTGTCTCAACACAACGAGCTCAGTCAGCATCCGAGTAACCAACAATAGAAGACTCAGAACGCTTAGCAAATGAAAGACCATAGTGAATCGTACCTTTCACATAGCGCAAAATCCGTTTCACTGCATTAAAATGGTCATCCGTAGGTGAATGAAGAAATTGACTGACCACATTAACGGCATAAGACAAGTCCGGGCGAGTGATGGTCAAATATTGAAGGGCCCCAACCAATGAACGATAGAGAGTGGGATCACGGAATGGGGAACCCTCACTAACCAAGACTTCCCCAGCTGCTAGGGGAGTAGCAATATGCTTGGAATCCACCAAGGCTGCCCGATCAAGAATGTCATGTGCATATTTGGCCTGCCCAACAAACAGACCATCGGAGGTGTATGAAACCTCCAAACCAAGGAAATAATTTAGGCGCCCCAAGTCCTTAATCTTGAACTCCTTGTGTGTGCGAGCAATAAAGTCTTTCAACATAGCCTCATCATTCCCTGTGACAATAATATCATCGACATACAACAATATATAAATAACTGAAGTACCTCGGAGTAGATAAAACAAGGATGAGTCGGAGCAACTTTGACAAAATCCCAAACTCAACAGAAAGGTACTGAAGCGCTGAAACCAGGCAAGAGGTACCTGCTTAAGGCCATAAAGCGCCTTCTTAAGGCGACACACATGATCTGGATGACGAGCATCAACGAATCCCGGAGGCTGGGCCAAAAAAACTGGTTTGTCAAGAATCCCATTCAGGAAGACATTCTTGACATCAAGCTGGTGCAGGGACCACCTGAACTGAACCGCAAGAGCTAAAACCACCCGAACAGTGGATGCCTTGACAACCGGGCTGAAAGTGTGATGAAAATCTGCCCCCTGGAACTTGAGTAAATCCCTGAGCCACCAAACGAGCCTTGTGACGCTCAATAGAGCCATCTGCATGAAACTTGGTACGAAAGACCCATTTTAAACCAACAATGTTAGCACCCGGAGGACGAGGCACTAAATCTCAAGTATGATTATCACGTAAAGCATCCATTTCCTCTTGCATGTAACATTGTTGTCTCTGATACCATGTAAGATTAATGAATGATCACCAATGAATTGTGGTGATTGAAGAATTCCACTATATGTACGTGATTACAACCGTATACAACAATAATTAGAGATAATTTAGGAAATAATAAAAGAGTAAAATCTATTCCTAAATTACATGGTCAAACATCCCTAATACCCCCCCGCAAGCGTTGCGTGGGGTGAAGGCAGACACAAAGCTTGGACCGAAGAAACTCAAAAGCAGGACGTGGTAGACTCTTGGCAAAGATGTCCACAAGCTGAAGATGAGAAGGAACGAACTGAGTGGAAATCTTCCCTCTGGAAACCAATTCCCGAACAAAATGGTAATCCAGATCAATGTGCTTAGCTCGTTTATGAGCTACTAGATTCTGATTCAAGAATATGGCACTCTTGTTGTCACAAAGAAGGGTCGGACGAGAAGAGGACTTGATCCTGAGCTCACCAAGTAAATTTGTGAGCCATACAAGTTCAGCAGCTGCATTTGCCATAGCCCGATATTCAGACTCACAACTTGAACGGGCTATTGTAGGTTGCTTCTTAGCACTCCAAGAAACAAGATTGCCACCAAGAAAGATTGAATATCCATAAGTGGAACGACGTGTCTCAACACAACGAGCTCAGTCAGCATCCGAGTAACCAACAATAGAAGACTCAGAACGCTTAGCAAATGAAAGACCATAGTGAATCGTACCTTTCACATAGCGCAAAATCCGTTTCACTGCATTAAAATGGTCATCCGTAGGTGAATGAAGAAATTGACTGACCACATTAACGGCATAAGACAAGTCCGGGCGAGTGATGGTCAAATATTGAAGGACCCCAACCAATGAACGATAGAGAGTGGGATCACGGAATGGGGAACCCTTACTAACCAAGACTTCCCCAGCTGCTAGGGGAGTAGCAATATGCTTGGAATCCACCAAGGCTGCCCGATCAAGAATGTCATGTGCATATTTGGCCTGCCCAACAAACAGACCATCGGAGGTGTATGAAACCTCCAAACCAAGGAAATAATTTAGGCGCCCCAAGTCCTTAATCTTGAACTCCTTGTGTGTGCGAGCAATAAAGTCTTTCAACATAGCCTCATCATTCCCTGTGACAATAATATCATCGACATACAACAATATATAAATAACTGAAGTACCTCGGAGTAGATAAAACAAGGATGAGTCGGAGCAACTTTGACAAAATCCCAAACTCAACAGAAAGGTACTGAAGCGCTGAAACCAGGCAAGAGGTGCCTGCTTAAGGCCATAAAGCGCCTTCTTAAGGCGACACACATGATCTGGATGACGAGCATCAACGAATCCCGGAGGCTGGGCCAAAAAAACTGGTTTGTCAAGAATCCCATTCAGGAAGACATTCTTGACATCAAGCTGGTGCAGGGACCACCTGAACTGAACCGCAAGAGCTAAAACCACCCGAACAGTGGATGCCTTGACAACCGGGCTGAAAGTGTGATGAAAATCTGCCCCCTGGAACTTGAGTAAATCCCTGAGCCACCAAACGAGCCTTGTGACGCTCAATAGAGCCATCTGCATGAAACTTGGTACGAAAGACCCATTTTAAACCAACAATGTTAGCACCCGGAGGACGAGGCACTAAATCTCAAGTATGATTATCACGTAAAGCATCCATTTCCTCTTGCATGTAACATTGTTGTCTCTGATACCATGTAAGATTAATGAATGATCACCAATGAATTGTGGTGATTGAAGAATTCCACTATATGTACGTGATTACAACCGTATACAACAATAATTAGAGATAATTTAGGAAATTATAAAAGAATAAAATCTATTCCTAAATTACATGGTCAAACATCCCTAATACATACTAACCCTCTAGATCTTTCAAGAATATGCATGACTTTCACAAGGGACTGCAAAAAGTCGAGCTGCATGAGCTGGACGCTTTGGAACCAAAATACACATGGAATAATATGAGGTCGGCAACCAGTATGTTCTCGTTCGGTTGGATCGTTACGTAGTCAATACTGCCTGGTTATCCAATTTAGATGCTTCGTCTAGAAATCTTGATTATTACGGTTCTGATCATCGCCCGATACTCTTAAAGTTGGGCTTTAATCCAGATCATGTTGTTCAAACCAACCCCACTGGTTTCAAGTTCGAACATAAGTGGCTTATCGAGGATGATTACAAAGACATGTTGTCAAAATCTTGGAAGAACTCGACCCATTGTGCCGATATTAATAGTCGCCTCCAGGAAACAACCGATTTTCTCAAGAAATGGTCTTACAACAAAGTGGGGAACATTGGGAAGCAAATAAAAAACACTCGAAATCTCCTCAACATGCATCTCAATGTTGAGGACCATACTTTTGATCCCAGCAAGATACGATCGTTGGAAGGCAAACTGAAAAACTTCTTAACCAGGAGGAAAATCATTGGAAGCAACGATCCAGGGTTAATTGGCTCAATTCAGGCGACATAAATACGACCTTCTTCCATAAGTCGGCTTTAGAGCGTAGAAAAAAAAACCAAATTCTGTCTCTTACCAACGATGATGGGCTGGTCTTGACAGACCACTACAGGAAATCCCACATTCGGTGACAAATTTTTTTGTGACGACACAAAATTCGTCACCATATGTTACCTAAAGGTGACAAATTTAAATTTCGTCACTAAAAAGTGAGAATTCGTGACAAATTTTCTTTTTGTCACCACTGATGTTTTTTCGTCACTAATTCAAAATTTTCATGACAAAAACAAGAAATTCGTCACAATAAACTTTGGTGACGATATTCATAATATTTAGTGACGATACTCAACGTCACGAAAAATAGTATTTTTGTGACAACTATATATTTTGTCATTAATTATTCAAAAGAATTGGTGACGCACTTAATTCATCACAATTTTATTTGGTGACGATAGTCATTGTAATTAGTGACGATCATAGTCGTCATATAATATTAAATTTTCATGACAATTTTATGTTTCGTCACTAATTGTTCATAGTAATTAGTAACATATTCTTTCGTCACCAATATTAATATATAGTGACGATTAATAATTATTTTTTAATGACGCACTTATTTCATCACAATATTATTCGGCGACGAACTTCATTTTAATTAGTGACGATCATTATTGGTCATATAATACAAAATTTTTATGATTTTTTTATGTTTAAATAAGCTAATTGTTCATAGTAATTAGTGACATATTCTTTCGTCACCAATATTTATATATAGTGACGATTAATAATCTTTTTTTAATGACGCGCTTATTTCGTCACAATATTATTCGGCGACGATCTTCATTTTAATTAGTGACGATCAATATTGGTCATATAATATTCAATTTTCATGACATTTTTATGTTTCGTCATTAATTGTTCATAGTAAATAGTGAGTATTTCGTCACCAATATTTAAATATGGTGACGATTAATAATTTTTTTCATATAAAATATAGATTTTATTAAATAACGATTAATAAATTTTTCCATATAAAATATAGATTTTATTAAATAAAACTGTGAATATAAAATTTATTAAAAAAATTTGTTTATTAAGGTTCGAACACAAAACCTTTCAATTAAACTTGACAAGTAACCACCAAATAAGCTAGATAATTTTTATTTTATTTTGATGTTTATTATTTATTATCTTTTTGCCATTAATTAATTTTTTCCGTATAAAATATAAATTATATTAAAAAAATCGAAAAATATAAATTTTCATCCATTATGGTTTGAACACGAGACCCTTTTAACTAAAGAGAAACACTACATTTGTCTTAGGTATTTTAATAAAAATATTTGAATCAATTTTTCAATATAAAAAATAAATACACCAATGGGAATTGAACCTATAACCTTTACAATAAATAACTTTTCTTTCCCCAACTAAGCTAGACAAAGCCTGTTTATTGAAAACTTAAATTATTGCTAAGTTGATAACTAAAAAATATAACTAAAAATTTGGGGTGAGAGAGGCTCAAACTCTCAACCTCAGGAATACTTAGAAGCAGCACTAACCAACTGCACCACCACCTCATATGTAAATTTTTTATTTTATCCTTTTTTTAACTAGATGTAAAGTTGAATATTGAAATAGATTCTTAATATTGTTTAAAAAAATATGATAACAAAATCCCTAATTCTCCCAATTGTTCCAACCTGTGTGAACCACAGAGTATCCCCCAAAATTGGCGTGGATCAAATGGTATCCCCCAAAATTGGCGTGAATCAAACAAAAATCGCGATGAACTTTCGCGCACTCCTAATCGCGACGAAATTTGGTGCATTCCTACCAGAAATCCTCTCCCAATTATATATTCCCAATTGTTTCTTCTCTAGATTGTTTCTTTTACCAAATTTGGCGCAACGTTCTTGATTCGTGAATTTTTTCCAGGAATTGAGCAAAACAGTAATAGGTACACTTCTCTATTAATTTTAATTCTTGTTAATTTTTTATGTTGGAGCTATATTACTGTGTTTTTGTTAGTTCTATTTTTAATTATAGAGAGTCCATGATGATTAGATTGGTAGTTCTGATTTTAGATGAATTGTTGGATTTGAGACTGGGTGAGATTTATCCCATCGAGCTAGATTCTATTTTGTTCAATTCAAATAACTGTTGTACAATTTTGTTTTTCAAAGCTGAAACCTTTGAACTCTGAATTTACAATTTTTAGAGTTGAAAGAAGAAGCAAGTGCTTGTAGAAATTTTGGGACCAGCATTATATATATATATATATATATATATATATGTGTGTGTGTGTGTGTGTGTGTGTTTAGGCTAAAAAAGATGAAGACTACAGAAGGAATAATTTTCAATATTGTGCAGGGATTTATGTCCCCTGATCTTAAACACTTGAAATTAGAAAGCTCAATAATACAATTCTCAGCTGCCACATTATAATTGTTCATCTAAACGGCATGAGATAATATGTTGATTAGTTTTCCCTTTAGAATTGACTGTGAAAAATATATCTATCTAGTGAATTTGAAGATTGAATTGCTTGCATGTTTTATATTTGGATGACATAATGGAGTTCATGATTCGCCTTGTTGGTTTGTATCTTTGAAATTGTATTCATCGTGAATTCATTTTTTACCTTATTCGATACTATTTGTGCCGAATTCTTTTCTTGAGAATTGATTTGGTAAAATAGTCTAGCTAGTGAATATGAAGATTGGATTGCTTGCATGTTTTATGTTTAGATGCCATACTGGAATCATGATAGGACTTATAGGTATTAGAGTGTGGAGTTTATAGCTTATTCGTATTGTTTATAGTGAATATGTCATTTTTACAGAGTTGAATAAATGGGTACCCTATTAAGCTGAGCCTTCTTATAGGTATTAGAATATGTCATTTTGAGATAAATTGAAAATCATAATAATAATAACAATAAAGAAATAAAAGAAATGATATAGCAGGGGTTAGATGACCTGGTTGATGATATGACAATGAAGTGCCTTAGTATGCTTTGAACCCCCAAGAACCTTGTCTATATGTGAAAATTTAGAGTGTTATGTGCATAATTTTCTATGTTTTAAATTGATTTTCTTGGAGTGTTAGATGGTGTCTTTTGCCTTATGTTTTAAGCTCTATTGTTGGATATTAAATATAGAATCAGTTTTATAAGTAATGGGAACCAAGACTAGAGAAACAAGGATATTTTTATGTGAAAAGGGTGAAGAAATTTGTTATTTTGCAGCAGGATATCAGATCTGAAGTGGAGCTATCTTATGCATACTTTGAGCTTAAAATCACACTTGAATGCTAGAATGATGATATTCCATGATAGAATCAGTTTTGCAGCAAAAATAATCACATATTTGAGACTTGATGCATGATTTTCTATCTCTATAAACTGGTTTTTCTTATGAGCTATGAACTGATGTTTTATACCTTGTGTGCACACTTTTGTAAGCTCAATTGATGTACATTAATGTTGAATGAGTTTTGCAAGAAATAGAGAATTGAAGCTAGACTATT
Organism: Stenogyne calaminthoides; assembly: GCA_037126765.1. NCBI lineage: Eukaryota > Viridiplantae > Streptophyta > Magnoliopsida > Lamiales > Lamiaceae > Stenogyne > Stenogyne calaminthoides. The sequence continues at coordinate 37,628,606 of JBBCBC010000002.1, forward strand.
GAGGTTGATTTTTTATGTGATATAATGCTGAAATTACTGTTTTTGACAGCAAAGACTAGATCTGATTTGGGGTTGTTCTCATGCTTATTTGAAGCTTAAAATGATGTGAATATCATGTTTAGTGCAAGAGGATAGTGTATAATATCATAGCCTTCATTTCAACATAATTTATGTGTTAAAAACCATCCGAAACACGTGATTTTTGCACCCTTTAAATCAAAAACGAAAATTCTTGTTAAAATTGGTCTTAGTTATGTTTGAATCATGTATGCAATTGTTTAGTTTAGTATTGTTTTGTTTTGTTTTGTTTAATTTACTTATCTAGCTTCTTGTATAACTATTTTCGGTCGAAGAAATCTTTAAGATGAAGTAAACAAATCTCTCCTTGTGGAAACAATCCTTTCTTGCCATATGCTATATTGTTAAATATTTTGGTGCTAGATAAGGTTAAATTTGTAGTGGTAACGACACGCTACCAATGAAGCATTATTTTTTCCTACGAATGAAAAATCAGTATCTCCATGATAAATAACTTGGTGTCTATTTTGTGAAATAGTTTGTGAAATAGAGATACTCTACTTTTAGAACTTTATATGAAGATTTGACCTATTTCAAGATTCAACTCACCATAATCCTCAAAAGAGATTTGATAATCCTAATATATGAAAAGGAATAATAAAGAAATTGATCTAACAAATTAGACCCAAATAAAGTGATGATTTTGGTGTTTGTATTGCGTTATACTACATGCTTTCTTGTACTTTATTTGTGCGAAAAATGTAAGTTTTTCAGGAGTTTCACCTCCAGAGGGTTATCAATTGGCTTGAAAGTTCCCGGAGGTCGGTAGTTCGTGGACCCGGGCCTCCTGTAAGGCTTCTCGGGTTTTGGGTCAGGCTTCTTGACTTCGACCTTCACCTCTCTTGGTCGCTGCTCGCCCAATCTTGATACCAGTATCTCGGCATTGGTGATCATAACCCCTGCCCGGTATCGGAAATCGGCGTAGCTCGATGGATAATCCTTGTTCATCATTTTCCAGAGTTTCGTTCCCTTTTTCAACCCATGCACTATTCCTAACACCTTGGCTTCGTCGCCCAGCGGCTCGCCTTCCATAATGAGCTGGTCTATTCGATCAATATATGCCCGGTCCGACTCCTCCTCGAACTGATAGTTGTTTGCCAAACGCTGCTTTGTTCCCTTGTGCGGGGGTCGGCGAGGCGGTTGTGAGTGAGGAACAATTGAGCCATCTGGTGGAAAGACTCTATTGACGTTGGGGTAAGGAGTTGAACCATCGGTAAGCTTGTTTGCCTAGAGTGAAGCGGAAAAAGCGGCGTTGAGTGGCATCAATCGCGCCCGTGGAGTTCATGTGGGGCGTGTATTTGCTCCGCGTGATTTATCGGTCGGTCTTTGCCCGTTATATTGGGTGATGGAGTTGACATTGATCTTGATTTGTGCAGAGGAGCGAGCATGACCGTGGGTGATAATGGCGAAATGAGTATTTTTGTGGTGAGAGGCACTTTCTCGCTGCTTTCGCCACCTGCTCTTGGAGGTCCTTGATGTTACGAAGGATGGCGGACATCTGCGGAGAGTCGTTACGTCGGCGACCTCGCTAAGATGACGGCGAGGTGGAGAATCTCTCTCCTGTCGGCGGGGTGATGGGGTTCGATGACATCTGCAAGGTGAAGGGGTTCTTTCCACCCTGCGAGGTGAAGGACTTCGTTCGAGCCGATCTTTTCGCCGATACTCGTTATCTAGGTCCGCCTTGGGCTACCGATCCACGAACCACGAACTTTCAAGTTCGGCATAGTTTCTTATTCGCGTCGACTGGTGATCTCTCCGGGTCGGCGACCTCGGTGTGGGACGTCATTGAAACCCTCTGAGAACAGACGCATATGGATGGGATTTGGCCCCTCGTTAGGGTTAAGTCGATAGATTGGAGTATGTTGGGTTCCTCGGGAGTTGACCTCTTGGCTTTCCTCGCGGCGAGATCCCTCATGGCGAGGCTCCTCGTGGCGAGGTCCCCTGCAATCAGATTTCTCCTGGTGAGGCTCGCTTCTGGCGGGATTCCTCATTGCCTTTGGCCCTTGCCCTTGTTTTGGGCCTTCCGGTTCAGGTTATGGTGTAGGTCGCCATCTGGGATCTGCACTTCGGCCTGCCTTCGGCTTAACTCCGCGATAGCTTCATCGATTTCTTTCGGGGTGCGGATCTGTTCGAGCTTTTGAGCAACCCCGGTGGTGGGTCCTCCAGCCTTGTAGTTGCTAACGGCAGACATTAGCCCTCGCTCGCCACGGGCGACATGAAACCGAAAAAGCTTTTCCTCTTGGTGATGAGAGTTGCTTGAGACATGGTTGAGTGATTTTTTGAGATATTTGGGTATCTGAGATGAGTTTGTACCAAAGATTAGTGAGAATACTCAATGAGAAAACACTAAGAACTTAGCTCGATATATCTTAAAGAGTACCCTCCTTCTAGCGCCAATTGTTGTGTACTAAAATATGAGGATTATGGGTTAAGATGTGGCTTAGTGATCTTAGTGACACAAACAATAAATGTGTAAAGTGGATGGTATTTATGTTATATGAATGCTTGAGATAGTAAGAGTTTGAGCAATAAATATGTAAGAGGTTTTGTAAGGTATTAATTTCTCTCATTTCTTGGTCATAAATGACCCCTATTTATAAGGTTTGGGAGAGTGGAGCTCACTCTCCCGATTTACAAGGGCAAGTAGCCGAATTATAGCTCTGCCAAACATTAAATGCTACATGATTGATGTGACCCAAGTCGGAGGTCGATGGGAGGTCGTTCGAGGTATTTAAGAGCTCGCGCACCTCACTGGGACGTCGCCCGAGGCCAATCCGGATTTGCAGGAATTTAGCCGTCTATCTACTCATAGCTACTCATCATTACCGTCCTTTACTGACACATCTCTGATTGAGATCATTCTTAGGTAAGGCTCCTGGCGCTGCTTGTCTGCCACGGGTCCCATCCCCATTAATGCTCCGTACTTGTGTGGTCGATTAATGCGACTTTGAGGAAAGTCGTCCGGTCGCATATCTGGGGTGCTTGGAATGTCTTCGTCTCCATCCTTTCTGCGAGGTGTTATACTTGTGCAAAATGTGGTCTGGTCCTCCTCTGTTTCTTTCCAGGTCATAACATTAAATGTTATAGGTACTAATATATAAGAGTAATAGTATCAATTTACAGATATAATTAATTTCATAAGAGAATTTGTGTTTTTGTAACATTATGTGAAAAATGAGATAAAAATTATGAATAATGAAATTATTTTTTCTATTTATAAAAGAAAAATTTATTGTGGAACGAATTAAAAATAAAAATAAAAATTTTATAATAAGACGGAGAGAATCCTTTACATGCAATTTTTGAAAAGTGTTGCACCGATGCGTACTTCAGGGGCGGATACACTTAAGAACAAAGGGGTACAAGTGCATCCCAAAATGAAAATTCCACCCTTAATATATATGTTTTAAAAAGAATTGTACCCAATAAATTTATAGAAATAGCCTTAGTCAAAGGAGATAAAGAAAGTTAATATATAACATTCACATCTCTGTCTTTAATGTCTCAATTCCAACTTTTACATTTTAAATTTTATTTATTTCCTATTTTATCTTATATAGTGTTGACTCGCAAGTCACACTTCTTCTCTTTGAAGATAAACTGATTTTTTAAAAAAATAAAAACTTTAGTAGTTTAATATGATTCAAGTTTATTATTGATTTCATTTCGGATTAATTTGTTAAAATATTTTAATTTGAATTTGTGAGTTATGAATTAGGGTTTATGTTGATCTCACTACATATATATATTAAATAACTTTAATTAAGATACATTTGTAATGGCAGAGTATAGGGTGAACAAGTTTCACGATGAAACTGGTTAAGTAGTTTGACTTATATTATTAAAGAGTGTGACTTTTTACTATAAAGGGTGTGACTTTTTACTATAAAGGGTATTACTCATAAAAGTGAAGGGTGTGACTTATATTGTAGCAGAGGGTATAATAGTGATAACTGAAGGGTGTGACTTATATTACTAAAATGTGTGACTTATATTATTAAAAAGTATGCTTGTAAAAGAAAAAATCAGTTTAACGGTGAACAAGTTTCATATCATAACAACTCATTTGTAATACATTATTTCAAAATTGTTGTGATTAAGCCGTTTGACAGTTTTGTTATGATGTTTAGATATGTGAATTTTTTATTTTATTTTGTCTTTTAAATTATTCATTTCTATGTGAATTTTTATTTTGTAGTAGTAATCATGTTGTATTCATAATTTGTAACATCATAATTTTTTTATTATTTTTATTTATTAAAAATGATGCGTTTTTAACAAAACAAAAAATTATGAGTGTGTCATAAATTGCTTCCAAAAAATAAAAACTCGACAAAACTCAAATGTAATTTTAATTCTATTTCAAAGATATGAATTTTTTATATAATATTTAAATCGAGTTGCGGACAATTAATATTATACTAATAATATATTATCATAATTATATTATTGTACCCCCAAATTTGAAATTCTAGAACCACCCTGGTTGCACATATGACATACCTGACACGTGTTTTTCAACACCCACCTCTCAAGTATAAGAGGATCGTTGTGTGCCCGATTAAATATCGATCCAAGGGACTATGGTGTGGAATATAGCCCAATTGCTATGTGTTGTCGCATGATTATAGTGTGAAACATGTTTGATTTCGATTTAAAACTAAATAACAACAAGACAATAAGATAGCAACTAGAGAATTTCAACAAGCAAATAAGAAAACAAGAAAGCAACAAACAATTTAGTTCCAAGTGAGAGAGATGTGTTTGGGTGTTTTTTCTTGTGAGACGAATGTCAAAAGATCAATTATGGTGTTTGCCTCTATTTTCGGTTATTCCATAAGGGCGATCACTACACATATATCATTCTCGTACTTGGTAAGCATAGAGTATGATATCATTTTAAATCCTAGGATCGAGAGGTGAATCTCCCTTTGCTAGCCCGAGTAATTGCACGGATATGGTCCTCTAATTAACTAACTACTCCTTCACCGTGTGTTCCCACTTGTAGACTAAGGCTGATGCTCCTATGTTCCCTTCACTACCCACTCAAGGTTTTAACTCAAGAAAACAATGTAGATTAGGGGGGTTCTCAAGTACCTACCCAACTCTCGTTGCGATAGAACCTAATAGACTCCAATTCGGATGAATTAAACTAATACCCATATGCCTAAACAGTGACGGATCCAGGATTAGAAATTTGGGGATACAAATTTTTTTTAAGGGAATTTTAAGGTTACATTTGAGTACTTATTCCTAATTATACATAATGAAATACAAATTTAAAATTTAACATAAGGTATACAAGGGGGGTACATTTCATTTTGGGGTACAATTGTAACCCCATGTAAAAGCGATAGAAGTCACCAAATAAAGCAAATACAACTTGAATCTTGTCTTAGCTCTTGAATCTCAAAGAAATCTACTCTAAAAAGCAATAAAACCTCTCTAATGGAGTGTTGGTGTGTATGGAGGAGGAGAAAACCTTAAACCCTATCTGAAACCCCTCTATTCTCAAATCTCCTTCTGCTGGTGCCTTCCTCTTCCTCTGCCCTTTTTTTTTTAAATGCTACTGACTTCTCCAAAATTAATTCCTCTGTTCACGGGTTTTTTTTTCTTCGCAAAGTCGCTGAAAATGTGATAAAATAAAATCAATGAAACACCAACTCTTTTCGAATTGAATCCCGATTTTCTTACTGCAGTGGGGACCACGAATTTCAGCTTGTTTCCTTTTTATTTTTATTTGATTTGCGCCTCTTGAATTAAAAATTGGGACATGCCTGCTTCCTTCATTTCTTTCCCATGGTCAACCATTGCTGCTGAGACTAATTATGTGGTGGGCTGCTGAGTTGGGCCGCTCCAATTTAATTGTTGTTGGGCGTTGAAACGATTTTCGCGAACGGCCCGAGTAGCGTGGAGCATCAACTTTGTTTCGTACATAACTTAAGCTCTCGACCTCCGATTGAGTTGATTCTTTTTTTGTTGCGATCGTCTTTTCGAGGAGCTTCACGTGGTTCCACCCTCTTCTCAAATCTCTTTCTAAATCAGAGCAGTTTTTAATTCAATTCCAGCTCGTTTCCACTCCTTTCCTACACAAGAAACCAAACAAGCTCTTTCTCCACATTTAGACACAATTAAGTGAGATTAGTACAATAAAAACATGAAATTAGGTCAAGAGTGAGCAAGAATAGCACAAAATCTCAAGCAAAATCACCACTAATCAATACCTTAAACAATTATAATCTTTTTATAAAAAAGTGTTAATAGTGTGCTACGGTCTCACATAAAACTTGCTCTTTCAAATTCCCAGTATCATATATGTATTTAGATAATATTGTAAAGTTGTATTTACTTTGAATGATAATGTTTGGTAATAATTAATTATTTACCCTTATCATCTATTTACTTTGAATGATGATTATTTTTTTATTATCCTATGACTGGGGAATAACCCAGAAATTTTCAAATTTTTGTGGATAGTAAATCCCACTAAAAGAGGTGTGATAGTTTATTTTATTGTGGGATATTATTTATATTACACAAATACCCTTCCACAATAAAAATGGAAACACCTAACTTCCCTAAGAAAGCGAAACCCCATGATGGAAATTGGTTCATCTAATCTAATGCCGTTGGGAATCGCTTAACAATTTGTCGTCACCCATTCACCACCACCTCCACTATTAGTCTCCGTATTTCTCTACACATAATTTTTGGAATAAAGATTATAAACCAAGGCATTGATTTGTCTTTCATCTTGGATCAATTTTAGATCCATCATTTTTCATAGAATCTTTTATATGATTTCTAAAGTTATGTAATTAATTTATTTTGCAGATCCATTTTTTTTTTCTATTTCGGAAATAGATAGATTTGTATATGACTACTGTTATTATGTAATGGGAATATTATTGCACTCTGATGCTTGCAACCGTTCTTGCACAAATTCGGATATTTGCTTTTGTTTTACCTTTTGATATTAATTTTTCTTTTACTAATCTTGAATATATTTGAGTTTTGAAATGTATATGCCTCTTTGTTTTGAAATGAATTCATATATACTGCTACAAAATATAAACTTTTGGGGGAGGGATGAAGGTGGAGGCGTAGGCGTGGGCAGAATGAGGGTATTTCAGTAAATGAGTATCAACTTAATTTAAGTAAATGATGGATGGGATCTAGGATGCGTACTCGGAATTTTTGAAAAAAAGAAGACAAAAACTTGTATGTAATATTGCACACAAGTCTTATGTGCAATTTGAGTGTTTTTTAAACTTAAATTCTCATGACCTTTTTTTCTTCTTCAACCGTAACCTTTCGGGTTGGATTCGGTTTGACCCGCGGGTTTAATTAAAAAAATACCGCTTTTTCAAAACTTTTCGTGTCGTCCGTTTTGTTTTCTCGATTTGTTCCGTTTTGTTTTCTCCATTTGTTCTCTCTCTTGGTTTTCGCGCTCCTGGTTTCTCTTCCGATTTCGAAGGACATGATCCACGGTTTTCTACCATTTTTTCTTCGTCGCCGGTTTCTTCGTGTTACGGTTGCGTAGTCTTTGTATAAGAAGGGGATTTTTAGAGGAGGATTGTGTTTTCGAAGGAGTTTTTGAACCCGATAATGTAAGTTTTGAAGGAGTTTTTGTTCTGTTGTTTATGTATGTGTGTATCTTGGTATTTTTCGACCATAATGTGTATTTTCGTTTTAAAAACCCTAGGTTTTCTATAAATTTATTTTCGTCTTTTAAACCCTAGGTTCGTTTCTGTTATTATGTTCTCCTGGTGGTTTATGTAGAGTCTTTTGATGCGTTTTTATGTAAGTGTTTTGCTCATATATTTGATAGCCTTTTATACGATTTTCTGGCTTTTTTTGTTTTTATTCATATTTTGTTGTTGTTTTTATGTTGTGTTTGATTTCAGTTTTTTTTTTTTTTTGTGTTTGGTGTTTTTTTTGAATTTGAATTTCGTTTTTTAGTTCTTTTTATTTTTAGGCATGTAGTAACATATACAATGTTTTTGTAGTAAAACTCATATTTGTATGCAGTAACACATTAATTTGTATGCTAGCAAATGCATATTGTCTATTATATATTAACATTCATGTTTATATACAATAGTTAAGTATTTGTCTATTTTTTTAAGAACATTAATGTTTTATTTTGTCCAGTGGTAACAAATTCCTCTTTGGTTGTGTTTTTTGAATTTTAGGCATGTAGTAACATATACAATGTTTTTGTAGTAACACTTATATTTGTATGCAGTAACATATTCATTTGTATGCAGTAGCAAATGCATATTGTCTATTATATATTAATATTCATGTTTATATACAGTAGTTAAGAATTTGTCTATTTTTTAAGAACATTTAATGTTTTATTTTTTCCACTTGTAACAAATCTATGTTTTTAATATAGTAATATGTGTTATTCCAATATGTTCTTTATGTAGCAACACTTATATTTTTGTCTCTTTTTTTTTTTTGTAGTTTATACAATGGGTGAAGGAAAGGAAGATAGTTCTCCTGTTCTTTTTCTAGAATTTGGTGGGCATTCTGGTGGTGGAAAACGAGGGAAGAGGGCAAGAGATTCTCCTGTGGGAAAAAGAGGAGATGTTAAAAAGAAACCAAAAAAAAGGATCTGATATTGTTGATGATGACATTAAAGTTCCTAAAACGAGGTATAATCTTCTTCTTTTTTAGGTGTGTTACTGTGTTTTGTTTTTTAAAAGTATGTGTGTTCTTTTCATAATACTGTAGATGATGATATTTTTTTAAGTATGTCTTTCATGATATTTCTTTTTAAGTGTGATACTGTGTTACTGTGTTTGTTTTAATGTTGCCCACTTTTGTTACAGGGAGTTCACTCCTCATGGTAGGCCAAAAGGGCTGTTTGACTTGATAAATAATCTAAGTGAAAAGCAAAAGGATGATGTCCGAAGTATAGGGTTTGGTGGTTTGTTGGATCTGAAGTTGTCTAAGCTAGTTGATTATAAGTTGCTTCGTTGGTCAGTTAATAGTTTTAATCATAGTAGTTGGATGTTCAGTGTTGGTAGGAACAGTAGTTTCCTGTTGACCCCCGATGATGTGTATGACATCTTCATGATCCCTAGGAACCCAGGGTCCGATGTTATTACTTACTCTAGGGGTGAGAGGTGGTCTCTTGCTGATAAGTTCAATCATGAATATGGTCTGCCTATTGCTGGGAAGTTGTCATCTTTGGTTAAGCTGTTCGAAAAGATGCAAGATGGGGGTGATGATTTTAAGCGGTTGTTTGTGTACTACGTGTTATCATCCTTATTTGCCCCTGCTGCGAATCATCTTCTGTGCAGTGGTGTTTTGAAGTCGTTGGAGGATGTGTCAATGATCCCGAAGCTTGACTGGTGTTCATTTGTCTTTGAGGAGTTGTGCGATGTCGTTGAAGCTGTTAACACCAATGGTGTTAACAATGTTACTGGATGTTTGCTCATTCTTCAAATTGCCAACATGCACAGGATTAAATGGCGGGGTATTGCTGAACCATCTAGTATTCCTCTCATTCAACACTGGACAGATGAGAAGATGCAGATTCGGTGTTCTCAAGAGAGTCGTGCAGGTGTCTACGGTGATGGTGATATTGTAGAGGACTTGTATCCCGTTACTGTGAATGAGCAGTCAAAGGATACTACTGGTTTTAAAGGATTTTTTAGCCAGTCTTGTTTGGACAGCAAGGTTTGTTCTCTTTGTTTTATCTGCAGTATGTTATTCTACCTAGTAACACACTGAAATATATTGTAGTAACACACTGAAATATATTGTAGTAACACATTTCCCCCCCATTTTTTTATGCAGGATCCTGGTTCTATATTGGATTACATGATGAAGGACATTTCTGCAATGTCTGGGTTCTACATGTCAAAATTGATTTCATTGAAGAAGTCTTTTTTGGGCGTGTTAGTGTCAAAATTGATAATCCCAGAAAGTTTCGGCGATTCTCGGTTCAATTCGGACGACAATCTTGTATGGGAGGTTGTTGATGATATTTTCTTTACCTTCCATCGTCTTTAGAGAGCTTCTTTGAGGATGCTCTAGTTTTGAGCTCTTTCCCGATAATCCCTTTACTCATGCGTATTTAATGGGCAAGGCCGAGGATCTGTGGATTTGGATAAGGAAGATGAGAAGGATGAGGCTGGAGCAGGTGTTGACAAGGATGATGACGCTGATAAGGATGGTGAGGATAATTCGTTTGCTGAAGTAGAGCTTGATGCGGGGAATAGTGAGGAGAGTAGTGGGGACAGTGGGGAGATTAGGAAAGGTAGCAATGAAAGCGAAGATAGCGACGTTAAGACTGAAAAAAGAGTTAGAAATTCTTAATGCATTCGATCAATGGGTCAACTTGTTCCCTGATGTTAACCTTATTGATGCTGAATTGGTAACTTTTTCTGTTCTTTGTAGTAACGCATTTTTAGTCTTGTAGTAACATATATATTCTATTTTGATTCATACCTTCTATATTTGTAATACAATTGTTGTCTTTGTAATAATACTATTTCTCTGTATGCAGATTTTCATCCCTTTTGTTGTTCACAACCATTTTGATTGTGTTGTTGTTAATTTTTCTGTTGAAAAAAATTCAGTATCTTGACAACATGAAGCATGACGATCCTTCTTCCTATGATAAGTGTGTGAATATACTGGTCAGTGTTGTTTGTTTGTCAATTTTTCTATTCTTTTTGTCTTTTCTTTTTTTAAATTATAATATTTGTTCTTTTTTTTTTCAACATAAGGTGATCATTAGGTTTCTGAAGACAAATAAGCATATCAGTGCTGGTGATGTGACAACGTATGAAATTGAACACATCAATTTCACATGGCAGAGTGCTGAATCGAACTAGGATTGTGGTGTTTTTATGATGCACCATATGATTCACTTTGACGACATTCCCTATACAGAGCCCAACCTCTTAGAGGTGTGTTACTGTTCTTTCCTTACTTGTAGCCTTTTTTTTTCTATTTTTTCTGGCTAAGGTTTTTATGTTCTATTCATATTGTGTATTTTTTTTTATTATTAGGATAATATAAGGTCAGGCCTTAGAGGTGAGATATGTGCAAGAGTCGTCATGTCTGATTTGAATGTGTATAGGGAGCAAATCATGGATAAGGTGTATGATTTTTATATGGGCAAGCCTGATTTGGTGAAACGGATTCGCGAGAAGGAAGAAGATGCCTTGAAAAAGAAAAAGGAGCAAAAAATTCTTGCTGAAAATCGCATGAAGAATCTTAGGCAAAGGCCACTGAAGAAGTAGTGTTTTTGTAAGAGACTGATGGTTTCCTGGGCTTTTTAGGATTATATGTTGTTGCTTTGTTTTTAGACTGATATATTTTGGTGGTTAGGATGGGTGGAATTGGTTTTTCTGACAAAAATTGATCATTTTTTTAGGGGCTAACAAATCTCTTTTGTTGATGATAATATTTTGGGTTGGGGGATGTTGGTAGCTAACAAGGCCGATTCATAGTTTAAAAAACATATCATGTTTTTTTTTTATATATGTTTTTGTTTTTGGTTCTTCTGTTTTTATAAGTGATGTTATAACTTTTTATTTTTATTTTTTTTATGCTGCCAGGGTGAAATATTATCATTTAACAAACATGAACTATATACACCGCAATGTATATAGGTTCTCTTCTACGAGTATAGTAACATTCTTATAGTGATATAGTAACACACGCTTAAAAGCTGTCTCACCAGAACAAACTTGTTTACAAATAACATTTAATGAAGATTCCGTGCGAAGAACAAATCCTTTAGGTAATTATCGTTTTTATGTTTTCCGTGGTTTTAATGAAGCCATACAAAGAACACACTTTTCCACAAGTGGTAACACACACATATATGATCAAGAATAACAATCGATAACCACATGTAAATTAACACAAAATGCAAACATGTGGTAACACATTTTTAATACACTTTCCATACATGAATAAACTATAGAATTTTAATGAAGTCATACAAGAACACACTTTTCCACAAGTGGTAACACACACATATATATGATCAAGAATAACACCGTAACCACATGTAAATTAACACAAAATGCAAAACATGTGGTAACACATTGTGTCCAGACATGAATAAACTATATAATTTTAATGAAGCCATACAGTAACACACTTTTTCACAAGTGGTAACACACACATATATGATGCAGTAACACATTGATAACCACGTGTAAATTAACACAAAATGCAAACATGTGGTAACACATTTTTAATACACTTTCCATACATGAATAAACTATAGAATTTTAATGAAGCCATACAGTAACACACTTTTCCACAAGTGGTAACACACACATATATGATGCAGTAACACACTTATAACCACATGTAAATTAACACAAAATGCAAACATGTGGTAACACATTTTTAATACACTTTCCATACATGAATAAACTATAGAATTTTAATGAAGCCATACAGTTTTTGTTGGGGAATGAGTTGCACAGATCTATTCGGGGTGAATATTACTAATTTAATAATTGCAACAACATATCATGCATATAAAAAACCACGTAAAACCTACGCATGTGGAATCTACGGGTTTACGTGAACGTACCTCTCGGGATGGCAGTGACTTCGACGATCCGGACGGACTAACCAAAAGGACTTCCCAAGTATTCCCTTAGCTCTTGCTCAACTATCCGGTGGAAGGACACTTGTCGAACAATTAACAAAAGGAAAAAATAAACTTTGTTGCACCACTTATGTGGATTTGCTAATTTTTCCAGCACATGGAATTGTACTTGGGAATGAAACAATCATCCCCTATTTATAGGAGAGGAGTGGTCGAAATTTCTAGTAGAAAATCAATGTGGGAAAAGACTTTTCTTGATCACCAAGAAATCTTGAATATATCTCCTATATTCTTTTTCCCATAATTAAAATATTCCACAAAAAATCCCACCTCCCTCAATATATATGGAATTTTCAAAATTTGGAGTGCAAGATTCCAAGATTTGGATCTTCTTGAATTTATGAGATATTCTTGTATTTCAAGAAATACATATCTTCCATAATATCTTTTCAAGAAAATCAAGAAAATCTTTCTTGCCCTCTATTTTCAAAATTTCGAAATATCCCTTATGAATAACCAAGTGGGAGATTTCTTGAATTTAATGAGATAATCTTGTATTCCAAGAATACATATCTTCATTCCATAACAAAATTCAAAGAAAATCTTTCTCCCTCTTTTATCCATAAATTTTGAAAATTTAGAGGAAAAATAAGCAACAATATTTATTTTATTTTAATCACCTTTTCAGTTAATGGACTATATGTTGGGCTACTCAGGGGGCCTTTAGGAGAATTAAGATTGGACCTTCTAATGGACCTTGAATATCTAATATTGAGCCACAATATAATTCAAGCCCATAAATATTAATTAATCCCACTACATAATTAATATTGCACTATCCATCTTAACCCATATTACAGTCAATATGGCTCCCGGTCATTATTTCCCTTGTTTAAGATTATCTAGCCCATTAATTAATTCAAGCCACTAAAATAGCTTTCCATTAATTAATATCTTTTATCCTTGGTCAAGGAACGGTTCAACATTATTATCCATACCGGAAACTAATTCCACTTGCAAGATTTAGTATGATAAAACTTATGAACCTCCCAAGAGGGCAAATCGAACAAGCGTACTTGCAAACGATTCTTCGTATTAAATCTTAGCAATCACATGTGACTAATAATATTGCCCAAGATAAAAAGTATTGAATCTCTTTGATTCGCAACCCATGATAAGTCAAAGCAATAGTTACCAATCCCACGTGATCCTATTTAAGGGACGAAGATTAAGAAACAACGAACCACTGAGGTCTAATTCTTCCTTATTCAGTTCTGAAGAATTTATCCTCCTGTAGGTCTTATTCAGTGCATCAGTCATGCACTAGTGTAATCTCTTCGTCAAGACAAACCAATCTGAGCCTTACACCTCAACCTTTCGCGATGGGTTGTTCATTTCCATCTAGGTCGTGAATGGCGTACTTTTAGTTACAAGGGACTGCTAATTTAATCTTTTGTGATCTGGTATCACTAAATTAACTACAATGTAACACGTATGAATTATTGAACAGTTATGCAGTAAATATATGTAACATTCAATCATATTTAAAGCATCAGTGATAAACAATTTATTTCAGTAAATAAGTCTGAAAATTCAGTTTCGATTATACAAAGTAAAAAGCATACTTTTCAGTATAATCCCAACAGTTTTACTATAAGAATATATCAGAATAAATGAGGGTTTGGTGTTCTTGATCCAAATTCATTGTTTTTTGATACTGATCCATTTTCTGCTTCCAATTCTTTCTTCTTCTTCTTGTTCTTTTTGAAATGACCTTTTATCCTTTGACTTCTTCCATTTGTTTTTGTGCGTTTAGAGTCTAGTATAGTTATCCCTCGTGTAGAATCAACTAAAGCCTCTGGACTTTCTTCTGATGGTAAGGCCTTTATAGCTACATAATCCCTGTTGTACCATTCCTCAAATATCTTCATTGCTTCCGGCTTCCTTTCACTTTCTATAATGAGGTTATAACTCTTTGTTACCATCTCGTGACGCCACGGAATGCAACTGTCAGCCTTCCAGCTTTCTTTTGTGCCCTTGTTTCTGTTCCAAACTTTCAACTTTGCAGATTTAGTCCATCTTTTTCTTATGTACAGTGTTGGTATTCTGTTTACAGAATTTATGTGTAGTACGAATAAGCAATGGCTGCACAGTAGTCCACATTCTTCAAACTTTTTGTAGGTGCATTCTAAAAATTTCATGGAAAAATCATATGTGACATTGTGTAACTCATCATTTCTTGTTACACCATACACCATCGTTTTGTCCATAACCTTTCAATCGTTGAAGTGCATGAAATGCTTCTCAGAAAATCTCGTTCAAATTTTTTGTGTAGGGAAAGTGTGTATATTTCTGCAGCGTGTTTCACCATTCCATTAATTTGTAATGAAGATTCTGGCTGTACTGTTGTGTTCTTGAAGTTATCTTCATCTTCTGCTGCCCTCCAAGCTTTTACTACTTTGTTGAAAACACCCCAAAAATCTGTCAAGCTTGTTGTTTTGTTTGTCTTGAAAGAGATTGAACTGTTTGTACTCTCACTCCTTTGGGAAGACAATAATCCTGCAGAGAAAAAGTCTTTGCTCAAAGCAGTGCACCACTTGTCTTTCAAACTGTAGATTCTCGTAAAATACGAGTTATTCTCTAAGCTATAAGTTATAATCATGTCCTTCCAACATCTTTCAAACTCTTCCTCCGTAGCACACCTCGATAAGCATTTCTTAAACGCTTCTTTGAATGTGTCATCACATTTCAGTTCTGCAAACTTGCTCACTGCATTCTGTTGCAGGTGCCATAGACAGAGCCTGTGTCTTGTTTCTGGGAACACCTGAAACAGTACAGATACAGTAACACAATTATAAATATATAGTAACACTATATTGGTTAATACAGTAACACACATCTTTGTAGTCAGACATTTATTTTTTTATAACCTTTTCTATTGCATTTGAAATGGCTTGATCCTGATCAGTGAATATTATTGTTGGACCTTTCCCGCCCATTGATTTTTTGAACACTGTAAATAGCCACTCAAAAGTTTCTATTTTCTCGTCGGATAAGAACGCACAACCAAACATTGTGTTCTTCCAATGATGGTTTATCCCAACAAATGGTGCACAGATCAGATTGTATCTATTTGTTCTGTATGTTGTATCAAAGACCATCACATCACCAAATAAATCAAAATCCTCCTTCATCATTGAATCTCTCCAAAAAATATATTTCATCCTTCCTTCATCATTCATTTGAACCCTATAGTAATACAAATTTTCATATAAATAGCATATAGTAAAATAGGCTTTTTAAGAAAAAATCTGTAACACACCTGTAAAAGAACTGATTTTCCTCATCCTCTTGGTTTTGTATTAGTTCCATGAAAGTTTTTGCATCTCCTCCTTCTATGTTTTTCATCTTTGTACGGTGTACAAAGTTCAGGTGATCTTTCATTGTGTGTCCTATTTGATCCTCATCCCTTGCACTCAATGATAGATATCTGTATGAATCAGATGGTCTTAATCCAGATGAAGTCATTTATGTGATAGCAATTACTTTTCCCTCTTTGATTGCTCTTTCGGAATGGTGCAAATGATTCCATTCCCATCTTGTCAATGGATGATTGTGTTCCTGTAGGTGTTTTACCACCTCATACTGTCCATCTTCAGTAAGTTTTACCCTCATTTGAGCTTTGCAATTGGTTCTAGTAATTCCACACCTTTTCCTCTTGAAAGTTGTAATTTGCTCTTCATTTCTAGATCTCTTTTCACCAGTACAAGAGCATACAAACAGCTTGGATGTCAATACCCTGTTGCCATCTTTAGACAAAATCCCTGTTGATTTTCTATCACTAAATCCCTTTGTCCGTGCATGTTTAAGGTATAGGTCATACATCAAGCATAATGTCCCTCTTTTCATCCCAATTAATGAACCACTGCATTCATCAAAATCAGTGTTTATTTCTTCAGTTGTGTACTCTAAATCTGATGATTCTGCTTCCAGTCGTATAATGGGCGCATTGCCTGTTTTTATTTTTTATGTAGTAACATTTATATTAGTATACATTAGAAAATTAAATATGGGTAGTAACAATCAATAAACGCTATCTAATGAAGTAACACAGTTTTTGTATATACAGTAACACAATTTTTGTATATCTGATAATACAATTTTTGTATATCTGATAATACGCTTTATGTATATCTTGAGTAACATTTATATTAGTATACAATTAGAAAATTTACTATGGGTAGTAACAAGCAATAAACGCAATCTAATGAAGTAACACAATTTTTGTATATACAGTAACACAATTTTTGTATATATAGTAACACAATTTATGTATATGCAGAAACTATTAAAAGTTCACCAGCTAACAAAGTTTTGTTATATACAGTAACAATTCAGTAATAATCACACATGTTTTCCTAATCGCTTTTTTTTTCACAAATTGTCTATGTTCTATAATAACATTTTTTGCGAAGTATGTATGCGTTTTTTACCTGGTACTGATGAATTACTTGATTATGCTCGTGTTACTATCAAAATTCCAGAATCTCCCATGATTTCTGAGTTTTCCATTCTTATGATGGTGCTTTTCTTCTTGATTTCTTCTTCGCGATGTGTATTTTTCGATCTGCGATGTGATTTTCTGATTGTTAATTACTTGCGGTTTTTTGACGCCTTGATTTGATTTTGTGTTTTGACCTATGAGACGCGTTTTACCCTTTTCCTCTGGCCTTTTTTTTGGCGACCCGGGCCCATAGGCGACCCGCGAATTTTTGCCGGGTGACCCGGGTCGAGAGCGACCCGTGAGTTTTTTTAATTTTTGGCCCTTTTAGCTTGGATTGCACATAAGGTTAGTGTGCAATATTTCACACAAGACTCTCTCAAAAAACAATGTGGGATATTTCATGGGTACTTGGATACGTGGATACAGGCAGGATACACACCTGATACGCCACGTGGAGTGTCCCAATTAAAAATATTAATAATAATTTTGGGTACCGTGTCGGACACAGATAGGATACACGTGGGGTCAAATATGTAACATTTTTTTTTGTCTTGAAATAAATTTATTTTATATTAAATTAACCCAAATTAGCCCATAAACAGTAAAAAAATATTGACTATTTCTATTACTCACACGGTCACACCACTGTCAAACTGTTGGTCGTTCATATATTTTATTACGATGTTCATCTTGTTTTGATTTTATATTTGTTTAGGTGTTAAAAAATTGCATAGGTTACAAAGACACATATTTTCAAGAATATTTGTGGAAATATTTATATATACAATAAAATATAAAATAATTTAAAAAATTATAATCGTACCCATGTTATATCTTACCCAATTATTTTTAAAAATATGTGTCCCAATATCCGCACCGTAACGTACCCGTATTGTCGTACCCATATCCAAGCAACCTAGGATGAGATTAAAAAGTTCAATCTATATCTCCTATTTCATCTCATCTTATCATATCCGTTCTAATATTTATTTTCAATGTAAAAGGCCCTAATTTAATTGAAGAATTTAAGCAATTTAATTACTTCCAAATAAATATCAGTAATTATATACTGTTTGCACGATGCGACACACAGTAGTTGGTTGTTGTGACTTTTACAATTAATAATCATGTCGGCTGAAAACTGAATTAATATTGACAGTCGGATGCTTACTTGGATGAAAACTAAGGGCAGTTTGATTGGAAGTAATGAAAATAGGTAATGAGAATTAATTATATTGATGTTGTTTTGTAGGTTTGATATATTGATAATGAGAATAGAAATAAGTAATTGATTGTCCTCACCTACTCAACTCACCTCACATAGTACACATTGTTGATGTTGTAATCAAGCAATAATAATGCAATTGATAACCCTTAATGATTTATATGCAATTAATAGATTGCTTGACGCAGGCCACCAGGAACGGTGCCTCTGGAATTTGTACTTTGTGGTAGGAAACTATCCACGTTATACGTATATGAGTAACTAAAATCTCATTTAAATTCATGAAAGGGTCATACATATTTTACACAAATTAGGCAAAAAAATATTATACAAAAATGGAAAAAAATGGAGTTGGAGTGAGGAAAGGTGCGTGGACAAAAGAGGAAGACACTCTCTTGAAGAATTGCATTGAAAAGTTTGGAGAAGGGAAGTGGCATAAAGTCCCTCCCAGATCTGGTAATTATATAAATTTATTTATAAAAAATTCTGAAAATATTGGAGAATATATATTTCAGATAACTGCATGCATTTAATTCCTTACTATATATTAAAAGGTGATATTGGTATAAAACTTATTTGATAAAAAAAAGTTCATGCTAAATTCATGGATACCGCCCACCACTATATATATATTTATGAATTCGATATAACATTGTGCATTTTATTATTAATTTATTAGTGAAAAATAAATTTAAAATCAATATAATGCATGATTTTTGCTAGAACAAATTAAGTATACGCTATACTCAAAAATTTATGGTTACTACAAAAAAATGTATCGATTTATTTAACGAGGGAGTTTAAAGAGGGGAAATAAACCCTCGTTAATTACACGGTTTTTTAAAATCGATGGTACTAATTCACTAGGGCTTTAACGAAAAACAAAAATATTAACGAGGGCCTTTCCCTAGGGCTTTAACGTTAGAATTTGATTAACGTGTCTTCCCCTCGGTTTGAACTCACCGACGGTGAACAGTCACGAGGGTTCGAAATCCTCGCCAAATTCTGCATGCCTGCTCACGAGGGTTGAAAACCCTCGTCAATTTGGAAATCTTAGTAATAACATTGATTTATGCCTAACGTCGTGTACGTAATTGAGCTGGAACTTGGAAAAAATAATAAACTCAAGCTAAACAATAAGGAGCCAGGGGGAGTATTTAAATTCAATTTGTAAATAACCTGAAAACATAATTTGAAATATAAGTTTTGAACTTACTAGTTATGCTATTGAAGATTGAATTTGAGCTCGATCTCATAAGCATGGTAATTTATAAAACTTATGAGTATTAATTAATTTTTTAATTTTAAGATTTTTAATTAAAGTAGGATCAAATTAACAACTGTATTTGATTTTGAGAATATATATGAAATATTTATTTCACAATTTTATTATAAATATTTTAATTAAATCAAACACTTGTATTAATATATATATATATATATATATATATATATATATATATCATATATAACAATCACTTGTATTATAAATGATATAAGAAATACCAAATAATATATGATACACAAATATTAAGAAAGACTTTGATAACCAATAATTAGTCTTGCCCAAACGGTTTGGCAAAACACGCAAGGTCTCCACATACAAGGAGGGTAGTCTCTCGATATTTGTGCCTCCTGATAGTAAACTTGGAAAGAAGGGTAAAATATCGATTGTTGACTTGGAGAAGCGGATAGCTTATACGTACGTGCTACTAAATTGCAAGCGAGGTGTGCACGTTTATGAGAATTGGTGTTAGTCTATGAGAATTGGTACATATGTATATATATTGTGTGCAAGTGTTGATTAATAGTGAAAAAAGAATATAAAAGTGATTATTTGACAATTTTATTGAAAATATTTTAATAAAAATGATCAATATAAGTTGTTGGGAGATGAATTTAATAAAGAAGTTTTGATTAGATCCCAAAACCCCTGAGTATGACATGTTCAGAATAATTTTGATAGATCGAGTCGGGTTTGTTAATATAGATTGTTCGAAAAGTTATCTTTTTTTTTTTGTATAGTCGGTTAGATATGGATCGATTGTTAGTCTCAGAAGAAACCTGAGACTCAGAAGAATCCTGAGACTCAGAAGAAACCTGAGACTCAGAAGAAACCTAAGACTCAGAAGAAACCTGAGACTCAGATGAAACCTGAGACTCAGAAGAAACCTGAGACTAAGAAGAAACTCAAGACTCAATGAAGTTCTTTGAAGACACTCAAGACTCAAGATCTTCTTAAGAGATCATGTTGAGAAGAAAAAGACATCGAAATTGAGAAAATTCATACCGATAAATCTTTTCGCCGATATCTTGACTAAACCTTTGGGTGAATCAAGATTTCGTGAACTATCGATTGAATTAGGAATGTTGGATCCAGAATAAAACAAATCAAAAAATTGAAGGTTTTTACCTTAGCATGAAGTTTTCTCGTGTTTTTGTACGTGAAAAACTCAGATAAAATTGAGAGTCCTAACACCGAGTCTTGGGAAACTCAATGTGTCCGAAGTTCAAAATATGTAATATTTATTATCTTATTCGTTTTATCAAGGTCAATACTCGATTAAAAATAATGGAGAAATTAGTCTGAAGAAGTATTTACTCATGCACCACATTTATTACCTATCTGAATCTCAGTAATCATTGGCAATAAATGACAAAACACCAGAAGAAATAATTGGGCGGGACCTTTGAAATTCTCAGGAAAGTCAAAAGTCTATAAACAGTAATTAAATGAATTGTTCATTAATCACCAATATGGATAAATTGGCGGCCAAGATTTGCAAAAATCGTTTTTCAAATACTTTTATTTATAATAAATAGGTATGCCCTTGGTGGCATTAAACTTTTCACAAAATGTCGCTCGTTTTAGAAGCCTAAATAGCAACCAATGTAATGATAGTGGGGTACATTTTGTCAAGAAAAAAGAAATTAGAAGTTGGGAGTTGTATCATGAATTTATTGTGTAGATCCTATTATATAAAAGGGCACGGCTACCCACACCCACTAATTTACTTAGTACACCCATTTAATCATTTTGACAAAAATATCCTTAAGTAAAAATACTAACATACCCCTTATAATTAAATAAATTACTAATTCTTAAAGTCCTTTTCACACCCACCCCCAAATCCTTATATTGCATTATATCGAGACCTGGTGGTTACAAGGGCAATTACCAACTGCTTTCGTACCATCCTCGGTCACCTTATGTTGGGATTATACTGGAAAGTATGCTTTTACTTTGTATAATCAAAACTGAATTTCGGACTTATTTACTGAAATAAATTGTTTATCACTGATGCTTTAAATATCATCGAATGTTTTATATATTTACTGCATAACTGTTCATTAAATAGTATGTGTTACATTGTAGTTAATTTAGTGATACCAGATCACAGAAGATTAAATTAACAGTCCCTTGTAACTAAAAGTACACCATTCACGACCTAGATGGAAACGAACAATCCATCGTGAAAGGTCCAAGTGTAAGGCTCGAATTGGCTTGTCTTGACCAAGAGATTACACTAGTGCATGACTGATGCACTGAATAGGACCTACAGGAGGACAAATTCTTCAGAACTGAACAAGGAAGAATTAGACCTCAGTGGTTCGTTATTTCTTAATCTTCGTCCCTTAAATAGGATCACGTGTGGTTGGTAACTATTGCTTTGACTTATCACGGGTAGAGAATCAACGAGATTCAATACTTTTTATCTTGGGCAATATTATTGGTCACATGTGATTGCTAAGATTTAATACGGAGAATCGTGTGCAAGTACGCTTGTTCGATTTGCCCCCTTTGGAGGTTCATAAGCTTTATCATACCGAATCTTGCAAGTGGAACTAGTTTCCGATATGGATAATAATGTTGAACCGTTCCTTAACCAAGGACAAAAGATATTAATTAACGGAAAGCTATTTCAGTGGCTTGAATTAATTAATGGGCTAGATAATCTTAAACACGGAAAATAATAACTGGGAGCCATATTGACTGTAATATGGGTTAAGATGGATAGTGCGATATTAATTATGTAGTGGGTAAAATTAATATTTATGGGCTTGAATAATATTGTGGCTCAATATTGATAATTCAAGATCCATTGGAAGGTCCAATCTTAATTCTCCTAAAGGCCCCCTAAGTAGCCCAACATATAGTCAAATAACTGGAAAAACTGTTTAAAATAAAATAAATCTTGTTGCATATTTTTTCCTAATTTTCGAAATTTATGGATAAAAGGGGAGAAAGATTTTCTTTGAATTTTGTTATGGAATGAGGATATGTATTCTTGGAATACAAGATTATCTCATTAAATTCAAGAAATCTTCCACTTGGTTATCCATAGAGAAATTTTCGAAATTTTTGATAATTAAGGGAAAGAAAGATTTTCTTGATTTTCTTGAAAAGATATTATGGAAGATATGTATTTCTTGAAATACAAGAATATCTCATAAATTCAAGAAGATCCAAATCTTGGATTCTTGCCCTATAATTTTCGAAAATACTCCATAACAAAGAGTAGGTGGGATTTTGTGGAATATTATAATTATGGGAAAAAGAATATAGGAGATATATTCAAGATTTCTTGGAGATCAAGAAAGGATTTTCCCACATTGTTTTTGCCCCAAAATTTCGACCACCACTACTCTATAAATAGAGGATGATTCTTTCATTCCCAAGTACAATTCCATGTGCTGGAAAAATTAGTAAATCCACAAAGGTGGTGCAACAAAGTATATTTTCCTTTTGTTAATTGTTCGCAAGTGTCCTACCACCGGATAGTCGAGCAAGGTTTAAGGAAATACATGGGAAGTTCTTTTGGTGTGTCTAATCAACAAGACCATTGCCGTACCAAGAGGTATGTTCACGTAAACTCGTAGAATTTCCGCATGCGTAGGATTTACGTGAATTGATTATATGCATGATTTGTTGTTGGATTATTATTTGAATTAATATAGGATTAATTCATGCTAGTAATAATTATAAGAATTAAATTTGTATTTATATATTTATCCCGAATAGATCCGTGCAACTTATTCCCCAACACCTTATTGATCCCAACCAAAGTGCCTTCATTCCGGGGCGCCTGATCTCCGACAATATCTTATTGGGTTATAAGTGTATGCATTGGCTGAGGAACAACAAAAGCAAACAGGGTTATGCCTCTCTGAAACTAGACATGAGCAAGGCCTATGATCGAGTGGAGTGGAATTATCTCAAAAAAATTATGCTTAAGATGGTTTCGATGACAGATGGGTCGGTTTGATAATGGAGTGTGTTTCCTCTCCCACATATTCCTTTAAGATCAACAATAACATTCGAGGAAGAGTTGTTACAACAAGAGGGCTCCGGCAGGGAGATCCACTATCCCCCTTTCTCTTCGTTTTGGTTTCCCAAGGTCTCTCTTCAATCATTAACTCCCATGCAGTTGAAGGAAGGATTACGGGAATCAGGTGGTTAGAGGTAGTCCCATGATCACTCACCTTTTCTTTGCCGATGATAGCCTTATGTTCTTTAAAACCAACAAGGATGACGTCCAAACGGTGAAAAAGTGCTTACGGGATTACAAGAAGGCCTCCGGGCAACTGATTAATTTTGATAAATCGGTTATCTCGTTCAGTAAAAACACCTCCCCGGACAACATCGCCTTCACCAAAGACTGTCTCCACATCCATTTTTTGCCAAGGCCACTACCTGTACCTGGGACTCCCTACCTTCACGACCCACATAAAGAGACTTCAATTTGGCTACCTGAGGGATAGAGTCTCTAAGAGAATGGCTAGCTGGAAAAATAAAATTTTCTCGGATGGTGGTCGGGAGGTTCTCCTCAAATCTATAATCCAGGCTATCCCCACTTATGTTATATCATGCTTCAGGATTCCCACTTCCCTGTGTAGCGATATTGAATCGATGTGTGCGCGCTTCTTGTGGGGAGGGAACCCTTCGGATAAGAAAATTCATTGGAAATAGTGGAAGATGCTCACCAAGCCTAAAAACGAAGGGGGCTTGGACTTCAGGGACCTAGTCACTTTCAACAAAGCCCTCCTGGCAAATTAGATTTGGAGGATTATCCTCTATCCCAATTCTCTGGTGGCCAAAGTTTTCAAAGCCAGGTACTTCAAACTCACCGAAATTATGGAGGCCACACTCGGCTCTAACTCCTCCTATATCTGGCGATCTATTATGTGGAGCAAACCGGTTATCTCGGATGGCCTGTTTTGGAAGATAGTCAATGGTGATGATGTTCACGTTAGGAAAGATAGGTGGATCCTGAATCTCTACTCAGGAAAAATCACCTCTTGTACCACTTATGATAATAACGTGAGTGTCCAGGAACTAATGTCACCAACTAACTCTTGGGATGCTGCAAAAATCAACAGACTCTTCCTTAACTACAAGATTGATGCTATAAGGAAAGTTCCTATTGACCGCTACGGCTGCAGAGACTCTCGATTCTTGTGTTTCACCAGGAAAGGGCTCTATACTGTTAAATCAGCCTATTATAATGCCCACTCCTCCATGCTTAAAACTGATGTCAAGGGGACTTGTTCAACCAGCCACATTCCGACTTTCTGGGCCAAGATTTGGAAGTTAAATATCCCTCCTAAAGTCAAGATTTTTCTGTGGAAGGCGACTCACGATGTGATTGCCTCCGAAGCAAACCTAGAAGCTCACCATGTTCCCTGTCCTCCCAGGTGTGTTCTTTGTGGTTTCTATTGGGCTGATACTAATCATGTTTTATTTTCCTGTCAGGCGGCTAAAATGGCGTGGAAGAACACAAAGTGGTGGACCCTAATTAAGAAAATGAGGGGTTACTCCCCAGAAAGTCTTACCATACACTTTATCCAGTCCATGGAGGAGGCCGATCTTGAAAAAATTGCCACCAAGATGTGGGGTGTGTGGAAAGGAAGATGCGACCTCTCTCACAAAAGAGGGGATCAACAAAACTGGGCTTCAAGGACAATCCAAGCCAACTGGACTGAGGTCTTTCTCGACCAATATCACTTTGAAAGAAACAAACTGACTCAGAGAAAGATCAAGCCAACCAACATTTTCATACCCACTCAGGCAGAGAATCACGAAGATAATTTTGTTATGAAGGTGGATACATCTTACAATTAATCCACAATGTCCTTCGCAATTGGCTTCTGCATCTACGCTCCGGGGGGTAAACTCTGGGTTGTTGGGTTTCATAAAATTAATCCTCCTGGTTCGGTTATGGTGGCATAAATTGTAGCCGTCATTGATGGCATGACCTTCTGGTTGAATGACCCGATCGGATTTGTCTCGATTTACTCAGACTCTATTGATGCGGTTAAAGCCATTACGACAGATTCTACTCACAAGGGCTTCGAAGAAAATCTAGGGATATCATCGCCCACCCAATCTTATTAGGGTATGAGACCTGACTAGGAACACCTCAGTGAAAGGTGTTTGGTGTTGCCCACGTTCGAGCAACACAACGGCGGACAACCTGACAAAGCTGGCAACCAAATCTCCCCTCCTTTAAGATTGGGTGGGCGATGATATCCCAAGACATTTTTTGTCTTTAGCTCAGGATCACCACTCTATGTAATTTCGATTATATGAGCTCTCAAAAAAAAAAAAAAACTTTTTGAAACTTTATGTAATGTAAATGGATATATCATTATGGGACAAAATATAATTATTTCCTGATAAAAATCCAAGATATATCCTTGTAACCCCAAAAGAGTGAACCATAATTTCAATGGTTAAATGTACATGATCTTGAACTCAAAATCATGGACTTAAAACTCAACCAACATATATATCAGCCCTAAAGCTCATAAT
Organism: Stenogyne calaminthoides; assembly: GCA_037126765.1. NCBI lineage: Eukaryota > Viridiplantae > Streptophyta > Magnoliopsida > Lamiales > Lamiaceae > Stenogyne > Stenogyne calaminthoides. Next base: position 37,654,824 of record JBBCBC010000002.1, read on the forward strand.
ATGATTTTAAGTTTCAAAATTTAAATTTAACCTTAATTGAGTTTTTTTTTTTCAAACAAAAGCCAGGTTATTTGCAAACATTGCAAATATCAGGAAGGACATCCACATGATCTGGAAGCTCATCCCAATAATAAGAATTCTCCTAATGACAAGAAATTCTTGCAAAAAAATGTGCCATTTTATTGGCATTCCGACTAACCCATTTCACTGCAAAGCCACTACGCTCCGAACAAATGAACTTTCCATTGAGAATATAGTCCCCAAACGAGGATCTGTCTGTGATCGAGGAACTAAAAGCGTCACCGGGAACCTTAATTGAGTTGTGATGCTCGAAACTTAATGAAGTTTTTAAAAATTAATTTGAACCATTAAATTAATCTGCTTAAGTTGACTTGAGGAAATTCAAACTTGAATCTTCATGTGGTGTAGGCTTGGAACTTAGGAGTATGCTCCTCTCTAGGTCTCAGGTTCGAATCTCCTTAATTGCGATCAACTCTTGAGATGAGTCAGTCCATACAGAGCTTCGCTCTGGCTTGAAGTGGGGCCCCCGCTAGTAGATGATGAGTTCTGGTCTCCCAGATTAGTCGGTCTTCGAGCCGATACCAAGTTATAAAAAAAAACTTGAATCTTCAAAATTTGATTCAAATCAATCATATCTCAAGTCATAGCTCAATTTGAAATAGAAAAAAAAAATTTTTAAAGTATAAATTTTCTCAAATTATTACTAAAAGGTACAATTTTTTAATTATTACTTTATGGTACAATTATACTTATACATACGTAATTGAATTTGTACATTCGATCACATAATGTGTAAATTCTAGTAGTATGTACAAAAAATTATGTTTTAAAATCATAAGTAGAGACTTTGTAACTTTTGGACAATCTTACAAAATTTTTAGCCCGATTGGGCTTATTCGAGTTCGATTATTCTACATTTACAAATTTTAAAACATATTGTCTCATATTTACAGATTTTAACACATATTTTCTTATATTTACATATTTTAAAATATATTATCCTACATTTCCAAATGCGTAAAATTATTGTCCATAAAACACCATCCCCTAAGTTATTAGCCTTAAAAACATTATTTCTCCAAAAAGATCAATATTAAAAAAGTAAAAGTTACAAGCTAAAATTAAATTTGAAATTTATGTAAACGAATTGTGATATTAACTCGAATTTTTCCAACGAAACACTGCAAGTGGTGATCTGAGTTCATTGGGAGGATGAAAATAATATAAAATGAACTTTTGGAAAACTTTCCAAACAAATAATTTGGACGTAACTCGTATTTACCATTTGGTAATGTACTTCCATGTCTTAGTCTAAATAAGGAATGGTAAAAAAATGAATCGGTCCCATGAACCATGTTTATGCTACGATCTTGAATTATTTGACATATTTCAATAGATTTTTCTAACTCATTAAACTTGATTCATATCATAACTTGAATAAGTTTAAATGTCCATAAATTAAAAATAAAATACACAGCATGAATCAGATCTATACAAATTTTTGACAAAAAAACTGAAAATAGGGAGAGAAGAAGTGCAAAGGGAACCAATTAAAGACGGATTAAGATGAAGGACCACCCATTTAAAATGGTCCAAACCTAAAATGTAGGTTGAGTCTCTTTTGTATATTTAAGGAAGATGGTCCACCCATTTAAGATACTTTCTTCTTTTTTATTTCATGTCGCTTTAGCCTTTTGAATTATTTTTGAAATAGATATCGTTCTGATATTTTATCCCCTTTATTTCATATTTATCTTTAATATTGTAATTTCAAATTTCAAATTTCTTGCAAATGTGTTGTGTGTTTAATTTTTCAACCAATAATATTTATTGTTAAGAATATTTAAATAATATTAGTTAAGGTTAATTTTGGAAAAAATTAAATATATCCTTAGTTTATTTTAAAAACCCCATAATGACATCTATTAAAAAAAGGAGGGAGTATATAACAAATTGTTGTGTAAGATATGTATTGATTCATGATTTATGAATCAGCAATATTAAGGTCCATATTTTAGCTAATTAATTAAGGATTAAATCTAGTCATTTACGAAGACTAAATCAAAGATTATCGACTTTCAAATTCAAATTGGAAATAAATATCTTTATTTATACAAGAAATACCCGAACCTGCCGGCTTCATCAAATTTGGAAAAAAATCGTGGATCAAGGAAGAGAGTCTTGGAAAAAATCAAGGAGATTTCCTAATTCCTATTAAGATTTTTTTGTAGAACCACATCAAGAATTATGTATTAATGGTGTTGAGGGAAATTAAATAAAATGATTAATTCCGCACCTCTCTACAAGTTCGAGTTTTTAGATGAGATTGAATTGTTTTATTGTATCAGAGTCTCTAGCTCAACCCAGATCTTGGGTTCGATTCCCGAATCGAAAAACACTCCATCCATTTAAATTGTCCACTCGTTGGGCCTCCTCCCAGGAGGCGAGATAATGATTCGGCCCACATTGTGGATGGAAATTAAATGAGACTTCCTCCCACAGGGGGAGGTAATGATTCGGGAGTGAGGGGTGGGAAAATTAAATGAGACTTCCTCCCCAGGAGGGCGCAGGTTAGATAAGGCCCACAAGTGAGGGGGGGTGTTGAGGGAAATTAAATAATGACTACAAGTTTAATTGTCCACTCGTTGGGTCTCCTCCCCACAGGGTAGAGACAATTATTCTGCCAACGAGTGAGGGGGAGTGTTGACGGAAATTAAATAAGACTTCCTTCCCGAGGGCGAGGTGGGGAGAGTGTTGAGGAAAATTAAATAAACAACAACAAATTCAAGATGTGAATTGTTTTCACATGGGTTAATTAGGAACTATTCAAGTCCTGCATTATAAAATCAAATTATGGAAGAAAGATAAAACTTTTTTTTTTTAAAATGAATTTTATAATTTGAAATGTAAAAATAAAAATAGAAGGTTATTCACGAGAGGTTGGAGGTTAGACTCAATTGAGTGCATGGAAAAGATTAAATAACAAAACGATGAATCAAATCATTATTTTTTAATGAACAAGGCGAACCACGAATCATTATCTTTGAAATGTAGTCATTGAAACGGAAAAATAATATGCTTTACAATTTCCCTCATTCTTTTTTCTTAAAATTATTTTTTTAGAAAATGAGAAAAAAATTATAAAATTTCAAATCTATTTTTTAAATATTAAGTATTTATTATTTTAAATAATGATTTTTTTATTTTTTTCTCCTAATTTAATGGTTGCATAACACTTCCTTCCCGGAGGAGATTGTTTGAATCTTTAACAAATTACTTTTAGATGAGATTCTTTCAAAATTAGAAGGAGATGATGATTTTTTTAAAAATTTAATGGTGCAATCGATTGTTTGAATCTTTACTTACTACACTTGATCAAAAATTAAAGAGAGAGTGTCGTTTTGTTTTGTTCTTACAAGAATACACATTTCTCTTCATAGTAACACTATTTTCAATACCTTACAAACATATATGTGTCTTGAAAAATAAGTATGTGTTATTTGTCATTACAAGAAACACATACATGTACTTACAAAGAATACATGTTTGCCCTTATAATAACACAGATCTAGTAGCGAGTTCGGATGTTTTGTGTTTGCACGAATTTTATAGGAAAAATGTGTTTGACCCAATTCAACATGAAAATGAGTTTTGTTATTCTATCTTTTCGCGAATTTAAAAAAAAATATTTGTTTTACCCGATCCGACTCGTACAAAATCAGAAATTTTTTGTTTTGTATTAATTACGATCCGCATGTCATATTCATAATTAAATAAATCCATAAAATATTTCAAATAAAATTTTACCTTAATTATAATTATTTTATTAAAATGATTGTTGTACGTGCAAAAGTGTTGCTCGGTTTATTCTATGCTACATTGTGCTTTAACCTATAATGTGTTGTACAACATATAAAAATATGTAATACATTTATATTAAAGCATATTCGTGTTGCTTAATAATTGAGAAAGTCATGAAAGCGATTAAAAAATAATTGTGGGACATATTTATAATAAATAGGCATGCCCTTGGTGGCATTAAACTTTTCACAAAATGTCGCTCGTTTTAGAAGCCTAAATAGCAACCAATGTAATGATTGTGGGTACATTTTATCAAGAAAAAAGAAATTAGAAGTTGGGAGCTGTATCATGAATTTATTGGTTTAAAAAATTATTAATTCTTAAAGTCCTTTTCACACCCACCCCCAAATCCTTATATTGCATTATATCGAGACCTGTGGTTTTTATCCCCTTTGAACAATAGGGTTTTTCTTTTCTTATTATGTTTTCGTCTTATAATAGTTGATTTTGTTGTCATCTTATAATTCATGTTGGGAGCATCTTGACTCCTTTTTACCACTTTATGCCAAGATTTGTGTAAAGCACTTGAATTGATTTAGTATGTGCATCGAATAAAACCTTGCAGATTTGAGTGATGTATTGGATGTAGATAATTGGATGCTGAACTGATCTCTATCTTTCTTTTAAGCCGCCAAGAAAACCCTAAATCTTTAAAATCTTTCCAAATTTCTATTTCTTCTATTTTAGTTTATGGAAAAGAAAAAAATGGAGAAAGAAGGAAGCAAATATATGGGTGTGTGTATAATTAATAGAGGATGCAAATAATAATTTAGGGATATAATTGTAAATTAATAGGTGGGTGTATTAAGTAAAATTTGAAAATAAATAAAATATGAGGGAGGTGTATTAAGTAATTGGTGAACTTAGCAAATTAGCGGGTGTGGATAGCCGCGCCCTATATAAAATTCACCAGTGCACTTTATTATTAATTTATTAGTGAAAAATAAATTTAAAATCAATATAATGCATGATTTTTGCTAGAACAAATTAAGTACACGTCTACTCTGAAATTTATGGTTACTACAAAAAAACGCTGATTTAACGAGGGAGTTTAAAGAGGGGAAATAAACCCTCGTTAATTACCGAGAGTTTTAACGATGGTACTAATTCACTAGGGCTTTAACGAGGGTAAAATATTAACGAGGGCCTTCCCCCTCGGCAAATTTGAGGTGTCAGCTGCCCTCGGTAAACATCAGCTGACAGGTCACGAGGGTTCGAAATCCTCGCCAAATTCTGCATGCCTGCTCACGAGGGTTGAAAACCCTCGTCAATTTGGAAATCTTAGTAATAACATTGATTTATGCCTAACGTCGTGTACGTAATTGAGCTGGAACTTGGAAAAAATAATAAACTCAAGCTAAACAATAAGGAGCCAGGGGGAGTATTTAAATTCAATTTGTAAATAACCTGAAAACATAATTTGAAATATAAGTTTTGAGATTACTAGTTATGCTATTGAAGATTGAATTTGAGCTCGATCTCATAAGCATGGTAATTTATAAAACTTATGAGTATTAATTAATTTTTTAATTTTAAGATTTTTAATTAAAGTAGGATCAAATTAACAACTGTATTTGATTTTGAGAATATATATAAAATATTTATTTCACAATTTTATTATAAATATTTTAATTAAATCAAACACTTGTATTAATATATATATATATATATATATATACTCATATATAACAATCACTTGTATTATAAATGATATAAGAAATACCAAATAATATATGATATAAGATTTTTTTGTAGAACCACATCAAGAATTATGTATTCATGGTGTTGAGGGAAATTAAATAAAAGGATTAATTCCGCACCTCTCTACAAGTTCGAGTTTTTAGATGAGATTGAATTGTTTTATGGTATCAGAGTCTCTGGCTCAACCCAGCTCTTGGGTTCGATTCCCTTGAATCGAAAACACTCCATCCATTTAAATTGTCCACTCGTTGGACCTCCTCCCCAGAGGGGCAGATATAATGATTCGGCCCACGAGTGAGGGGAGTGTGGATGGAAATTAAATGAGACTTCCTCCCCAGAGGGCAGAGGTAATGATTCGGCCCACGAGTGAGGGGGAGTGTGGACGGAAATTAAATGAGACTTCCTCCCCAGAGGGCAGATGGAAATTAGATAAGGACCACGAGTGAGGGGGAGTGTTGAGGGAAATTAAATAATGACTACAAGTTAAATTGTCCACTCGTTGAGTCTCCTCCCCAGAGGGCAGAGACAATTATTCGGCCAACGAGTGAGGGGGAGTGTTGACGGAAATTAAATAAGGCTTCCTTCACAGAGGGCAGAGGCGGGGAGTGTTGAGGGAAATTAAATAAACGACAACAAATTCGAGCTTTTAGATGAGACGAAATTCTTTCACATGGATTAATTAGGAACTATTCAAGTCCTGCATGATAAAATCAAATTATGGAAGAAAGATAAAACTTTTTTTTTTAAAACGAATTTTTATAATTTGAAATGTAAAAATAAAAATAGGTTATTCACAGTAGTTGAAGGTTCGACTCAATAATGAGTGCATGGAAAAGATCAGACGCTCTAACAAAACGATGAACCAAATCATTTTTTTTTTTTATGAACAAGACGAACCACGTAATCATTATGCTGCCGAAATGTAGTCATTGCAAACGGAAAAATAATATGCTTCACAATTTCCCTCATTCTTTTGCGTGCCTCAGCAAGGGTTAAATTGTAATTTTTAGGATTAAGCATGATATTTTGTCATTCTTTAAAAGTGAAATTGATCATCATGAATTAGGAAAGTCATGAATCTGTAGACCCCATATCGTATAATTGCTTCTTCTTTTGACGCATCAACTCCATACACCACCACCGAATCTTCTCCGGATCAACCATCCCCTGCTTATAGTAATGCTCACCCGATTCGCCACCTCCAAGTTGCACTCACCGGTCCACCATGCTCACTACATATCCAACACTCCCCTTTTTCGATTTGAATTTTGAAGCATACATTTTTTTATTTAAAAAAAAAATAAAATCACAAAACAATACGAAAAAGAATAAAATGGAAACTCTTTAACTTAGTAGAGAAATCAGACACTCTCAACTAAGGAGAGGAAGTTAAAAGTTCTCAACTTAGGAGAAATTTGGTGATAGAAATTTCGGCGGCAATGAACAAGACCTGGGGCGGACGCAGAAATATAGTTCAGGCAGAACAAAAATTAATCGAAAAAAATATATAAAAAGTCACAATTAATTAATACTTTGAATTTCAACTGACCACGTTGGTTTGTTAAATTATCATTCATTAATTCATTCATTATCTTGTCTAATTTTTACACTATAAAAAAATTAAGGAATTGACTACGAATTTTTTTAACATGACTATAGAATTTTCCAACAAAATAATTTTGTCCTTAAATAGTGAGCATTGCCTATGGATTTTTAACATTCTAGTAGATAAACATATTCTCTACGAATTACTTACGAATTCTAATTAAGACAAATTAATACATTTATAATTTTCGTAGACAAATAAATTATCTACACAAGTTATTTCGTGGGCAATTACATTTATAATTTTGAATTGCTTACAAATAAGTTTACCTATGAATTATATAGAGGATCGAAAAAGTCTATATGATTAGGAAAATTTGTACATTAATCCTCACTATTTAGAAACGAAATTATTTTTGTTGAAAATTCCGTAAAAATATTATAAAATTTCGTAGGCGATTATGTATTTTTTATAATATTAAGTATTTATGAAATTTTAAAATTGTTTAGGGTTATATCATATTTTAAAATAAAAATTGAGTTAGAGGCAATTCAATGTAGGTCTGCCCATGAAAAAGGCACGTACGCTGCTACGCACATTATGTAGGGAGGAAACTGGAAAGTGTATTAGACTCAGGAATATACAAAAAGGTAGGGAGGGATACAAACGAGGCATCAATGCCCCCTTTGCAGAGAATTTTGAAAATCATTATCTTTAATTAATTCTTCTTACAAATTAAATCCTTCAACATGTCCATTCAAAAATAGGCAAAAACTCACGTGAGACCCTCTTACCGTACTATCATAGTCACTTTTTATTAAAAAAGCTATTATATTTTATTATAAAATCTGTCATTTTCCAAAATTTTATTTAAAAATATATACTCCCTTCATCCCTGTATAATTTTTCCCCTTTATTGGGTGCTTTAATTAAAAAATAATAATAAAAGTGAAGGCTAGTTTTGAGTATGTGGAGATATGAAAAAGGGATGTGGAGTAGTGAGCTAAAGACATTTTTTTTTTAAAAGTAGGTCTCCAGTGAAACTTGTTTATAGTATAATATTGATATAACTACACTTATAAATTAATATATTAACACTTATCAATTGATACTAATACGTTTTTAAATGTGATCATAACATTAAATGTTATAGGTACTAATATATAAGAGTAATAGAATCAATTTACAGATATAATTAATTTCATAGGAGAATTTGTGTTTTTGTAACATTATGTGAAAAATGAGATAAAAATTATGAATAATGAAATTATTTTTTCTATTTATAAAAGAAAAAGTTATTGTGGAACGAATTAAAAATAAAAATAAAAATTTTATAATAAGACGGAGAGAATCCTTTACATGCAATTTTTGAAAAGTGTTGCACCGATGCGTACTTCAGGGGCGGATACACTTAAGAACAAAGGGGTACAAGTGCATCCCCAAAATGAAAATTCCACCCTTAATATATATGTTTTAAAAAGAATTGTACCCAATAAATTTATAGAAATAGCCTTAGTCAAAGGAGATAAAGAAAGTTAATATATAACATTCACATCTCTGTCTTTAATGTCTCAATTCCAACTTTTACATTTTAAATTTTATTTATTTCCCATTTTATCTTATATAGTGTTGACTCGCAAGTCACACTTCTTCTCTTTGAAGATAAACTGATTTTTTTTAAAAATAAAAACTTTAGTAGTTTAATATGATTCAAGTTTATTATTGATTTCATTTTGGATTAATTTGTTAAAATATTTTAATTTGAATTTGTGAGTTATGAATTAGGGTTTATGTTGATCTCACTACATATATATATTAAATAACTTTAATTAAGATACATTTGTAATGGCAGAGTATAGGGTGAACAAGTTTCACGATGAAACTGGTTAAGTAGTTTGACTTATATTATTAAAGAGTGTGACTTTTTACTATAAATGGTGTGACTTTTTACTATAAAGGGTATTACTCATAAAAGTGAAGGGTGTGACTTATATTGTAGCAGAGGGTATAATAGTGATAACCTATGTTTTATATTAAAATCTAAAATGTGTGACTTATATTATTAAAAAGTATGCTTGTAAAAGAAAAAAAATCGGTTTAACGGTGAACAAGTTTATATCCCAACAACTCATTTGTAATACATTATTTATAAAATTGTTGTGATTAAGCCGTTGGTTTTGTTATGATGTTTAGATATGTGAATTTTTTATTTTATTTTGTCTTTTAAATTATTCATTTCTATGTGAATTTTTATTTTGTAGTAGTAATCATGTTGTATTCATAATTTGTAACATCATAATTTTTTTTTTTTTTTATTTATTAAAAATGATGCGTTTTAACAAAAAACAAAAAAAAAGTGTGTCATAAATTGCTTCCAAAAAAAAAAAACTCGACAAAACTCAAATGTAATTTTAATTCTATTTCAAAGATATGAATTTTTATATAATATTTAAATCGAGTTATGGACAATTAATATTATACTAATAATATATTATCATAATTATATTATTGTACGGTACCCAGAGAGAGCGGGTGGCGTGAGAGGTTGTCAGGTGGTGGATGGCTTGGCGGGCGACGACGCCGATTGAAGAAGAAACCCCCTTTTTTGTTTTTTGTCAGGTGGTGAGTGAATGAGTGAAGATGAAAGAAGAATGAATATGAAGGAAGAGAGAAGATTAGATTTTTTAACCGGCCCCCTTTTTTGTTTTTTTTCAGCCCAGCCCATTTTCAGTTTTTTGGGCTTTGCTTTTCATTTTTTATTTATAAAATACAATTAATATATATGTATTTTTCTTAAAAAGAATTTAAGTGTGCTCCAAATTTTAAAATGTTATTTAGAAGGTTTCTAAAAAATTAAATTTAATGAATTCAAGTGTAATTATAATATCATCTCCTCTGTCAAAAAATAAAAATAAAAATTATAATATCATCTCAATACTATTTTAGTATTGATCTCTGAAATTTTAAATATCAAGTAATTAAATATCAAAAAATAAAAATAAAAATTAATACTTGTGACTTTTGTATTGTTGATGGCATTTCTATTATGTTTGGAAATTAAAATTTGAAAGTTGGAACTATTTATGTTAATGGACATTTCTATTATGTTTAGAAATTTAAGTTTGAACTTTGAAGTTTGAAGTGAGTTTAGATACTTTATATTCACTTATCATACTCTATATTTTGATTTTTTTTTTAAATTATGCATATTATATATATATATATATATAATATTTATTATGACGTCATACCGGCTCAATTCGGCTCAATCCGTCCGACCGGTCCGACCCCGGTCCAACCTTTTTTTGGGGTTGTCCGGCTCAACTTCCGGTTCCGGTTTTTAAAACGTAGGTGATAACTGAAGGGTGTGACTTATATTACTAAAATGTGTGACTTATATTATTAAAAAGTATGCTTGTAAAAGAAAAAATCAGTTTAACGGTGAACAAGTTTCATATCATAACAACTCATTTGTAATACATTATTTCAAAATTGTTGTGATTAAGCCGTTTGACAGTTTTGTTATGATGTTTAGATATGTGAATTTTTTATTTTATTTTGTCTTTTAAATTATTCATTTCTATGTGAATTTTTATTTTGTAGTAGTAATCATGTTGTATTCATAATTTGTAACATCATAATTTTTTTTTTTTTATTTATTAAAAATGATGCGTTTTTAACAAAACAAAAAATTATGAGTGTGTCATAAATTGCTTCCAAAAAATAAAAACTCGACAAAACTCAAATTTAATTTTAATTCTATTTCAAAGATATGAATTTTTTATATAATATTTAAATCGAGTTGCGGACAATTAATATTATACTAATAATATATTATCATAATTATATTATTGTACCCCCAAATTTGAAATTCTAGAACCACCCTGGTTGCACATACCTGACACGTGTTTTTCAACACCCACCTCTCAAGTATAAGAGGATCGTTGTGTGCTCGGTTAAATATCGATCCAAGGGACTATGGTGTGGAATATATCTCAATTGCTATGTGTTGTCGCATGATTATAGCACAAAATCTCAAGCAAAATCACCACTAATCAATACCTTAAACAATTATAATCTTTTTATAAAAAAGTGTTAATAGTGTGCTACGGTCTCACATAAAACTTGCTCTTTCAAATTCCCAGTATCATATATGTATTTAGATAATATTGTAAAGTTGTATTTACTTTGAATGATAATGTTTGGTAATAATTAATTATTTACCCTTATCATCTATTTACTTTGAATGATGATTATTTTTTTATTATCCTATGACTGGGGAATAACCCATAAATTTTCAAATTTTTGTGGATAGTAAATCCCACTAAAAGAGGTGTGATAATTTATTTTATTGTGGGATATTATTGATATTACACAAATACCCTTCCACAATAAAAATGGAAACACCCCTAACTTCCCTAAGAAACGAAACCCAGTGATGGAAATTGGTTCATCTAATCTAATGTCGTTGGGAATCGCCGCAACAATTTGTCGCTTCGCGTCACCACCACCTCCACTATTAGTCTCCGTATTTCTCTACACATAATTTTTGGAATAAAGATTATAAACCAAGGCCGCAGCCGTTGTCTTTCATGCGGATCAATTTCAGATCCATCATTTTTCATAGAATCTTTTTATATGATTTCTAAAGTTATGTAATTAATTTATTTTACAGATCCATTTTTTTTTTCTGTTTCGGAAATAGATAGATTTGTATATGACTACTGTTATTATGTAATGGGAATATTATTGCACTCTGATGCTTGCAGTCCGTTGCGTACAAATTCTGGATATTTGCTTTTGTTTTACCTTTTGATATTAATTTTTCTTTTATTAATCTTGAATATATTTGAGTTTTGAAATGTATATGCCTCTGTGTTTGAAATGAATTCATATATGCCTGCTACAAAATATAAACTTTTGGGGAGAGGATGAAGGTGGAGGCGTGGCGTGGGCGGAATAGGTATTTCAAAAAAATGAGTAAATTGAAACGTATCAACTTAATTTAAGTAAATGATGGATGAGATCTAGGATGCGTACTCGGAATTTTTGAAAAAAACAAGACAAAAACTTGTATGCAATATTGCACACAAGTCTTATGTGCAATTTGAGTGTTTTTGGGCTTAAATTCTCGCGGGCCTTTTTTTGTTCTCGCGGGTAACCGGTTCGGGTCGGATTCGATTCGACCCGCGGGTTTAATTAAAAAAATACCGCTTTTTCAAAACTTTTCATGTCGTCCGTTTCGTTTTCTCGATTTGTTCTCTCTCTTGGTTTTCGCGCTCCTGGTTTCTCTTTCGATTTCGAAGGACACATCGACGGTTTTCTACCGTTTTTTCTTCGTCGCCGGTTTCTTCGTGTTACGGTTGCATCGTCTTAGTATAAGGAGGGGATTTTTAGAGGAGGATTGTGTTTTCGAAGGAGTTTTTGAACTGATAATGTAAGTTTTCGAAGGAGTTTTTGTTTACGACTGTTTATGTATGTGTGTATGCCGTATTTTCGACCATAATGTGTATTTTCGTTTTAAAAACCCTAGGTTTTCTATAAATTTATTTTCGTCTTTTAAACCCTAGGTTCGTTTCTGTTATTATGTTCTCCTGGTGGTTTATGTAGAATGTTTTGATGTGTTTTTATGTAAGTGTTTTGCTCATATATTTGATAGCCTTTTATACGATTTTCTGGTTTTTTTTTATTCATATTTTTTTGTTGTTTTATGTTGTGTTTGATTTCCAGATTTTTGTTTTTTTCTGTGTGTTTGGTGTTTTCTATTTGAATTTCACGGCTGGTTTAGTTCTTTGAATTTTAGACATGTAGTAACATATAAAATGTTTTTGTACTAACACTCATATTTGTATGCAGTAACACATTAATTTGTATGCTAGCAAATGCATATTGTCTATTATATATTAACATTCATGTTTATATACAATAGTTAAGTATTTGTCGATTTTTTTAAGAACATTAATGTTTTATTTTGTCCAGTGGCAACAAATTCCTCTTTAGTTGTGTTTTTTTTGATTTTAGGCATGTAGTAACATATACAATGTTTTTTTATAAAAAAGTAGTAACACTTATATTTGTATCGATTAACATATTCATTTGTATGTATTGTATTTTTTATGAAAATGCATATTGTCTATTATATATTAATATTCATGTTTATATCTATGAATTTGTCTATTTTTTAAGAACATTTAATGTTTTATTTTTTCCACTTGTAACAAATCTATGTTTTTAATATAGTAATATGTGTTATTCCAATATGTTCTTTATGTAGCAACACTTATATTTTTGTCTTTTTTTTTTGTAGTTTATACAATGGGTTATACAATGGGTGAAGGAAAGGAAGATAGTTCTCCTGTTCTTTTTCTAGAATTTGGTGGGCATTCTGGTGGTGGAAAATGAGGGAAGAGGGCAAGAGATTCTCCTGTGGGAAAAAGAGGAGATGTTAAAAAGAAACCAAAAAAAAGGATCTGATATTGTTGATGATGACATTAAAGTTCCTAAAACGAGGTATAATCTTCTTTTTTTTTTTTAGGTGTATTCTTTTGTTTTTGTTTTTTAAAAGTATGTATGTTCTTTTCATAATACTGTAGATGATGATTTTTTCAAGTATGGCTTTCATGATATTTCTTTTTAAGTGTGATACTGTGTTACTGTGTTTGTTTTAATGTTGCTCACTTTTGTTACATGGAGTTAACTCCTCATGGTAGGCCAAAAGAGTTGTTTGACTTGATAAATAATCTAAGTGAAAAGCAAAAGGATGATGTCCGAAGTATATGGTTTGGTGGTTTGTTGGATCTGAAGTTGTCTAAGCTAGTTGATTATAAGTTGCTTCGTTGGTCAATAGTTAATAGTTTTAATCGTAGTAGTTGGATGTTCAGTGTTGGTAGGAATCGAAGTTCTAGTTGACCCCCGATGATGTGTACGACATCTTCATGATCCCTAGGAACCCAGGGTCGGATGTTATTACTTACTCTAGGGGTGAGAGGTGGTCTCTTGCTGATAAGTTCAATCATGAATATGGTCTGCCTATTGCTGGGAAGTTGTCATCTTTGATTAAGCTGTTCGAAAAGATGCAAGATGGGGGTGATGATTTTAAGTGGTTGTTTGTGTACTACACGCTATCATCCTTATTTGCCCCTGCTGCGAGTCATCTTCTGTGCAGTGGTGTTTTGAAGTCGTTGGAGGATGTGTCAATGATCCCGAAGCTTGACTGGTGTTCGTTTGTCTTTGAGGAGTTGTGCGATGTCGTTGAAGCTGTTAACACCAATGGTATTAACAATGTTACTGGATGTTTGCTCATTCTTCAAATTGCCTACATGCACAGGATTTAATGGCGGGGTATTGCTAAACCATCTAGTATTCCTCTCATTCAACACTGGACAGATGAGAAGATGCAGATTCGGTGTTCTCAAGAGAGTCGTGCAGGTGTCTACGGTGATGGTGATATTGTAGAGGACGTGTATCCCGTTACTGTGAATGGGCAGTCAAAGGATACTACTGGTTTTAAATGATTTTTTAGCCAGTCTTGTTTGGACAACAAGGTTTGTTCTCTTTGTTTTATCTGCAGTATGTTATTCTACCTAGTAACACACTGAAATATATTGTAGTACCACACTGAAATATATTGTAGTAACACATTTCCCCCTCATTTTTTTATGCAGGATCCTGGTTCTATATTGGATTACATGATGAAGGACATTTCTGCAATGTCTGGGTTCTACATGTCAAAATTGATTTCATTGAAGAAGTCTTTTGGGCGTGTTCCGTGTCAAGCTGATAATCCTGTAGAAGTTGCGCCTGATTCTCAGTTCAATTCGGACGACAGTACTGTATGGGAGATTGTTGATGATATTTTTCTTACCTTCCATCGTGCTAGAGAGCTTGCTGAGGGGATGCCTAGTTTTGAGCTCTTTCCTGATAATCCCTTTACTCATGTTACACGGGGCAAGGCTGAGGATGCAACCGATTTGGATAAGGAAGATGAGAAGGATGAGGCTGGAGCAGGTGTTGACAAGGATGATGACGATGATAAGGATGGTGAGGATAATTCTTTTGCTGAAGTAGAGCTTGATGCGAGGAATAGTGAGGAGAGTAGTGGGGACAGTGGGGAGATTAGGAAAGGTAGCAATGAAAGCGAAGATAGCGACGGTAAGACTAACGAGGGCATGGGTACAGAGGGTTGTACTGCTGAACAGGGTGTTGACTCTGAGGTTGATGATCCTTTTAAGTTTTTTCTTAAGAAGTTTGAAGTCGAAACCGATGCTGGTTATGTTTCTGAATTTATGAAAAAAAATGGGTTGTTAGTGGATTACTTGGGTACTGCAGCCAAGGAAGTTGTTGATTACGTCTTTTATTATTCTAATGATAAGGGGTACATTTTGCTAAACCCTTTTCTATCTATCTCCCTATTTTTGTGTTTTATAATCTCTTAATTTTTGCATCTATTTTGCAGTGATGTACTTTTCGATAGTAAGCACTTGTTTCATATGGTGACGAGGGATGATTTGCTTACTCTGTCCCCGAATATTGAGATTTCCAGCTGTGTAGTTGATGCCATCTGTATGATGATGAATGTTAATTTGTCCAAATTTACTAATGCATTGAAGTTTGCCTCGTTTTTGTATTCAAAGATCGCTTGTAGTGTAAGTAATTTTAACAACACTTTTTGTTTTTTTACAGTTACTCATGTGATTTGTTCTTTCTGATATGTATATATTTTTTTTCTGTCATTTTTTTGTGTAGTCCCCATTGTACAGCATTTTAACTTTCAAGGCAAACAATATGAAAAAAGAGTTAGAAATTCTTAATGCATTCGATGGGTCAAACTTTTGTCCCGATGTTAACCTTATTGATCTTTGATCGTAACTTTTTTTTTCATTCTTTGTAGTAACACATTTTTAGTCTTGTAGAAA
The DNA here is from genome assembly GCA_037126765.1 of Stenogyne calaminthoides. Classification (NCBI taxonomy): domain Eukaryota; kingdom Viridiplantae; phylum Streptophyta; class Magnoliopsida; order Lamiales; family Lamiaceae; genus Stenogyne; species Stenogyne calaminthoides. The sequence goes on from JBBCBC010000002.1 coordinate 37,670,868, forward strand.
CATATATATTCTATTTTGATTCATATCTTCTATATTTGTAATACAATTGTTGTCTTTGTAATAATACTATTTCTATGTATGCAGATTTTCATCCCTTTTGTTGTTCACAACCTTTTTGCTTGTGTTGTTGTGAATTTTTCTGTTGAAAAAAATTCAGTATCTTGACAACATGAAGCATGTCGATCCTTCTTCCTATGATAAGTGTGTGAATATACTGGTTAGTGTTGTTTGTCTGTCAATTTTTCTATTCTTTTTGTCTTTTCTTTTTTTAAATTATAATATTTGTTTCTTTTTTTTTCAGCATAAGGTGATCATTAGGTTTCTGAAGACAAAGAAGCATATCAGTGCTGGTGATGTGGCAACATATGAAATTGAACACATCAATTTCCCATGGCAGAGTGCTGAATCGAACAAGGATTGTGGTGTTTTTATGATGCACCATATGATTCACTTTGACGACATTCCCTATACAGAGCCCAACCTCTTGGAGGTGTGTTACTGTTCTTTCCTTACTTGTAGCCTTTTTTTTTATTTTTTCTGGCTAAGGTTTTTATGTTCTATTCATATTGTGTATTTTTTCTTATTGTTAGGCTAATATAAGGTCAGGCCTTAGAGGTGAGATATGTGCAAGGGTCGTCATCTCTGATTTGAATGTGTATAGGGAGCAAATCATGGATAAGGTGTATGATTTTTATATGGGCAAGCCTGATTTGGTGAAACGGATTCGCGAGAAGGAAGAAGATGCCTTGAAAAAGAAAAAGGAGCAAAAAATTCTTGCTGAAAATCGCAGGAAGAATCTTAGGCAAAGGCCACTGAAGAAGTAGTGTTTTTGTAACAGACTGATGGTTTCCTGGGCTTTTTAGGCTTATATGTTGTTGTTTTGTTTTTAGACTGATATATTTTGGTGGTTAGGATGGGTGGAATTGGTTTTTCTGATAAAAATTGATCATTTTTTTAGGGGCTAACAAATCTCTTTTGTTGATGATAGTATTTTGGGTTGGGGGATGTTGGTAGCTAACAAGGCCGATTCCTTGTTTAAAAAACATATCATATTTTTTTGTTATATATGTTTTTGTTTTTGGTTCTTCTGTTTTTATAAGTGATGTTATAACTTTTTTTTTTTTTTTTTATGCTGCCAGGGTGAAATGTTATCATTTAACAAACATGAACTATATACCTGCAACAGGTATATAGGTTCTCTTTCTGGAGTATAGTAACATTCTTATAGTGATATAGTAACACACGTTTAAACCGTCTCACCAGGAACAAACTTGTTTACAAATAACATTTAATGAAGATTCTGGTGCAGTAACAAATCCTTTAGGTAATTATCGTTTTTATGTTTTCTGTGGTTTTTAATGAAGCCATACAGTAACACACTTTTCCACAAGTGGTAACACACACATATATGATGCAGTAACACACTGATAACCACATGTAAATTAACACAAAATGTAAACATGTGGTAACACATTTTTAATACACTTTCCATACATGAATAAACTATAGAATTTTAATGAAGCCATACAGTAACACACTTTTTCACAACTGGTAACACACACATATATGATGCAGTAACACACTGATAACCACATGTAAATCAACACAAAATGCAAACATGTGGTAACACATTGTGTCCAGACATGAATAAACTATAGAATTTTAATGAAGCCATACAGTAACACACTTTTCCACAAGTGGTAACACACATATATGATGCAGTAACACACTGATAACCACGTGTAAATTAACACAAAATGCAAACATGTGGTAACACATTTTTAATACACTTTTCATACATGAATAAACTATAGAATTTTAATGAAGTCATACAGTAACACACTTTTCCACAAGTGGTAACACACACATATATGATGCAGTAACACACTTATAACCACATGTAAATTAACACAAAATGCAAACATGTGGTAATACATTTTTAATACACTTTCCATACATGAATAAACTATAGAATTTTAATGAAGCCATACAGTTTTACTATAAGAATATATCAGAATAAATGAGGGTTTGGTGTTCTTGATCCATATTCATTGTTTTTTGATACTGATCCATTTTCTGCTTCCAATTCTTTCTTCTTCTTCTTGTTCTTTTTGAAATGGCCTTTTATCCTTTGACTTATTCCCTTTGTTTTTGTGCGTTTAGGGTCTAGTATAGTTGTCCCTCGTGTAGAATCAACTAAAGCCTCTGGACTTTCTTCTGATGGTAAGGCTTGTATAGCTGCATAATCCCTATTGTACTCTTCCTCTAATATCTTCATTGCTTCCGGCTTCCTTTCACTTTCTATAATGAGGTTATAACTCTTTGTTACCATCTCGTGACGCCACGGAATGCAACCCGTCGACCTTCCAAATTTTTTTTTGTGCCCTTGTTTACTTCAAACTTCCAACTTTGCAGATTTAGCCCCTCTTTTCCTTATGTGCAGTCTTTGGTATTCATTTTACGTAATTTTATGTGTAGTACGATAAGCAATGGTTTATAGAACTGATGAGTCCACATTCTTCAAACTTTTTGCAGGTTCATTCTACAAATTTCATGGTAAAATCATAAGTGACATTGTGTAACTCATCATTTCTTGTTACACCATACACCATCGTTGTGTCCATAACCTTTTCAATCGTTGAAGTGCATGAAATGCTTCTCAGAAACTCTCGTTCAAATTTTTTGTATAGAGAAAGTGTGTATATTTCTGCATTCCATGTTTCACCATTCCATTAATTTGTAATGAAGATTCTGGGTCAGATCTTTGTTGTGTTCTTGAAGTTATCTTCATCTTTGAGTCTTTTTTGCTTTTTTAACTCCAAGCTTTTACTACTTTGTTGAAAACACCCCAAAAAATTTGTCAAGCTTGTTGTTTTGTTTTGTCTTGAAAAGAGATTGAACTGCTTTGTACTCTCAACATCTCCTTTGGGAAGACAATAATCCTGCGAGAGAAGAAGTCTTTGCTCAAAAACTTGCAAAGGCACCACTTGTCTTTCAAATCGTAGATTCTCGTAAAATACGAGTTATTCTCTAAAATACTATAAGTTGTAATCATGTCCTTCCAACATCTTTCAAACTCTTCCTCCAAATAAAAGACACCTCGATAAGCATTTCTTAAACGCTTCTTTGAATGTGTCATCACATTTCAGTTCTGCAAACTTGCTCTCTGCATTCTGTTGTAGGTGCCATAGACAGAGAATCACATTTTCTTGTTTAACACCAACACAAAGATAAGCGATCTTTTAGAATAACACAATTATAAATATATAGTAACACTATATTGGTTAATACAGTAACACACATTTTTGTAGTCAGACATTTATTATTTTATAACCTTTTCTATTGCATTTGAAATGACTTGTTCCTGATCAGTGAATATAGTTGTTGGTCCTTTCCTGCCCATTGATTTTCTGAACACTGTAAATAGCCACTCAAAAGTTTATGTTTTCTAGTCGGATAAGAACGCACATCCAAACATTGTGTTCTTCCAATGATGGTTTATCCCAACAAATGGTGCACAAATCAGATTGTATCTAATTGTTCTGTATATTGTATCAAAAACCATCACATCACCAAATAAATCAAAATCCTCCTTCATCATTGAATCTCTCCAAAAAATATATTTCATCCTTCCTTCATCATTCATTTGAACCCTATAGTAATACAAATTTTCATATAAATAACATATAGTAAAATAGGCTTTTTAAGAAAAAATCAGAACACACACTTATAAAAAGAACCGATTTTCCTCATCCTCTTGGTTTTGTATTAGTTCCATGAAAGTTTTTGCATCTCTCCTTCATATGTTCTTCATCTTTGTGCTGTACAAAGTTCGTGGTCTTTCATTGTGTGTCCTATTTGATCCTCACCCCTGCACTCAATGATAGATATCTCTTTTTTTTGTATGAATCGGATGGTCTTAATCCGGATGATGTCATTTCTATTTGATATAGCAATTGCTTTTCCCTCTTTGATTTCTCTTTCTTGAATTTCATTTTGCAAATGATTCCATTCCCTTCTTGTTTTTTTTATAATAGATGATTGTGTTCATTTTTATTGGGTGTTTTTACCACCTCATCTAATAAGTCCATCTTGATGAAGTTTTACCCTCATTTGAGCTTTGCAATTGGTTCTAGTAATTTCACACCTTTTCCTCTTGAAAGTTGTAATTTGCTCTTCATTTCTTGATCACTTTTCACCAGTACAAGAGCATACAAACAGCTTGGATGTCAATACCCTGTTGCCATCTTTAGACAAAATCCGTGTTGATTTTCTAACACTAAATCCCTTTGACCGTGCATGTTTACGGTATAGGTCATACATCAAGTATAATGTCCTCTTTTTCATCCCAATTAATGAACCACTTTTGATTCATCAAAATCGTTGTTTATTTCTTCGATTATCAACCATGAAGATTACTCTAAAAATCGATGATTAAAATTCGCTTCGGAAATTTTTCACGCCACGATAGTGGGCGATTGCTGTTTTTTATTTTTTATGTAGTAACATTTATATTAGTATACATTAGAAAATTAAATATGGGTAGTAACAATCAATAAACGCTATCTAATGAAGTAACACGCTTTTTGTATATCAAATAACACGCTTTTTATATATAAAGAATAACAATTAAATTTTGTATATACATTAACACCCAATTTATGTATATAAAAAACCTAAAATAACATTTATATTAGTATACAATAGAAAATTAACTATGGGTAGTAACAAGCAATAAACGCAATCTAATGAAGTAACACACGGTTTTTTTGTATATACTGAAAAACACAATTTTTTGTATATACGCACTTGAACCAAAAAGATTAACACAATTTATGTATATCGTAAAAATACAATTAAATGTTCACCAAAAAACAAAAGTTTTGTTATATCTGATAACAATTCAAGAATAATCACACATGTTTTCCTAATCGCAATTTTTTTTTTCACAAATTGTCTATGTTCTATAATAACATTTTTTTGATCATTTAATATGTATCGTTTTTACAAAAATCTTGATGAATTACTTGATTCTTGACATGTGATGTAAAAAAAGTATTGTTTTGTAAGTTTCTTATCAAAATTCCGAATCTCCCATGATTTAGCGTTTTACCCTTTTTCTTAGGCCTTTTTTTTTTTTTTCATTTAAAAAAATTACTCATGAGTTTTATGGCCCATAGGCGACCAATTATACAATTTTTGTTTTGACGATTTGTGACCCGGTCGAAAAAGCGATTCATATATAACAGACCAAAAATGTGAGTTTTTTTTAATTTTTGGCCCTTTTTTAATTGCATTTTGGATTGCACATAAGGTTAATGTGCAATATTTCAAAACAAAAAGAAGAAAATCAAAAACAACGTGGGATATTTCATGGGTACTTGGATACGTGGATACAGGCAGGATACACACCTGATACGCCACGTGGCGTATTCCAATTAAAAATATTAATAATAATTTTGGGTACAGGTTTTTAAAAAAATTGGAAAATATATTAAAATGGTTCACCACGATTTTGATCAAATTCCAATTTAAATTATGTTTTACAATGATGATAGGATACACGTGGGGTCAAATATGTAACATTTTTTTTTTGTCTTGAAATAAATTTATTTTATATTAAATTAACCCAAATTAGTCCATAAACAGTAAAAAAATATTGACTATTTCCATTACTCACACGGTCACACCACTGTCAAACTGTTAGTCGTTCATATATTTTATTACGATGTTCATCTTGTTTTGATTTTATATTTGTTTAGGTGTTAAAAAATTGCATAGGTTACAAAGACACATATTTTCAAGAATATTTGTGGAAATGTTTATATATACAATAAAATATAAAATAATTTAAAAAATTATAATCGTACCCATGTTATATCTTACCCAATTATTTTTAAAAATATGATTGACCCCTCAATGATACACATTACCATTACCATTTCCCTAGTCATATACCAAGTGGACCCTCTAAATTAATTATTTTATACTGTACGAAAATAATTCGGCGATATGTTAGTGCAGTTGCAACAACCGGACACTTTGATTGGCTGATTGGATCTTCTCCCAAAAGATTGGGATTTCATTCATCTACACAAAAGAGATGTATGGGGGAGATTTAGGGCACCCCATTGGGTTAATTTTTTTATTTTTTTCACTTTTAATGTAATAATCTTTTTGTTTAGATTTTTATTTCGTAAGAATTTAATTTAATTTGGCACATTGAACCAAAGAGATGCAATTTTCACCCACCAAAAGGTGCGACTTCACCTAAAAATTAGGTTCAACTGTGATTTTTTTTTTTATCAGCAAAAAAATTTATATTATTAGGAAGAGTATAAGAAATACACAAAAAATAATCATTTACATAGAGTACATTTTAACTCCTAAATTACATGAAAATAACCCATCACTTAAGATGGCGGGATCCAAGACTAAAATAAAATCAGTATAGTGTACACAATAGTTACTTGAAACTCGCGGTAACTCACCGTAATAAGTGAGAATTTATTTTGAGGGATGGGTTATAACCAAATTTCGTCACCATTTAATTCATTCTCACTTTCATACCGCGCCGCTCTCGTCGCTTTTCACTCCCTATCTATTCCATCTCGCAGTCTCATGTTACCGTTGGAGAGAATCACATTCAAATCCATACTATTCTTTGTAAGTTCTGTGCAAAAGTGTTTTTTTCTAGTAATTGGTTTGTCTTCCTCTCATTGGTCCACGTTATATTTAAGCATTTTTGAATTCCAAAATCGGCTATATTCCTCGGTTTCTTTGCCTCCGGAACATTCGGTTTATATTTTATCAAGAAATAATTCAATAATTATTGAGTCTTGATAATTACCGTGTCTTCATGGTTCTCTGAGTCTCGGTGTCTTGAGAGACATATTGAGTCTTCGAGTTTCTCTCGAGCCTTGTGGGGACATATTTATAATAAATAGGTTTAAACTTTTTCACAAAATTCTCACGATTTTAAAGACCCATGAATTTATTGGTTTAAAAAATTATCTTAGTAAATCATTATATTTTTATCGAGACAATATTTCAATTTTTCTTATTATAATAATTTTTGTTGTGCATCTTATAATTCATGTTAAGTATCTTGACTCTTTTTACTTTATGCCAAGATTTGTTTAAAGCACTTGAATTGATTTAATATGTCGAATAAAACCTTTTGAGTGATGTATTGATGTAGATAATTGGATGCCGAACCATCTCTATCTTTCTTTTAAGCCGCCAAAAAAACCCTAAATCTTTAAAAATCTTTCCAAATTTCTATTTCTTCTATTTTAGTTTATGGAAAAATCTTGAAGCAAAATATATGTTTGCTTTTATAGAAGAAGGAAGCAAATATATGGGTGTGTGTGTTTAATAGAGGATGCAAATAATAATTTAGGGATATAATTGTAAATTGATAGGCGAAAACCCATGAAAATGCGGAATAATCATTAATGCATAAAAAAAAAAGGGGTGAAGGAATGGTGATTCCGCATTTTTGCGTTTTAAGCTCTGTGTTGTGTTTTGCTTATAATCGAATGTTTTGACAAGATAAGAAAGCGAGTCTCACAACAACGTCGGGTTCTGGAGACTCAAGCTCCTACATCCACTCTCCCCTACTCTCGGAAATTCTTCAAACGAGACTTATCATAATCCAAGGGATTGCCTATAAGTTTTCTCGACTATCCAAGATAGTTTACTTTTTATACTTTGAGCTTTCTAACTACCGATTTTTTCTTTACTCAAAATGACTTATCACCCTCTGGTTTAAAATTCTATTTCTTGAAATCTAGTTCATCAACAGACTTATCACCCTTCGGATCAACAACATATCGATAACATTTGGGTTTGGTGTTGTTCTTAACTATGGTGAGATTTTATTACGATTTAGCATATCGGAAAATCTTATCATATCGATTGCTCGATCGATCTCATCTTTGAATATATCTTCATTGTGTTCTATGGATCTCGATCATGGGGTTAGTCTCTTGATCGGTCTCATCTTTTATCGAATTTTGATGGAAGATTTGATTTAATTTATGGAAGATCTTCCGATTTGCAACCTTCTCTTGATTTCTTTTTTGAATTGTTAGCTTTTCTTCTCTTCTCGACGATTTTTTCTTCATCGGTTTAACTCTGAAACTCATCTAACTCATCTCATCTCTCGATGAGTCTCGTCTTCTTACTCAGACCTCGTCGATCTTGATCATCTACTTCTGATTCCGTGAGTTCCCCTCAATTTGTTCTTTCATTCCCCCTCAACTTGTTATCTGTAAATTAGCTTCAATAACACAAGTTGATAATGTTTTGGCATAATTCATCAAAACGAAAATATCCCAACATAAATTAATAGATGGGTGTATTAAGTAAAATTTGAAAATAAATAAAATATGAGGGAGGTGTATTAAGTAATTGGTGAACTTAGCAAATTAAGCGGGTGGATAGATCAGCCCTATATAAAAATTCACCAGTGCACTTTATTATTAATTTATTAGTGAAAAATAAATTTAAAATCAATATAATGCATGATTTTTGCTAGAACAAATTAAGTACACGTCTACTCAGAAATTTATGGACACTACAAAAAAATGCTGATTTAACGAGGGAGTTTAAAGAGGAAATAAAAAAAATTAATTAATATAGGGTTTTAACGAGGGTACTAATTCACTAGGGCTTTAACGAGGGTAAAATATTAACGAGGGCCTTCCCCCTCGGCAAAGTTGAGGTGTCAGATAGCGAGGGTGAGCTGCCCTCGGTAAACATCAGCTGACAGGTCACGAGGGTTCGAAATCCTCGCCAAATTCTGCATGCCTGCTCACGAGGGTTGAAAACCCTCGTCAATTTGGAAATCTTAGTAATAACATTGATTTATGCCTAACGTCGTGTACGTAATTGAGCTGGAACATGGAAAAAATAATAAACTCAAGCTAAACAATAAGGAGCCAGGGGGAGTATTTAAATTCAATTTGTAAATAACCTGAAAACATAATTTGAATAATAAGTTTTGAGCTTACTAGTTATGCTATTGAAGATTGAATTTGAGCTCGATCTCATAAGCATGGTAATTTATAAAACTTATGAGTATTAATTAATTTTTTAATTTTAAGATTTTTAATTAAAGTAGGATCAAATTAACAACTGTATTTGATTTTGAGAATATATATAAAATATTTATTTCACAATTTTATTATAAATATTTTAATTAAATCAAACACTTGTATTAATATATATATATATATATATATATATATATATATATACATATATAACAATCACTTGTATTATAAATGATATAAGAAATACCAAATAATATATGATACACAAATATTAAGAAAGACTTTGATAACCAATAATTAGTCTTGCCCAAACGGTTTGGCAAAACACGCAAGGTCTCCACATACAAGGAGGGTAGTCTCTCGATATTTGTGCCTCCTGGTAGTAAACTTGGAAAGAAGGGTAAAATATCGATTGTTGACTTGGAGAAGCGAATAGCTTATACGTACGTGCTACTAAATTGCAACGAGGTGTGCACGTTTATGAGAATTGGTGTTAGTCTATGAGAATTGGTACATACGTATATATATTGTGTGCACGTGTTGATTAATAGTGAAAAAAGAATATAAAAGTGATTATTTGACAATTTTATTGAAAATATTTTAATAAAAATGATCAATATAAGTTGTTAGGAGATGAATTTAATAAAGAAGTTTTGATTAGATCCCAAAACCCCCGAGTATGACATGTTCAGAATAATCTTGATAGACTGAGTCAGGTTTCAGTATAGATTGTTCAGGAAGTTATCTGCACCATGTATAGTCAGCAGATATAGATCAGGTTAGTCTCAGAAGAAACCTGAAACTCAGAAGAATCCTGAGACTCAGAAGAAACCTGAGACTCAGAAGAAACCTGAGACTCAAATGAAACCTGAGACTCAGATGAAACCTGAGACTCAGAAGAAACCTGAGACTAAGAAGAAACCTGAGACTCAGAAGAAACCTGAAGACTCGATGAAGTTCTTTGAAGACAATCAAGACTCAATAAGTTCTTCAAGACACCAAGACTCAATCTTCTTCAAGAGATCATGTTGAGAAGAAAAGACATCGAAATGGAGAAAATTCATACCGATAAAAAGAGAGATATCTTGACTAAACCTTTGACTTAATCAAGATTTCGTGAACTATCGATTGAATTAGGAATGTTGGATCCAGTGAATAAAACAAATCAAAAATTGAAGGTTTTCGGAAGCATGAAGTTTTCTCGTGTTTTTACCGAAAAACTTTTCTCCCTAAGTTTTTTCAAGACTCAAGATATAATCGACATTTTATCAAAGGCAATACTCAAGAAGACCGATAAAATCATGCACCACATTTATTAACTATCCTGAATCTCAAGAATCATTTGCAATAAATGACAAAAAACTCAAGAAATTTGAAGGACCTTTGAAATTCTCGAAAGTAATAATCTTGACATTTTATCATTGTTCATTAATCACCAATATGGATAAATTGGAGGCCAAGATGGGAATCTCTTTTCAAATTAGTCAGATTTAAATAAATTTATGCATTTTCACCACATTTATTAAATAGCTAACCAATGTAATGATTAGTAATTTTTTGCAAAGAAATGACAAAACACACATGAATTTATTGTGAAATAATTGGCACGCGGGACCTTTGAAATTTTAATCATTTTGAAAAAATATCCTTAATAAAAATACTAACATACCCCTATATAATTAAATAAATTAAATGCATTGTTCATTAATCACCAAATCCTTATATTGCATTATATCGAGACCTGGTGGTTGCAAGGGCAATTACCAACCGCTTTCGTACCATCCTCGGCCACCTTATGTTGGGATTATACTGGAAAGTATGTTTTTACTTTGTATAATCAAAACTGAATTTCGGACTTATTTACTAAAATAAATTGTTTATCATTGATGCTTTAAATATCATCGAATGTTACATATATTTACTGCATAACTGTTCATTAAATAGTACGTGTTACATTGTAGTTAATTTAATGATACCAGATCACAGAAGATTAAATTAACAGTCCATTGTAACTAAAAGTACACCATTCACGACCTAGATGGAAACGAACAATCCATCATGAAAGGTTGAAGTGTAAGGCTCGGATTGGCTTGTCTTGACCAAGAGATTACACTAGTGCATGACTGATGCACTGAATAGGACCTACTAGAGGACAAATTCTTCAGAACTGAACAAGGAAGAATTAGACCTCAGTGGTTCGTTATTTCTTAATCTTCGTCCCTTAAATAGGATCACGTGTGGTTGGTAACTATTGCTTTGACTTATCATGGGTAGAGAATCAACGAGATTCAATACTTTTTATCTTGGACAATATTATTGGTCACATGTGATTGCTAAGATTTAATACGGAGAATCGTGTGTAAGTACGCTTGTTCGATTTGCCCCCTTGGGAGGTTCATAAGCTTTATCAACCTTTATCATACCAAATCTTGCAAGTGAAACTAGTTTCTGGTATGGATAATAATGTTTAACCTTTCCTTAACCAAGGACAAAAGATATTAATTAACGGAAAGCTATTTCAGTGGCTTGAATTAATTAATGGACAAGATAATCTTAAACACGGGAAATAATAACCGGGAGCCATATTGACTGTAATATGGGTTAAGATGGATAGTGCAATATTAATTATGTAGTGGGATTAATTAATATTTATGGGCTTTGAATAATATTGTGGCTCAATATTGATAATTCAAGACCCCCTAAATAGCCCAACATATAGTCCAATAATTGGAAAAAGTGTTTAAAATAAAATAAATCTTGTTGCATATTTTTTCCTAATTTTCGAAATTTATGGATAAAAGGGGAGAAAGATTTTCTTTGAATTTTGTTATGGAATGAGGATATGTATTCTTGGAATACAAGATTATCTCATTAAATTCAAGAAATCTCCCACTTGGTTATCCATAGAGAAATTTTTGAAATTTTTGATAATTAAGGGAAAGAAAGATTTTCTTGATTTTCTTGAAAAGATATTATGGAAGATATGTATTTCTTGAAATACAAGAATATCTCATAAATTCAAGAAGATCCAAATCTTGGATTCTTGAAAATACTCCATAACAAAGAGTAGGTGGGATTTTGTGGAATATTATAATTATGAGAAAAAGAATATAGGAGATATATTCAAGATTTCTTGGAGATCAAGAAAGAATTTTCCCACATTGTTTTTGCCCCAAAATTTCGACCACCACTACTCTATAAATAGGGGATGATTCTTTCATTCCCAAGTACAATTCAATGTGCTGGAAAAATTAGTAAATCCACAAAGGTGGTGCAACAAAGTTTATTTTCCTTTTGTTAATTGTTCGCAAGTGTCCTACCACCGGATAGTCGAGCAAGAATTAAGGGAATACTTGGGAAGTTCTTTTGGTGTGTCTAATCAACAAGACCATTGCCGTCCCAAGAGGTATGTTCACGTAAACTCGTAGAATTTCCGCATACGTAGGATTTACGTGAATTGATTATATGAACGATTTGTTGTTGGATTATTATTTGAATTAATATAGGATTAATTCATGCTAGTAATAATTATAAGAATTAAATTTGTATTTAAATATTTATCCCAAATAGATCTGTGCAACTTATTCCCCAACACCTTATTGATCCCAACCAAAGTACCTTCATTCCGGGGCGCCTGATCTCCGACAATATCTTATTGGGTTATAAGTGTATGCATTGGCTGAGGAACAACAAAAGCAAACAGGGTTATGCCTCTCTGAAACTAGACATGAGCAAGGCCTATGATCGAGTGGAGTGGAATTATCTCAAAAAAATTATGCTTAAGATGGTTTCGATGACAGATGGGTCGGTTTGATTATGGAGTGTGTTTCTTCTCCCACCTATTCATTTAAGATCAACAATAACATTCGAGGAAGAGTTGTTACAACAAGAGGGCTTCGGCAGGGAGATCCACTATCCCCCTTGATAAATTGGCTATCTCGTTCAGTAAAAACACCTCCCCGGACAACATCGCCTTCACCAAAGACTGTCTCCACATCCATTTTTTATCAAGGCCACGACCTGTACCTGGGACTCCCTACCTTCACGACCCACAGTAAGAGACTTCAATTTGGCTACCTGAAGGATAGAGTCTCTAAGAGAATGGCTAGCTGGAAAAATAAAATTTTCTCGGATGGTGGTCGGGAGGTTCTCCTCAAATCTATAATCCAGGCTATCCCCACTTATGTTATGTCATGCTTCAGGATTCCCACTTCCCTGTGTAGCGATATTGAATCGATGTGTGCGCGCTTCTTGTGGGGAGGGAACCCTTCGGATAAGAAAATTCATTGGAAAGAGTGGAAGATGCTCACCAAGCCTAAAAACGAAGGGGGCTTGGACTTCAGGGACCTAGTCACTTTCAACAAAGCCCTCCTTGCAAATCAGATTTGGAGGATTATCCTCTATCCCGATTCTCTGGTGGCCAAAGTTTTCAAAGCCACCGAAATTATGGAGGCCACCCTCAGCTCTAACTCCTCCTATATCTGGCGATCTATTATGTGGAGCAAACCGGTTATCTCGGATGGCCTGTTTTGGAAGATAGTCAATGGTGATGATGTTCACGTTAGGAAAGATAGGTGGATCCTGAATCTCTACTCAGGAAAAATCACCTCTTGTACCACTTATGATAATAACGTGAGTGTCCAAGAACTAATGTCACCAACTAACTCTTGGGATGCTGCAAAAATCAACAGACTCTTCCTTAACTACAAGATTGATGCTTTAAGGAAAGTTCCTATTGACCGCTACGGCTGCAGAGACTCTAGATTCTTGCATTTCACCAGGAAATGGCTCTATGCTGTTAAATCGGCCTATTATAATGCCCACTCCTCCATGCTTAAAACTGATGTCAAGGGTACTTGTTCAACCAGCCACATTCCGACTTTCTGGGCCAAGATTTGGAAGCTAAATATCCCTCTTAAAGTCAAGATTTTCCTGTGGAAGGCGACTCACGATGTGATTGCCTCCGAAGCAAACCTAGAAGCTCACCATGTTCCCTATCCTCCCAGGTGTGTTCTTTGTGGTTTCTATTGGGCTGATACTAATCATGTTTTATTTTCCTGTCAGGCGGCTAAAATGGTGTGGAAGAACACAAAGTGGTGGACCCTAATTAAGAAAATGAGGGGTTACTCCCCAGAAAGTCTTACCATACACTTTATCCAGTCCATGGAGGAGGCCGATCTTGAAAAAATTGCCACCAAGATGTGGGGTGTGTGGAAAGGAAGATGCGACCTCTCTCACAAAAGAGGCGATCAACAAAACTTGGCGTCAAGGACAATCCAAGCCAACTGGACTGAGGTCTTTCTCGACCAATATCACTTTGAAAGAAACAAACTGACTCAGAGAGAGATCAAGCCAACCAACATTTTCATACCCGACTAGGAACACCTCAGTGAAAGGTGTTTGGTGTTGCCCACGTTCGAGCAACACAACGGCGGACAACCTGACAAAGATGGCAACCAAATCTCCCATCCCTCAATATCCCCAGACATTTTTTGTCTTTAGCTCTGGATCACCACTCTATGTAATTTCGATGATATGAGCTCTCAAAAAAAAAAAAACTTTTTGAAACTTTATGTAATGTAAATGGATAGATCATTATGGGATAAAATATAATTATTTCCTGATAAAAATCCAAGATATATCCTTGTAACCCCAAAAGAGTGAACCATAATTTCAATGGTTAAATGTACATGATCTTGAACTCAAAATCATGGACTTAAAACTCAACCAACATATATATCAGCCCTAAAGCTCATAATATGATTTTAAGTTTCAAAATTTAAATTTAACTTTAATTGAGTTTTTTTTTTTTCGAAACAAAAGCCAGGTTATTTGCAAACATTGCAAATATCAGGAAGGACATCCACATGATCTGGAAGCTCATCCCAATAATAAGAATTCTCCTAATGACAAGAAATTCTTGCAAAAAAATGTGTCATTTTATTTGCATTCCGACTAACCCATTTCACTGCAAAGCCACTCCGCTCCGAACAAATGAACTTTCCATTGAGAATATAGTCCCCAAATGAGGATCTGTCTGTGATCGAGGAACTAAAAGCGTCACCGGGAACCTTAATTGAGTTGTGATGCTCGAAACTGAATGAAGTTTTTAAAAATTAATTTGAACCATTAAATTGATCTGCTTAAGTTGACTTGAGGAAATTCAAACTTGAATCTTCATGTGGTGTAGGCTTGGGACTTAGGAGTATGCTCTTCTCTAGGTCTCAGGTTCGAATCTCCTTAATTGCGATCAACTCTTGAGATGAGTCAGTCCATACAGAGCTTCGCTCTGGCTTGAAGTGGGGCCCCCGCTAGTAGACGATGAGTTCTGGTCTCCCAGATTAGTCGGTCTTCGAGCCGATACCAAGTTATAAAAAAAAAACTTGAATCTTCAAAATTTGATTCAAATCAATCATATCTCAAGCCATAGCTCAATTTGAAATAGAAAAAAAAATATTTTTAAAGTATGTTGCGAGTCGTTTTATTTGAGGAATATGATGTGGCTAATTCGATAACAACTCACAAACAAAACATGCACGTGTAAAACAAACTGTAAATAAGATGAATTTGTTGACCCAGTTCGTCAGGAAATGACTACTCTGGGGGCATACCAAGCCAGGATGTGGTATTGCGAGCTTTACACGTACAATATTTGATACACCTTATGAAGATGAATCATTACAGATGAAGATAATTTGGAGAGTTAGCCTCTGAGTGCTAGGGTTTCTCGTATGCATAAATGATCACTCAAATTTTTCTGCTCCTCACCTCTCTCTGGAATTTCTTGTGTGGGTATGACTTTTTTTCTCGGGAAATTTTTTTTTTCCTTTTCTTTTTTTTTTTTTTTTATAGCACTCCGACAAGCATGAGTTGGGTTGGCAAGCATGAGCTGGAGACTTCGGGTCATGCAAGAATTCCTATGATATTGCCACGTTCCCAACTTCGTCTTCTAGATTGATCTTGGAGCTTGCTTGTCTGTAAGGCACTCTTTTGGTCGTCCAAATTAATCTTTTTCTAGGTTGGATGCTTTGTTCGCCCCTTTAACCATATCAGTTTCATGCTGGAATAATGTCCTCCTCGAGCATACTGAGCCCTCAGGATGTCTGGGTCTTCGGGATATCTGAAATGCAAGCACTCGACCGCCGGGATGTCTGAGTCTTGAAAAGTTGTGGTCTTTCTTGAGCATACTGACCCTCAGGATATCTGAGCTTTTCAGGATATCTGAGTTGCGAGCATACTGACCCTCAGGATATCTGAGCCTTTCAGGATATCTGAGTTGCGAGCATACTGACCCTTAGGATATCTGAGCCTTTCAGGATTTCTGAGTTGCGAGCATACTGACCCTCAGGATATCTGAGTTGCGAGCATACTGACCCTCAGGATATCTGAGCCTTTTAGGATATCTGAGTATTTTTGGCCGCCTGAGTCCTCAGATTTGTTCGTGGCCTTCTTGACTTAGCTCATTTGATTCTGTCTTTCCTGATCTGAGTGGTGAGTATGTTTGTTTTAGGCGTCATGAGGCGAACTGGCCGGATAAACTTGTTTGGTCAACGGACGGCGAGCACATTTGTCCACCGGGTATTATTATTTTAAAGAATATTACACGTGTCGCTCTTACGTGTTCGATTAATCCTGAGTTATTATATTGAACACAACAATACCCCCCAGCCGGGTCGCTTTGTATTCAACATGGGGCCCGGCTGTTATAATCTTATTGGGCCATAGTCGATGTCGTTTCGTATTCTGTGCCAGAGTTTTCAAAATTGATTCTGGTATCTATATATATACCACATTTCACTGCCTTAAACCCTTTTCTCCTTCCTTGTTCTTTTTTGCCTCTGTCTTTCAATTTTTTCCTGTGTCTGAAAATTTCCGGCAAGGGCTTCATCATTCCGACGAAGAATCTTTCTCAGGTAACCGCTGCATTCTTTCTCTTATTACGATTATGGCCTCTTGCTCAAACCCTTCTGTTCCCCTAGAACCGGACCACCATAGTTCTTCTTCCCCCTCTATTAGTAGAATCCCCCGTAGCGACGCTAATGCGCCGGAGATGAATGTCTCGGATTTAGGATTTCGCTGGCAAGTTCGGCAGCCGTTTGCCATTCTTTCCTCCGATTCCGACGAAGCCCTAAATGAATTGGATAGGGATTTGGTCCGTAATGATTTTTTTGGACGATTTGAGTGATAATTCTTTGCCCCAAATTCAAATTGGGTCTCGGGCTGTTGATAACGTTGATGTAGATAGGAATGACGATGTTGTGAGGGGGGAAATTTTGATGGCTGTGAATGTAACCGGATCGAATATAGGGGTAGGTGGTGAGCAAGATTCTGAGCTTGATATACCTGTTGGTGTCCCTCATAGTCTAACATTTAACGAGTATAATGCTCGTTATAGTTTCGGTTAGCCCGAGCAACCTCATAGGATTGGGGTTGAGAATGAGTACCCAGCGAGCAAGATAGCGAGCATAATTGATCTTGAATATGCTCACTTTCGGCATAGGAATTACGAAACCCCCAAGGATGTCTTTTTCTGGGCACCGGGTCCTGATGAGCGGGCTGACCAACCCCCTGAAGGTTGTGTCGCTGTGAATTTGGACACCATGGAAGCTGGCCTTCGATTCCCCCTCCATTCGGCCATCACCCGTTTGCTCGTGGAATGGAACATCACCATCACACAACTTAAGCCGAATGGGTGGCATATGATCATGAGCTTCCTGACTTTGTTCGGTAAAATGAAGCCAAGATACTATCCCTCCGCAGCTGAACTTGCTCGATTGGTGCACCTGACCCGTCCGAAGGGCGAACATGGGTGGTTGTTCATGCAAGCTAATGCCAAGTGCAAAATTATTGAGGACGTGCCGAACAAAATCAGTGATTGGAAAGAGAAGTTCTGGTTCGTTGGGGGCGATTGGAAGAGCCCGGCTTCTGGGAGCGAACCAGATGCTCGATTAGACATCCCTACTGACTTCGGGGTGTACCGAAGTAAGTAATTTTGTGTCTTTTGTCCTTCAATTTGAACTGATTTTAACTTGCTCTTTATTTCAGGGGTTCTAGTTGCGACGGACAAGGAGACAAACGACGACTATTTTAGCAGCGTTTGGCAAATTGATCTGGAGTCTCGCTCGGAGCGATCTGTGAGAACTCTGAACACCGCCGATCAGAGGAAGAAAGGAGGTTTGTTCGTGCCTCCTCATCATCTTGTTGCTGTTAACCCTGCTGGTAAGGATTGCCTCTTGTATTTGTATAAATTTTGTGTCATTTTGCTCGCTGTTACCCTTTGGTGCTTACTGAATTATTTTGTTTATAGCTTTCCCCGCTGTGACCGTTGCTGTGAGTACGTCCGAACATATTGAGATGGCTCGGAGAAAAAGGCCACAGGAGCTTGCTCGGATTCAGGCTGAGCGGGAGGCTCAGCGAACAAACAGAGGAGAGGCGAGCAGGGCGAGCAGGGCTAGTTGAGCATCCGCATCCGGTCCTGGGGAGTCAAGCCAACCGCAAAGGAGTACCCGGTCGGCCGAGCAAGGGAATAGCGAGCAAGCTCCACCGCCGAAGAGGCCAAGGATGGAAATCGGTGAACAGGGGCCGAGCGAACAAACTCGGACGAGCGCGCCGAGCGAACAACTTCAGACAAGCACTAAGGCCGTTAGGGTGACTCGGACCCCTACTGCCGAGGTGATCAGAGTGGCCGCCTCCGTGGTCGGTCCAGTTTCGCTAATTGTTGAAATGGAGGTTGACACATCTTCTCCACCTCCTACTGGACCCCGATCATGGACTCCGTTGAATCCTGAGCTTCGGTCCCCTGAGGATAGATTGTTCTTGGGATGGGATCTGGCTCGTGTGAATAGGTACATCTTGTTCACCTTGCTTCCACTTGGATTAATCCTGTTCATTTTTTCATATTGTTTGCTCGGGTGTGTGTGTAGGTTGAGCAGGTTGGCTCCCTTGATGCCCAATCTGAAAAACTATTTCTGCTCGCCGAGTGTTCGCAAGGTTACGGGCATTCCTGAGCATGTTCAGAATGCTTGCCAGACTCTCGTTCGAGCATAGACTACCGAGCTGGAAGAGTCCACTACGGGTTCCACTCCCCTGGAAAATATGCGTCTGGGTTTGGTTCTTCAGGGCCAATCTATGGTCGTTCTTGAGAAAGCCTATGCTCAGTCCGCCAACCTCCATGCCAACTACTTGGCTTTGATCAGGAACTTCGAAGAAAAGGTGGGCGAGCTGAACAAGACTCAGGATGAACTGGGGTTGGCTCAGGAACAGGCATCCTCGGCACAAGCTGAGGCTCGTCAGGCGAAGGAGGATGCCCGCAAGGCTCAGGAAAATGTTCGCGAAGTTCAGGAAAATGCTCGCTTGGCTCAGGAGGATGCTCACCAGACGAAGGAGGCACTGAATCACTCTCAGGAGGAGGTGGTCGATAATGAAGAGCTCGAGGAAGAGATGAATCTTGAAGCCAGAAACTCCGAGTTTGGCGTCGAGGCCATGGAAAGTGAGAGGGACGTGCTCGGTCAACAGCTCATCATTGCTGAGGAGACCAACACCCGTTTGGGTCTTGAAAATTCAAAGTTGCATAATGAAGAGTATGTTGATTCCATGTCCAACTTCTCCTATATTTGTGCCTTCGCCGATGTCTATCCCGGTCTGCTTCGCCATACACTTAATGGCGAACAAATTGCCCTCTTATATCAAGTTTCCAAAGAAGATGCGATCGATAACCCACCGGATCGCAACCTTCCAATGTCGATTTGAACGATCGTGTGATTTCTCCATTCTTCCTGAAGGGATCAAAGTTGATGATCCTATTCGGATGAGGAAGATGGCTTGGATGTGAATACTAGTGGTCTTTGCTGGCCAAAATCTCCAAACTGAGTTTAGGGACCGATCGACGCAGGCGAGCAAAGGGACCTTCGTGATCGGCAGAATGTACCTTCTAGCGAGCATTTAGTACCGCCATACTGAAGGAGTTATTCTTTGAGGGGGCTGAGCATGATTTGTTCGACATCTCTCTTCCGTCCACCCCAATTATGAATTCGCTCCTTGATGTTATTTTTGTTTTGTCAAACATATGTTGTGTAATTTTTTGTCTTCTTCACCTTTTGTTCGAACAATGTCTTCAATACTTGTAATTTTTTGCTCGACTTTCTTCTTTTTGTTCGAACACTTTTACAATTGAATGGATGAATTACATATTGAACTATCTCCTCTAACCTGATTGTTGTTGAGGATGAATGCGGTTGTTGATAAATGATTGATACTTGTGTTGCTTGATGTTTGCTTTGTTGCTTTGTGTTCGCTTTGTTGCCTTCTAGTTTTTGCCCCTTTTCTTCTGAATGAATTCGAACATTGGGTTTGCCTATGCCCGCTCCTGACTTTTTTCAGTTTTGATTGTCTTATTGACGTTGCAATCGGTTGATCGTCTTATTTAGGTGCGACCCGGATGGGTTACTTTATGAACCCCCCATTTCTTGGTTCGCGATCGTCTTATTTAGGTCGATCACTTCGTCTTAGGTCCGTCTTTTATTTAGTTTAGACCAAGACTCATCACCCGCTTAAGCTTACGGGTATCTGTAAGTCTGAGTCGTCTTTTTTCAATCGTACCCATTACTCGCTTTTTGTCGGGAATCGAGAGTATGAACTCGTTAAATCGGTGAACATAGACTTGGGCTCGTTAAGTCTTTGTTCGGGCCGTCCCGGCTTAGGTGCGACCTCAAATAGGCTTGAACTAGAAAATCTTAGCGAACAAAAGTACATATATTTTTTTCTTTTTGCAACACTTTGTATTCTATTACAACCTTCACATCTTAAGAAGACTATCTATTACACAACTATAGATATCATAATAAGGCTTTGAATTTTAACCTTGTCTTGAGTAGACACGAACTGGCCTCACCTTGTCCGCGGAATTGATGTTGACAAGGATGTGGCACATCATCATGTCTACCCTTCTTTCTTTAGTAACATGCTCAAGCAGCAGCAGCATAAGCTTTCGTCCCTCCTGGACAAGCTGTGATTATGAGGGTGGCTGCGGGCATGAGCATGTGGCGCGCATTCCTGCTCGCCTAAAGCAGGTGCGAGCAAAAATTTTAAGCTCGCACCATTCTGTCCCCTTCAGTAGATGCGAGCAAAATTTTTCAGCTCGCACCATTCTGTCCCCTTCAGTAGATGCCTAAGCATCAGCGTCCGCATATTGCTTTGAGCGGACACTATGACATCCCTCCCCTTCGGAGGAGATTTTGGGGATGCATATGGGACTAGTGATTTACTACTGCATAAGCAGTGAGTAACGTAGAGTGGCAACCATAACTCTGCCGAGCACCTTGAGTCTGGCAACGAGCTTCAATCTGTGCTCGTAATGTCATATGGGGTATAAATCTCGTACCGGGCCAGATGCTCAATTCAGCTGAATGATTGCTGAATTGAGAGCTGGATTCTTCTACGTCTGGGGGCATACTAAACCAACCTCCTTCTGAGACTTGTAATATTTTTCCTTTTTTCTTCTTCATCTTTTTTTTTCCTCTGCTTTTCTCAGCTATCAGTATGCCCCTATTTATAGAACTATCCCAAGCTAGTGCTGGCATAGTTAGCTGGTGCTAGCTCTCTTACTTTTGCTCCCCCTTTTGACATCTGTTCAGCTTTTTGACAGCTCTTGCTCAAAGATTGACTCATCCCTGCTTGGTTGCCACCACTTGTCAACTCGTTCTGATACGTATCTTCTGTTGACAACTCGTTCTGACACGTATCTTCTGTCTACAACTCGTTCTGACACGTATCTTCTGTCTATCGATAGTGCTGGCCAGCATTTCTTTCCTGAAGATATGTGTCGAACATAATGTATTCTTCTTTCAGGATTGTCCTACTCGTTTTAACTGAACGACTGATTATGTTCGGCCACTTGTGTTCGTTTCAGCAACATCAGCAATTATGTTCGGCCAACTATGCTTGTCTCAGCTGTGTGGACAGCTTTGTTCGGCCGACTATGCTCGCTTCAGCTGTGTGGACAGTTTTGTTCGGCCGACTATGCTCGCTTCAGCTGTGTGGACAGCTTTGTTCGGCCGACTATGCTCGCTTTCAAATTGAGTGGGACAGCTTTGTTCTCGACTATGTTTCGCTTTCAAATTGTGGATAGCTTTGTTCGGCCGACTATGTTCATTTGCGGTATTGTGTCTACACTTTGTTCGACGACTATGCTCACATCAGCTGTGTGGATAGCTTTGTTCGGTCGACTATGTTCGCTTCAGCTGTGTGAACAGCTTTGTTCGGCCGACTATCTTCCCAATTATTGATAATATTTTTTCAAATTCGACGCATTCCACGAGTAGGACAATGAGACTCCATTCAGGTCTTCCAAATCATATGCCCCGTTTAGCAAATGTTCTGTAACTCTGAACGGACCTTCCCATGCTCGGCCGAACACACCACTTGATACCCCCGTTGCTCGCCTTAAAACCAGCTCGCCCACATTGAACCTGCGTGTTCGGACTTTGGAGTTGTAGAACTTCTCTGATCTCTTTTTGTACATGGCATTCTTGAAATCAGCCTCCATCCTTCTTTCTTCTAACAGGTCTGCACTCAGGGCGAGCGCCTGGTCATTAATGTGCTCCCCAAAAGTCATTGTTCGATGACTTGGAATCTTGATTTCTGCGGGTATAACAGCTTCCGCACCAAATGCCAAGGCAAACGGGGTCTCCGCAGTTGATGTTCTGAAAGTTGCTCGATAAGCCCATAATATTTCAGGCAACTCTTCAGCCCATCCCCCCTTGGAATTATCAAGTCTAGCCTTGAGGGTATGCTTGATAATTTTATTAATGGCTTCAACTTGTCCGTTTGACTGGGGATAATACGGAGTTGAGTAATGTTTTTTTATGCCCCAGCGAGCACAATTCTGTCTGAATTCACTTCCATCGAACTGTTTGCCGTTATCAGTTACTAATGATTGGGGAAGCCCAAATCGACAAATGATATTTTTCCAAACAAAGTTCCACATTCTATGTTCGGTGATTTTGACAATGGCCTCGGCTTCTGCCCATTTAGTATAGTAATCAACGGCAACCACAACAAATTTTACTCCCGACGTGCCAGTAGGAAATGGGCCGATCAAATCGATCCCGCATTTAGCAAATGGCCATGGGCTATAGACTGACACTAATTCTTCAGGTGGGCTATGAATAAGTGGGGCATGTACCTAGCACTTGTGGCAAGCGTGAGCATACACGAGCAAATCTTTTTTGAGGGTTGGCCAGTAATAACCTTGTCTGATTATTTTATGTGCCAGGACGAGCCCACCTGTATGATTTCCGCATACTCCATCGTGGATTTGTTCCAGAAGTATACGACCCTCTTCAGGAGTAATACACTTCAAAAGTGGAAGTGAGAAGCTTCTTTTGTACAAATGCTCGTCTATGATAGTATAACGAGCAGATTGTAATCTGAGGCGAGTAGCTTGTGCCTTATTTTCAGGGAGAAATCCCTTTTGTAAATAATTCAGGATTGGAGTCATCCAAGTTTCTTGTTCGCCTGTTACTTGGGCGATCATAACACTGGGAACTGATGGCGAACAAGTTGTGACGACCACAATGTTTGTTGTGTTGTTCGTCCTCCTTCTTTGTTGCCCGGGCGTGCAAAGCATCGTGAGCAATTACTCAATCGTGGTAATTGTTCTATAAAAACTTGTTCGAAATGCTCGAGCAACTCTTTCGCTAGTTGCTGATATTGTGCCATTTGTTTGCCTCGGGCCTCGTACTCGTCTGTTACTTGATAAACGATTATCTGAGAATCGCTGTAAATCATCAGCCTCTGAATTCCCATTGTCATAGCCATCTGTAGTCCAGTGATCAAAGCTTCGTACTCGGCTTCGTTATTTGTAGCTGGGAAGTCGAAACAGATGGCTGTTGTAAATGTTTATCTGGTTGGGCTGATGAGAACTATGCCTGCTCCGGCTCTTGTACTTGTTGATGAGCCATCAACATACATATGCAATGGTTGATCGACAGCTTTTTCGGGCATTTGTGGATATGTCAACTCAACCATAAAATCGGCCATAGCTTGGCCCTTCATCGCTGTTCACGGAGCGAACGTAATGCCAAATTGTCCTAACTCCACCGCCCATTTGAGTAATCTGCCTGCAGTATCTGGTCGGTGGAGGACTTGGCGCAATGGGAAGGTGGTCAGTACCTCGACTGAGTGATCGAAAAAGTATGGTCGCAATTTTCGAACACTCATTACGAGAGCATATGCTAATTTTTCCCATGGGAGGGTACCGAGCTTCGAACTTTTTAAGCACTTGGCTTACATAGTAAACGGGCAAATGTGTGGTCCCTTCGCCTGCATTGAAACACTACATTGATTGCATGTTCGGATGCGCAAAGAAGGTAATAGAGTTGTTCGCTGGACGAAGCTTAGACGATGTCTGAGTATCTGCGCAAGGTCTTTGCTTCAATGATTCGAATGCATTTTGGCAATGCTCGGTCCACTGAAATTTCCCCTTCTTTAATGCATCAAAGAAAGGTTTGCATTTGTCCCCAGTTCGTGATATAAACCGGCCTACGGAAGCTAAACGTCCGGTTAACTTTTGGACCTTTTTCACACTCCTGGGGGCCTGCATATCGAGCATGGCTTGAATCTTTGATGGGTTTGCTTCGATCCCCCGTTGACTGACCATATGTTCGAGGAATTTTCCTGAGTGAACCCCAAAGCTGCATTTCTTCGGATTTAGCTTCATGTTATACTCCCTGAGTATATCAAACGTTTGTGCGAGGTGGTTGATGTGGTCTTCCTTATGTTCGCTCTTTACCACAATATCATCAATATATACCTCAATTGTTCGGCCGATGTGTTCGTCGAACATTTTGTTCACCAAACGTTGATATGTTGCATCGGCATTCTTTAATCCGAATGGCATGCGTTGCCAACAGTACATATTCTTTTCACTGCAAAATGTCGTATTCTTTTGATCGTCCAGATGCATGGGTATTTGGTGATAACCAACAAATACATCCATGAAAGTCATGAGTTCGTGGCCTGCTGTATTATCGACCAAATAATCGATATGCGGCATTGGGAAGTTATCTTTCGGACACGCCTTGTTTAAATCTGTGAAATCAATACATAGTCTCCAAGATCCATTAGACTTGCGGAAGAGCACAGGGTTCGCAAGCCATCTTGGGCATTTCACCTCTCGAATCAGTTTGTTGTCGAGCAACTTTTTGATTTCACTATTCATTGCCGCATACTTTTCCGGACTAAACTTTCTGCGCTTTTGGATAACTGGAGTTTGTATTGGATCAAGGTTGAGGGAATGGCATGCATGTTTTGGATCAATTCCAATCATGTCCTCGTGCGACCATGCGAACACATCCAAGTTTGCTTGAAGATAAGCAATCGTTTCTGTTCGAATTGGCTCAGGTAATTCTGAACCAATGAACACTTCTAACTCAGGTCTGTTCGGGTCGATGTTTATAGGCTCCAGTTGTTCGACAGGTGTTGCTCGTTTTCCTTTTTTGTTTCCACCGAGGATCTTGAATGGACCCCCGGTGTTCGTCATCAACCTCCATGGGTTCGAAACCTATGCGAGGTTCTAGGTCCGTTGGCTCGCTTAGCGGATCAATATTCATTAGATCTGGGAGATCTGGGACATTCTGTGTGTTCACGCATTCTGTGTTCGCGTGGGGGAGCTGTGCTCGTCAAATTTGTGTTCGCCAAAGATATGTTCGAACATGTTGCTAACATATTTGCCTGTTGGCTTGACTCACCGATCTCCCATGTTCGCTCCATCATGTTAACAATATTTTATTTTCCTGGTGCACATGATAGCAAACAATCTCGAGCTTTCTTCTGATCTCCTTTTACGCTACCTGTTCCATCTTGTGTTGGAAATTTAACACAGTAGTAATACGTAGAACAGGCCGCTTTAAATTCCTAAATAAACGGGCGACCTAGGAACCCGTTATAAGTAGATGGAGCATCGACGATTACAAAATCTAGCATTCTAGTTCGTCGGATGTCCGGATTCAGAGTTGATTCTAACTCGACTCCTAACCTAATCATACCATAGGGTCGGGTTACAGATTCCCCAAAACCCATTATGGTATGATCACATGGTTCAATATAACTGCTCAAGTCCCCAACTTGCTTTTCCATCTGGTGAAGGGTGTTGACGAACAAAATGTTCGCATAAGCTCCGGTATCAACCAGGAGGCGGTGCACCTTCAACCCGAGGAGACGAGCACTAATGGTTAAGGAGTCATTGTGGGGAGTTATTATACCGTCGAGATCGTCGTCTGAAAACATGATTTGGTGTGAGGGTGGCGTGCTAGCTGATGTGCTCGCCACCTTTACCTGATGAATGCTTTGCATGGCACGCATCTCCATCTTCTTACGTTTGTTCGATAATGATGGTGCCTGGTAACATCCACCCACTGGACCATATTCATGACGTATCATGTGAATCTCTTGACTTTCTCGATCTCTTCCCATAGTAGGAGGCCCTCTTTTGGGTATTTCAGACCTTTTACGTGATTTTTCGGAATCACTGTCAGATGTTTGTTTGGCTTTACGTTTACCCCTTCGATCTTCTATTTTTTCTGTTCGGGAGTCTCTGCTCGCCGGCTTTTTTAAGAATCGGGTAAGACGATTATCTTCGTATAGCTTCCAAAGTTGGCGGAGTAAATCGTGACAATCTTCTGTATTGTGCCCGATGTACTCGTGGTAGTTACAATATTTGGAAGCATTGAGCCGATGTTTGTCCATTATAATTCTTCTCGGCCTATCCAACATGTCCCAATCTCTAATTTTGGTTAAAAATTGTTTTCATTTGAAACGCCTCGAAGAAGACTTCGGGCGTTTTGTACTTCTTTTTCTTGAATGGCTTGAAAGAGCCTGGGGGTTTGTACCCCCCTTCATTCATCACTTTTTTCCCAAAAACTTTCCTAGTTGTAGGTTCCTGACCCAATCGTGATTGGGCGAGCAAATCTTGCATGGCTATGATTTTGGCCGCTCGCTCTCGGAACTCTGAATATGTGTTCGGCCAGTCTTGATGCATGGCCTTCCACATGTCGATGTTTAGAGTCGGGCCCCACCCACCGCGAGGATCTTGGCATCCTCTTCAACTGGGGCCCCATCATACAAATATTTATCAAATCTTTCGATGTATGCTCGATCAGACTCACCTTTTAGTTGGGAAAAATGTGTCAACCTTTGTTTTGGCGCTGGGCGAGCACACATGGATGAAAAGTGGGACATAAATTATTGTCCCAATTGAGCGAAAGATGTGATAGACGCAGCGGGCAAAGTAGAAAACCATCTATGTGCCCGATCACCCAAAGTCATGGGGAATGATCGGCACTGCGTTGCGTCTGTGGCCCCCATCGCGATCATAAAGTCTGAGTATTTGCTGAGATGGACATGAGGGTCAGACTCAGCATCGAACATGGGGATTGGTGGTCGAGTCTTCGCTACTTTCTCTTGTACTTCAGTCGCCATGATCGCCGGTGATAGTGGCGAGCAGGGTATTGTGCTCGCCCGAGGGTGGCCTTTGGTCGCGGCCAGGTCGGCCTGTAATCCCTCGATGGCTTTCTGCATTTCCGCAAATTTTGTGGAACTGACAGACTTGGATCGGGGCTGTTTCCCATCATGAGGACCCAGTGGGTCATGCTCGTGATGGGGCAGTCCCCCTTTACAAGCTTGTTCTTGACTACCCAATCGATGATGGATAGACAATTTTGTTCCTGCCGATTTTTGTTCGGCATGCGGACGATCATGAAGACCTGAGTGTGCGGGCATGTTTATTGGTTGTTCCTTCCCTGGATCCTGTCGCCTATTATTGCCGATTCGGTCTTTGGCGGAGAGCCTCAAGCGTCCAAACGCTGAAGGTCTAAACCCCTGAGGCTGTTCGTCATCAGACGTATCATCGGCTTTTTTATTCGCCCGCTTCGCAGTTTTCTTTTTAACTTGCTTGCTATCAAGTGTACGCGAGCATCGTTCTTCATCTTCTTGAGTTTTTAGCTTAGCCAACTCTTTTTCGGCCCTCTCTTTCTGTGCTCGCAACAAGAAAGTGATGGCCTTTGTTGTGGCCGCCGGATCATTGGCAATATCCTCAAGATTGATGGTCTCCCCTATCTGATCTTTGTAAGGCTGGCATTGAGCCTCTTTCCGATTATGTGGTCGGCTTTGTCCCGACCTCTCCGTTTGTGTGTTCCTAGATTGAGGCATTTTATTTCTTTTTTCTGCCTCGGCTCACTAAGGGTTTGTGTATGGGTTGGTTTTTTGGTGAAGTTACCCTTCTTCTAGCGCCAATTGTTGCGAGTCGTTTTATTTGAGGAATATGATGTGGCTATTTCGATAACAACTCATAAACAAAACATGCACGTGTAAAACAAACTGTAAATAAGATGAATTTGTTGACCCAGATCGTCAGGAAATGACTACTCTGGGGGCATACCAAGTCAGGATGTGGTATTGCGAGCTTTACACGTACAATATTTGATACACCTTATGAAGATGAATCATTACAGATGAAGATAATTTGGAGAGTTAGCCTCTGAGTGCTAGGGTTTCTCGTATGCATAAATGATCACTCGAATTTTTCTGCTCCTCACCTCTCTCTAGAATTTCTTGTGTGGGTATGACTTTTTCTGGGAAATTTTTCTGAACCTTTTTCTTTTTCTTTTTTCTTCCTTTTATAGCACTCCGACAAGCATGAGATGAGTTGGCAAGCATGAGCTGGAGACTTCGGGTCATGCAAGAATCCCTATGATATTGCCACGTTCCCAACTTCGTCTTCTAGATTGATCTTGGAGCTTGCTTGTCTGTAAGGCACTCTTTTGGTCGTCCAAATTAATCTTTTGCTCGGTTGGATGCTTTGTTCGCCCCTTTAACCATATCAGTTTCATGCTGGAATACTGTCCTCCTCGAGCATACTGAGCCCTCAGGATGTCTGGGTCTTCGGGATATCTGAGCGGCAAGCACTCTGACCCTTCAGGATGCCCGAGTCTTGAAAAGTTGTCTTTGCGAAAGATCTTGACCCTCGGGATATCCCGAGCTTTTCGGGATATCGAGTTCTTGAGCATACCTTGACCCTCGGGATATCCGAGCCTTTCGGGATTTTGAGCCTTCGCGAGCATCTATGACCCTCGGGATATCTCGAGCCTTTCAGATATCTGAAGTTCTTGAAAGCATCTTGACCCTCAGGATATCTGAGCCTTTCAGGATATCTGAGTATTTTTGGCCGCCTGAGTCCTCAGATTTGTTTGTGGCCTTCTTGACTTAGCTCATTTGATTCTGTCTTTCCTGATCTGAGTGGTGAGTATGTTTGTTTTAGGCGTCATGAGGCGAACTGGCCGGACAAACTTGTTTGGTCAACGGACGACGAGCATATTTGTCCACCGGGTATGATTATTTTAAAGAATATTACACTTGTCGCTCTTACGTGTTCGATTATTCCTGAGTTATTATATCGAACACAACAAAGTATAAATTTTCTCAAATTAATTATTACTAAAAGGTACAATTTTTTAATTATTACTTTATGGTACAATTATACTTATACATACGTAATTGAATTTGTACTTTCGATCACATAATGTGTAAATTCTAGTAGTATGTACAAAAAATTATGTTTTAAAATAATAAGTAGAGACTTTGTAACTTTTGGACAATCTTACAAAATTTTCAACCCGATTGGGCTTATTCGAGTTCGATTGTTCTACATTTACAAATTTTAAAACATATTGTCTCATATTTACAGATTTTAACACATATTTTTTTATATTTACATATTTTAAAATATATTATCCTATATTTCCAAACCCGTAAAATTATTGTCCATAAAACACCATCCCCTAAGTTATTAGCCTTAAAAACATTATTTCTCCAAAAAGATCAATATTAAAAAAGTAAAAGTTACCAGCTAAAATTAAATTTGAAATTTATGTAAACGAATTGTGATATTAACTCGAATTTTTCCAACGAAACACTGCAAGTGGTGATCTGAGTTCATTGGGAGGATGAAAATAATATAAAATTAACTTTTGGAAAACTTTCCAAACAAATAATTTGGACGTAACTCGTATTTACCATTTGGTAATGTACTTCCATGTCTTAGTCTAAATAAGGAATGGTAAAAAAATGAATCGGTCCCATATGTTTATGCTACGATCTTGGATTATTTGACATATTTCAATAGATTTTTCTAACTCATTAAACTTGATTCGTATCATAACTTGAATAAGTTTAAATGTTCATAAATTAAAAATAAAATACACAGCATGAATCAGATCTATACAAATTTTTGACAAAAAAACTGAAAACAGGGAGAGAAGAAGTGCAAAGGGAACCAATTAAAGGCGGATTAAGATGAAGGACCACCCATTTAAAATGGTCCAACCCTAAAATGTGGGTTGAGTCGCTTTTGTATATTTATTTCCCCCTTTTTGATAATGACGCCAAAACATTAAAATATATGCACTTTTATAGAGATCGGGTTTTTGATTTAAAAGATCAGTTCAGGTGGTCACTTTGAAAAGTTGTGAACGTTTGAACTCCTGCTCTGATACCAATTGATGGTATCAGTTCAGAAATCCACATTGAAAAATAGTGACCTTTTGAACAACCTGCTCTGATACCAATTGATGGTCCCGATTTGAAAACCCAAGAACGCGGAAAATACCATGTAATGCATATAAAATAGGGGTGAGGGCAGAGTGATTCCAATTTTTTTTTTTAAGAACGATGTGTGTTTTGCTTATAATCTAATGCATAAGGCAAATAATAACATAAAGCAGTAAAGAACACACAATTTTATAGTGGTTCGGACAACTCGTCCTACATCCACTCTTTCCTTCATGGGGCACCGACTTAACCAACTGGACTTAGTTTACCGTGTTAGTCCAACACCCAACAGATGTTTACCGAGTTCACACTCAAACGGGACTTATCACCCTCACGGGATCGCTTATAGATGTTTAATGAAGTTCTCACTCAAACGGGACTTATCACCCTCACGGGATTGCCTAGATGTTTATTGAGTTCCCACTCACCTACAAACTTAACCTATCAAACCCGATTTTGGTAAGGTTTTGTTTGGTTTCAACTAGGGTGAGATTTTCCCTTACATTTGTTTAGCCTCAATGCTAAGGGTGGGAAAATCTCTCTAAGCTTAGGATATGACATTTTTGCTTAGATACAATGAAGAACACTCTTGGGTAAATTTGGATATGTAATGCTCTGTGTTCTTGAATGGAGTTGCTTGAATATTTGGCTTTTAATTTCACTTTGCGGATCCTCCATTGTCTTCTTTTTGAAGATAGTGCAATGTATTTATAGTGTGGATTTGAATATTACCGTTGGAGAGTAATATTCAAATCCATACTAATAATCTTCCAAATTTTTTTTGTCCTTTTTGCCTTTGTTGTTTGCGGCTTTATGTCACATCCATATATGTTGTTATCTTCTTATTGATCACCGCTTTTGTGTCTAACGGATCCGATCATTTCACGGACATCGTTCATTGCTTAATTCGTCGTCACGATCCGGGTCCGAAAACGACCAGATTTTCGGTGTCTTTGAAATCACTGCTCATCGCTCTTGAAATCACTTGTTCATCGATTCTAAAATCATCGTGTTCATCGGCCATAAATCACTGCTTCATCCGAATCGATTTTTACTTGTTCATCGGGTTCGATTTCACGAACCGATTTTACTGTTCATCGGGCTGATTTACGTCATCACGATCGATCCGATCACCACGATCGACGATCAATGAATAGTCCGTCCGACTGCATCTGATCGTGATGAGCAAAATCGCATCGAAAAAATCAAGTCATGATGAATCGGCCATGATGATCACCGCTATGGCGAATCGCTGTCGAAAGGATCACCAATCATACCATCTGATAAAGAAATCAGAAACCGCATTGCGACAGCACTGCCAGACGTCGATTAACTTCGAACTCATCCTTCTCATCTGATCTTGATCAGCCTCGTCTGCGACCTCGTCGATCTCGATCATCTTCGCCCCGATTTCATGAGTTCCCCCTTAACTTGTTCTTCCGTTCCCCCTCAACTTGTTATCTGTAAATTAGCTTCAAAAAACACAAGTTGATAATGTTTTGGCATAATTAATCAAAACTAAAATATCCCAACAAAGGAAGATGGTCCACCCATTTAAGATACTTCCTTCTTTTTTATTTCACATCGCTTTAGCCTTTTGAATTATTTTTGAAATAGATATCGTTCTGATATTTTATCTCCCTTTATTTCATATTTATCTTTAATATTGTAATTTCAAATTTCCTGCAAATGTGTTGTGTGTTTAATTTTTCAACCAATAATATTTATTGTTAAGAATATTTAAATAATATTAGTTAAGGTTAATTTTGGAAAAAAATAAATATATCCTTAATTTGTTTTAAAAACCCCAGAATGACATCTATTAAAAAAAGGAGGGAGTATACAAATTGTTGTGTAAGATATGTTTTGATTCATGATTTATGAATCAGCAATATTAAGGTCCACATTTTAGCTAATTAATTAAGGATTAAATCAAGTCATTTACGAAGACTAAATCAAAGATGATCGACTTTCAAATTCAAATTGGAAATAAATATCTTTATTTATACAAGAAATACCCGAACCTGCCGGCTTCATCAAATTTGGAAAAAAATCGTGGATCAAGGAAGAGAGTCTTGGAAAAAAATCAAGGAGATTTCCTAATTCCTATTAAGATTTTTTTGTAGAACCACATCAAGAATTATGTATTCATGGTGTTGAGGGAAATTAAATAAAAGGATTAATTCCGCACCTCTCTACAAGTTCGAGTTTTTAGATGAGATTGAATTGTTTTATGGTATCAGAGTCTCTGGCTCAACCCAGATCTTGGGTTCGATTCCCCGTGAATCGAAAACACTCCATCCATTTAAATTGTCCACTCGTTGGGCCTCCTCCCCAGAGGGGCAGAGACAATGATTCGGCCCACGAGTGAGGGGGAGTGTGGATGGAAATTAAATGACTTCCTTCCCAGAGGGCAGGGGTAATGATTCGGCCCACAAGTGAGGGGGAGTGTGGACGGAAATTAAATGAGACTTCCTCCCCAGAGGGCAGACGGAAATTAAATAAGGCCCATGAGTGAGGGGAGTGTTGAGGGAAATTAAATAATGACTACAAGTTAAATTGTCCACTCGTTGGGTCTCCTCCCCAGAGGGCAGAGACAATTATTCGGCCAACGAGTGAGGGGGAGTGTTGACGGAAATTAAATAAGGCTTCCTTCCCAGAGGGCAGAGGCGGGGAGCGTTGAGGGAAATTAAATAAACAACAACAAATTCGAGCTTTTAGATGAGACAAAATTATTTCACATGGGATAATTATGTGTTACTTCGTGATGATGATTTTTTTTATTTTTTTTACTAATTTAATGGTGCAATCTGATTGTTTGAATCTTTACTTACTACAGTTGATCACAAAATTAGAAGGAGAAGCAGATAAAAAACAGAGAGGGGAACCGGATGAAATTAAAGAGAGAGTCGTTTTGTTCTTACAGTAACACACATTTCTCTTCATAGTAACACTATTTTCAATACCTTACAAACATATATGTGTACTGAAAAATAAGTATGTGTTATTTGTCATTACAGTAACACATATATGTACTTACAGTAACACATGTTTGCTCTTATAATAACACAGATCTCGTAGCGAGTTCGGATGTTTTGTGTTTGCACGAATTTTATAGGAAAAATGTGTTTGACCCAATTCGACATGAAAATGAGTTTTGTTGTTCTATCTTTTCGCGAATTTTAAAAAAATATTTGTTTGACCCGATCCGACTTGTACAAAATCTGTAATTTTTTTGTTTTGTATTAATTCTGATCCGCAGGTCATATTCACAATTCGTAAATCCATAAAATATTTCAAATAAAATTTTACCTTAATTATAATTATTTTATTAAAATGATTGTTGTATGTGCAAAGGTGTTGCTCAGGTTTATGCTATGCTACATTGTGCTTTAACCTATAATGTGTTGTACAACATATAAAATTATGTAATACATTTATATTAAAGCATATTCGTGTTGCTTAATAATTGAGAAAATCATGAAAGCGATTAAAAAATAATTGTGGGACATATTTATAATAAATAGGCATGCCCTTGGTGGCATTAAACTTTTCACAAAATGTCACCCGTTTTAGAAGCCTAAATAGCAACTAATGTAATGATTGTGGGGTACATTTTATAAAGAAAAAAGAAATAAGAAGTTGGGAGCTGTATCATGAATTTATTGGTTTAAAAAATTATTAATTCTTAAAGTCCTTTTCACATCTACCCCCAAATCATTATATTGCATTATATCGAGACCTGGTGGTTTATCCCCTTTGAACAATAGGGTTTTTCTTTTCTTATTATGTTTTCGTCTTATAATAGTTGATTTTGTTGTCATCTTATAATTCATGTTGGGAGCATCTTGACTCCTTTTTACCACTTTATGCCAAGATTTGTGTAAAGCACTTGAATTGATTTAGTATGTGCATCGAATAAAACCTTGCAGATTTGAGTGATGTATTGGATGTAGATAATTGGATGCTGAACTGATCTCTATCTTTCTTTTAAGCCGCCAAGAAAACCCTAAATCTTTAAAATCTTTCCAAATTTCTATTTCTTCTATTTTAGTTTATGGAAAAGAAAAAAATGGAGAAAGAAGGAAGCAAATATATGTTTGACGGAGAAGAAGGAAGCAAATATATGGGTGTGTGTATAATTAATAGTGGATGCAAATAATAATTTAGGGATATAATTGTAAATTAATAGGTGGGTGTATTAAGTAAAATTTGAAAATAAATAAAATATGAGGGAGGTGTATTAAGTAATTGGTGAACTTAGCAAATTAGCGGGTGTGGATAGCCGCGCCCTATATAAAATTCACCAGTGCACTTTATTATTAATTTATTAGTGAAAAATAAATTTAAAATCAATATAATGCATGATTTTTGCTAGAACAAATTAAGTACACGTCTACTCAGAAATTTATGGACACTACAAAAAAACGCTGATTTAACGAGGGAGTTTAAAGAGGGGAAATAAACCCTCGTTAATTACCGAGGGTTTTAACGAGGGTACTAATTCACTAGGGCTTTAACGAGGGTAAAATATTAACGAGGGCCTTCCCCCTCGGCAAAGTTGAGGTGTCAGATAGCGAGGGTGAGCTGCCCTCGGTAAACATCAGCTGACAGGTCACGAGGGTTCGAAATCCTCGCCAAATTCTGCATGCCTGCTCACGAGGGTTGAAAACCCTCGTCAATTTGGAAATCTTAGTAATAACATTGATTTATGCCTAACGTCGTGTACGTAATTGAGCTGGAACTTGGAAAAAATAATAAACTCAAGCTAAACAATAAGGAGCCAGGGGGAGTATTTAAATTCAATTTGTAAATAACCTGAAAACATAATTTGAATAATAAGTTTTGAGCTTACTAGTTATGCTATTGAAGATTGAATTTGAGCTCGATCTCATAAGCATGGTAATTGTTAGTCCCGATTTTAAACCCATTTTACGCGTGCGAAAGTAAAACATGATATTCGATGCATATAAAACAGGGGTGAGGGCAGAGTGATTCCAATTTTTTTTTTTGCTTTTAAGAACGATGTGTGTTTTGCTTATAAACAAATGCATATGGCAAGTAAGAACATAAAGCAGTAAACAACACACGATTTTATAGTGGTTCGGAGTCCAACTCCTACATCCACTCATCCCTATCAACAGGGGCACCTACTTAACCAACTGGACTTAGTTTAACGTGTTAGTCCAACACCCAACAGATGTTTACCGAGTTCACACTCAAACGGGACTTATCACCCTCACGGGATTGCCTACCCTCCCTTTCGGGATTGCTAGATGTTTACAGAGTTCACACTCACCTACAAACTTAACCGACTGATTTGGGTAAGGTTTGTTTAGTTTCCAACTAGGTTGAGATTTTCCCTTACATTTATTTAGCCTCAATGCTAAGGTTGGGAAAATCTCTCTAAGCTTAGGATATGGCATTTATGCTTAGATCTAGGGTAGAACACTTTTGGGTATATGCGTGTATTTCTTGTTCTGTGTTCTATGGTGGAAAGGCTAGATGATTTGGCTCTGAGTTCACACTTCCACACCAATAATGAAGGAAGAACTTGTACTTATAGTGTGGATTTGAATGTTACCGTTGGAGAGAATCACATTCAAATCCATACTAT
Organism: Stenogyne calaminthoides; assembly: GCA_037126765.1. Taxonomy (NCBI): domain Eukaryota; kingdom Viridiplantae; phylum Streptophyta; class Magnoliopsida; order Lamiales; family Lamiaceae; genus Stenogyne; species Stenogyne calaminthoides. The sequence continues at coordinate 37,707,147 of JBBCBC010000002.1, forward strand.
TCTTTGTAGGTTCTGCAGCTTTTCCAGGCTGGTTGTCTTCCTCTCATTGGTCCACGTCAGCTGATTCAACGGCTATATTCCTCAGATTCCTCGCCTTGGAACCATTCAGGATCTCTCGAGCCTCGAGTCTTCGATTACTGCTACGAGCCTTGGTCAATCCGAGCCTTCACCGACTTCTCTTGGCGGACCTTATCCGATCGGGCATATCGACACACTCATTTGGTGACCGAGTTGATTCTTCTGTTCGAACAATCGACCCTCGGTCACTAGCACTTTTCAGTAATCGATCATCGATGGCGTTCGATTCTCGATGAATATGACTTGGATGACTTCTCTTCGATGACTTCTTTCCCGATCCGGTATCGCAGTTTACGGTTCTCGATATCGATTTCTTCTCGCTTTGATCCGATCGGCTCATATGATCGGATCGATTATAGCATCAGTCGACATATCGATATATCTGCATCAGTTAGTACATCGAGTTAGCATATTAGGTTAGCATATCGGTTTAGCACATCGATCTCAATCGCGTCGATCTTGATCATCCGCTTTCATCTTCATATCGATCTTGATCACGTCGATCTCGATCGGTCTCATCTGCTCCTCTTCCGATCTGCAACCTTCTCTTGATCTTACGTCGGTTTCTTTACGATCGGCTTATGCGCTCTTGATCACCCGGATCGGCTCATCCGTTCTTCCGATCATCGATCAGTCCATTCAGTCATCCGATCAATCATCCGGTCATCGATCTTCCGATCACCGGCTTAGCTTATCTTCCTTCCGATTTTGCTTTCGGCTCATCGATTAACTCCGAACTCATCTTACTCATCGATCTCGATCGGTCTCGCTCTCTTGACCTCGTCGATCTCGATCATCTTCTTCGATTTCGTGAGTTCCCCTCAATTTGTTCTCTCGTTCCCCTCAACTTGTTATCTCGTAGATTAGCTTCAAAAACACAAGTTGATAATGTTTTGGCATAATTCATCAAAACTAAAATATCCCAACAATTTCCCCCTTTTTGATAATGACGCCAAAACATTAAAATATATGCATTTTTACAGAGATCGGGTTTTTGTTTTCAAAGATCAGTTCAGATGGTTACTTTGAAATCAGTGAACCGTTTGAACTACCCGCTCTGATACCAATTGTTAGTCCCGATTTTAAACCCATTTTACGGCGTGCGAAAAGTAAAACATGATATTCGATGCATATAAAAGCGGGGGGCAAGAGGCGGTCCATTCGATTTTTTTTTTGCTTTTAAGAACGATGTGTGTTTTGCTTATAAACAAATGCATATGGCAAGTAAGAACATAAAGCGATAAACAACACCGCGATTTTATAGTGGTTCGGAGTCCAACTCCTACATCCACTCATCCCTATCAACGGGGGCACCTACTTAACCAACTGGACTTAGTTTAACGTGTTAGTCCAACACCCAACAGATGTTTACCGAGTTCACACTCAAACGGGACTTATCACCCTCACGGGGATTGCTTACCCTCCCTTTCGGGATTGCTAGATGTTCTGAGTTCACACTCACCTACAAACTTAACCGAATTTTGGGTAAGGTTTGTTTAGTTTCAACTAGGTTGAGATTTTCCCTTACATTTATTTAGCCTCAATGCTAAGGTTGGGAAAAATCTCTCTAAGCTTAGGATATGGCATTTATGCTTAGATCTAGGGTAGAACACTTTTGGGTATATCGTGTATTTCTTGTTACGTGTTCTATGGTGGAAAGGCTAGATGATTTGGCTCGAGTTCACACTTCCACACCAATAATGAAGGAAGAACTTGTACTTATAGTGTGGATTTGAATGTTACCGTTGGAGAGAATCACATTCAAATCCATACTATTCTTTGTAGGTTCTGCGGCTTTTCCAGTCGGTTGTCTTCCTCTCTCATTGGTCCACGTCGGTGATTCAACGGCTATATTCCTCGATTCCTCGCCTTGGAACCATTCAGGATCTCTCGAGCCTCAAAGTCTTCGATTACATTACGAGCCTTGGTCAATCCCGAGCCTTCACCGACTTCTCTTGAATGACCTTATCCGTCGATCAGCATCTTGACACTCAGTCGACCGAGTTCGATTCTTCGTCTTCGTACAATCGACCCTCAGTCACTAGCACTTTCGAGCTAACTGATCATCGATGGCGTTCGATTCTCGATGAATATGACTTGAGATGACTTCTCTTACGATGACTTCTTTCTCGATCTGGTATCAGATTTCGGTTCTCGATATCGATTTCTTCTCGCTGATCGATCAAATCGTATGATCGGTCGATTATAGCATCAGTCGACATATCGGTATCTCGCATCAGTTAGTACATCGAGGTTAGCATATTAGGTTAGCATATCGGTTTAGCACATCGATCTCAATCACGCGTCGATCTTGATCATCCGCTTTCATCTTCATATCTCGATCTTGATCACGTCGATCTCGATCGATCTCATCTCGCTCCTCTTCCGATCTGCAACCTTCTCTTACGATCTTACGGTCGGTTTCTTTACGATCGGCTTATGCGCTCTCTTCCGATCACCCGGATCGGCTCATCTGTTCTTCCGATCATCCGATCAGTCTGTTACCAGTCATCCGATCGGGTCATCTGTCATCGATCTTCGATCGGTGGGCAGCTTATCTTCTCTTCTGATTTTGCTCAGCTCATCAGTTAACTCCGGAACTCATCTTACTCATCGATCTCGTCGGTCTAAATCTCTATGACCTCGTCGATCTCGATTATCTTCTTCTGATTTTGTGAGTTCCCCTCAATTTGTTCTCTCGTTCCCCCTCAACTTGTTATCTGTAGATTAGCTTCAAAAACACAAGTTGATAATGTTTTGGCATAATTCATCAAAACTAAAATATCCCAACAGTAATTTATAAAACTTATGAGTATTAATTAATTTTTTAATTTTAAGATTTTTAATTAAAGTAGGATCAAATTAACAACTGTATTTGATTTTGAGAATATATATAAAATATTTATTTCACAATTTTATTATAAATATTTTAATTAAATCAAACACTTGTATTAATATATATATATATATATATATATATATATATATATATATCATATATAACAATCACTTGTATTATAAATGATATAAGAAATACCAAATAATATATGATACACAAATATTAAGAAAGACTTTGATAACCAATAATTAGTCTTGCCCAAACGGTTTGACAAAACACGCAAGGTCTCCACATACAAGGAGGGTAGTCTCTCGATATTTGTGCCTCCTAGTAGTAAACTTGGAAAGAAGGGTAAAATATCGATTGTTGACTTGGAGAAGCGAATAGCTTATACGTACGTGCTACTAAATTGCAACGAGGTGTGCACGTTTATGAGAATTGGTGTTAGTCTATGAGAATTGGTACATACATATATATATTGTGTGCACGTGTTGATTAATAGTGAAAAAAGAATATAAAAGTGATTATTTGACAATTTTATTGAAAATATTTTAATAAAAATGATCAATATAAGTTGTTAGGAGATGAATTTAATAAAGAAGTTTTGATTAGATCCCAAAACCCCTGAGTATGACATGTTCAGAATAATCTTGATAAACTGAGTCAGGTTTCAGTATAGATTGTTCAGGAAGTTATCTGCTCCATGTATAGTCAGCAGATATAGATCAGGTTAGTCTCAGAAGAAACCTGAGACTCAGAAGAATCTTGAGACTCAGAAGAAACCTGAGACTCAGAAGAAACCTGAGACTCAGATGAAACCTGAGACTAAGAAGAAACCTGAGACTCAGAAGAAACCTGAAGACTCGATGAAGTTCTTTGAAGACACCAAGACTCGATGAAGTTCTTTGAAAGACACCAAGACTCTTCGGTATCTTACTGAAGAGATCATGTTGAGAAGAAAGACATCAGAATGGAGAAAATTCATACTGATAAACAGAGAGCTGATATCTTGACTAAACTTTTGGCTGAATCAAGATTTCAGGAACTATCAGTTGAATTAGGAATGTTGGATCCAGGTGAAAAAAGCAAATCTGAAAAATTGAAGGTTTTCAGAAGCATGAAGTTTTCTCAGGTTTTTACTGAAAAACTCAGGATAAAATTGAGAGTCCTGAACACTGAGTCTTGGGAAACTCAGTAAGTCTGAAGTTCAAGACTTCGAAGATTATCTTGACATTTTATCAAGGTCAATACTCAGTAAAACTGGTGGAGAAAATTAGTCTGAAGAAGTATTTACTCATGCACCACATTTATTGCCTATCTGAATCTCAGTAATCATTGACAATAAATGACAAAACACTTGAAGATTGGGTGGGCGATGATATCCCCAGACATATTTTGTCTTTAGCTCAGGATCACCACTCTATGTAATTTCGATGATATGAGCTCTCAAAAAAAAAAAAAAAACTTTTTGAAACTTTATGTAATGTAAATGGATAGATCATTATGGTACGAAATATAATTATTTCCTGATAAAAATCCAAGATATATATTCTTGTAACCCCAAAAGAGTGAACCATAATTTCAATGGTTAAATGTACATGATCTTGAACTCAAAATCATGGACTTAAAACTCAACCAACATATATATCAGCCCTAAAGCTCATAATATGATTTTAAGTTTCAAAATTTAAATTTAATTGAGTTTTTTTTTTTTTTCAAACAAAAAGCCAGGTTATTTGCAAACATTGAATATCAGGAAGGACATCCACATGATCTGGAAGCTCATCCCAATAATAAGAATTCTCCTAATGACAAGAAATTCTTGCAAAAAAATGTGTCATTTTAATGGCATTCCGACTAACCCATTTCACTGCAAAGCCACTCCGCTCCGAACAAATGAACTTTCCATTGAGAATATAGTCCCCAAACGAGGATCTGTCTGTGATCGAGGAACTAAAAGCGTCACCGGGAACCTTAATTGAGTTGTGATGCTCGAAACTGAATGAAGTTTTTAAAAATTAATTTGAACCATTAAATTAATCTGCTTAAGTTGACTTGAGGAAATTCAAACTTGAATCTTCATGTGGTGTAGGCTTGGGACTTAGGAGTATGCTCCTCTCTAGGTCTCAGGTTCGAATCTCCTTAATTGCGATCAACTCTTGAGATGAGTCAGTCCATACAGAGCTTCGCTCTGGCTTGAAGTGGGCCCCCCGCTAGTAGACGATGAGTTCTGGTCTCCCAGATTAGTCGGTCTTCGAGCCGATACCAAGTTATAAAAAAAAAACTTGAATCTTCAAAATTTGATTCAAATCAATCATATCTCAAGGCATAGCTCAATTTGAACTAGAAAAAAAAATATTTTAAAGTATAAATTTTCTCAAATTATTACTAAAAGGTACAATTTTTTAATTATTACTTTATGGTACAATTATACTTATACATACGTAATTGAATTTGTACATTCGATCACATAATGTGTAAATTCTAGTAGTATGTACAAAAAATTATGTTTTAAAATAATAAGTAGAGACTTTGTAACTTTTGGACAATCTTACAAAATTTTCAGCCCGATTGGGCTTATTCGAGTTCGATTGTTCTACATTTACAAATTTTAAAACATATTGTCTCATATTTACAGATTTTAACACATATTTTCTTATATTTACATATTTTAAAATATATTATCCTATATTTCCAAACCCGTAAAATTATTGTCCATAAAACACCATCCCCTAAGTTATTAGCCTTAAAAACATTATTTCTCCAAAAAGATCAATATTAAAAAAGTAAAAGTTACAAGCTAAAATTAAATTTGAAATTTATGTAAGCGAATTGTGATATTAACTCGAATTTTTCCAACGAAACACTGCAAGTGGTGATCTGAGTTCATTGGGAGGATGAAAATAATATAAAATTAACTTTTGGAAAACTTTCCAAACAAATAATTTGGACGTAACTCGTATTTACCATTTGGTAATGTACTTCCATGTCTTAGTCTAAATAAGAAACGGTAAAAAAATGAATCGGTCCCATGAACCATGTTTATGCTACGATCTTGGATTATTTGACATATTTCAATAGATTTTTCTAACTCATTAAACTTGATTCGTATCATAACTTGAATAAGTTTAAATGTCCATAAATAAAAATAAAATACACAGCATGAATCAGATCTATACAAATTTTTGACAAATAAGGCCCACGAGTGAGGGGGAGTGTGGACGGAAATTAAATGAGACTTCCTCCCCAGAGGGCAGACGGAAATTAAATAAGGCCCACGAGTGAGGGGGAGTGTTGAGGGAAATTAAATAATGACTACAAGTTAAATTGTCCACTCGTTGGGTCTCCTCCCTAGAGGGCAGAGACAATTATTCGGCCAACGAGTGAGGGGGAGTGTTGACGGAAATTAAATAAGGCTTCCTTCCCTGAGGGCAGAGGCGGGGAGTGTTGAGGGAAATTAAATAAACGACAACAAATTCGAGCTTTTAGATGAGACGAAATTCTTTCACATGGGTTAATTATGAACTATTCAAGTCCTGCATGATAAAATCAAATTATGGAAGAAAGATAAAACTTTTTTTTTTTTTAAACGAATTTTTATAATTTGAAATGTAAAAATAAAAATAGAAGGTTATTCACAGTAGTTGGAGGTTCGACTCAATAATGAGTGCATGGAAAAGATCAGACGCTCTAACAAAACGATGAACCAAATCATTATTTTTTTTATGAACAAGACGAACCACGTAATCATTATGCTGCCGAAATGTAGTCATTGCAAACGTAAAAATAATATGCTTCACAATTTCCCTCATTCTTTTGCGTGCCTCAGCAAGGGTTAAATTGTAATTTTTAGGATTAAGCATGATATTTTGTCATTCTTTAAAAGTGAAATTGATCATCATGAATTAGGAAAGTCATGAATCTGTAGACCACATATCGTATAATTGCTTCTTCTTTTGACGCATCAACTCCATACACCACCACCGAATCTTCTCCGGATCAACCATCCCCTGCTTATAGTAATGCTCACCCGATTCGCCACCTCCAAGTTGCACTCACCGGTCCACCATGCTCACTACATATCCAACACTCCCCTTTTTCGATTTGAATTTTGAAGCATACATTTTTTTATTTAAAAAAAAAATAAAATCACAAAACAATACGAAAAAGAATAAAATGGAAACTCTTTAACTTAGTAGAGAAATCAGACACTCTCAACTAAGGAGAGGAAGTTAAAAGTTCTCAACTTAGGAGAAATTTGGTGATAGAAATTTCGGCGGCAATGAACAAGACCTGGGGCGGACGCAGAAATATAGTTCAGGCAGAACAAAAATTAATCGAAAAAAATATATAAAAAGTCACAATTAATTAATACTTTGAATTTCAACTGACCACGTTGGTTTGTTAAATTATCATTCATTAATTCATTCATTATCTTGTCTAATTTTTACACTATAAAAAAATTAAGGAATTGACTACGAATTTTTTTAACATGACTATAGAATTTTCCAACAAAATAATTTTGTCCTTAAATAGTGAGCATTGCCTATGGATTTTTAACATTCTAGTAGATAAACACATTCTCTACGAATTACTTACGAATTCTAATTAAGACAAATTAATACATTTATAATTTTCGTAGACAAATAAATTATCTACACAAGTTATTTCGTGGGCAATTACATTTATAATTTTGAATTGCTTACAAATAAATTTACCTATGAATTATATAGAGGATCGAAAAAGTCTATATGATTAGGAAAATTTGTACATTAATCCTCACTATTTAGAAACGAAATTATTTTTGTTGAAAATTTCGTAAAAATATTATAAAATTTCGTAGGCGATTATCTATTTTTTATAATATTAAGTATTTATGAAATTTTAAAATTGTTTAGGGTTATATCATATTTTAAAATAAAAATTGAGTTAGAGGCAATTCAATGTAGGTCTGCCCATGAAAAAGGCACGTACGCTGCTACGCACATTATGTAGGGAGGAAACTGGAAAGTGTATTAGACTCAGGAATATACAAAAAGGTAGGGAGGGATACAAACGAGGCATCAATGCCCCCTTTGCAGAGAATTTTGAAAATCATTATCTTTAATTAATTCTTCTTACAAATTAAATCCTTCAACATGTCCATTCAAAAATAGGCAAAAACTCATGTGAGACCCTCTTACCATACTATCATTGTCACTTTTTATTAAAAAGGCTATTATATTTTATTATAAAATCTGTCATTTTCCAAAATTTTATTTAAAAATATATACTCCCTTCATACCTGTATAATTTTTCCCCTTTATTGGGTGCTTTAATTAAAGAATAATAATAAAAGTGAAGGCTAGTTTTGAGTATGTGGAGATATGAAAAAGGGATGTGGAATAGTGAGCTAGAGACATTTTTTTTAAAAGTAGGTCTCCAGTGAAACTTGTTTATAGTATAATATTGATATCACTACACTTATAAATTAATATATTAACACTTATCAATTGATACTAATACACTTTTAAATGTGATCATAACATTAAATGTTATAGGTACTAATATATAAGAGTAATAGTATCAATTTACAGATGTAATTAATTTCATAGGAGAATTTGTGTTTTTGTAATATTATGTGAAAAATGAGATAAAAATTATGAATAATGAAATTATTTTTTCTATTTATAAAAGAAAAATTTATTGTGGAACGAATTAAAAATAAAAATGAAAATTTTATAATAAGACGGAGAGAATTCTTTACATGCAATTTTTGAAAAGTGTTGCACCGATGCGTACTTCAGGGGCGGATACAATTAAGAACAAAGGGGTACAAGTGCATCCCCAAAATGAAAATTCCACCCTTAATATATATGTTTTAGAAAGAATTGTACCCAATAAATTTATAGAAATATCCTTAGTCAAAGGTGATAAAGAAAGTTAATATATAACATTCACATCTCTGTCTTTAATGTCTCAATTCCAACTTTTACATTTTAAATTTTATTTATTTCCTATTTTATCTTATATAGTGTTGACTCGCAAGTCACACTTCTTCTCTTTGAAGATAAACTGATTTAAAAAAAAAAAAAACTTTAGTAGTTTAATATGATTCAAGTTTATTATTGATTTCATTTCGGATTAATTTGTTAAAATATTTTAATTTGAATTTGTGAGTTATGAATTAGGGTTTATGTTGATCTCACTACATAGGTATATTAAATAACTTTAATTAAGATACATTTTGTTGGTCCCGGTGCTAACGAGTCTCACACGTGTATGAAGGGGGGAATACACGTGTTCAGTGCTTTTTAAAAATTTTCTTTCATTGAGGTCAGATGGGTCAGGTTATCCTGATAATGTTGCCCTGAGAAGCACAAATCGCCCTGAGTCAAAGTCTACTGAGACAATGATCCCGAGTTGCTTTCAGAAGCTTCAGATTAGCCCAACTGATCCTGAATTTATCAGAGATCCTGAGGAGCTTGGATCAGATAATTATCTTACTGAACACTCAGTAGAGTTAGTTCAGTTTGGTAACTATATGTTCTAGCTACTCAAGCGTGCGGAATGGTTGGCCCTAAGTTTATACTCGTTTTAGCTTTGCTGAAATATCTTCTTCCTTTAATAAAACAAAGGATTAAGGTTTGTGACTAATTTATGCGATTCGAAGGATTGGTTCCAATGAATATCGATGAAATATGCTTTCGATTAAAACCATGCAATGTATAATAATGCAAAGATGAAAGCAAACAACACAAAGAATTATAGTGGTTCGTAGACTCAAGCTCCTACGTCCACTCAATCGATCTTGAGAGAAATTCCTTAACCACTTCCTAAAAAGCTTTTCGGCTAACTCAATCGTAGCTTACTCACTTTTCTACTTTGAGTTTTCTAGCTGACTCACTGCAGCTTACTAACTCAAACACACACAAGTGTTCAGACTACCACAAGTAGCTTACTAACTTATTCTCTAGAGTTTTCTGGCTAACTCACTGTAGCTTACTAACTCTTTACAACTCTGACTCACCAACAAAACACACACAAACTACCTTAACAAAGGGTTTGGGTTTTGGGTTGGTTTCCAACTAGGGTGAGATATCCTTTACAATAAGAAAAAAAATGCAAAGGCTAGGATATCTCTTTCTAAGCTTTGGATATATCTATCAATCTAGGCTTAGAATAGTGAGCTCTCTCCAATGTGAAACATTTGGGAAATTCTAGGGTTTTTCGAGTGCTTCAATTTGCAATAATACAAATGAGCTCTTGAGTTGCTTTGAAATTTCCCGTACCTTTCAATGTGAAGGTTCACTGGTATTTATAGGCAACTTTCACCAAGGTCACTCTTTGAAAAACTATCCATTGGAAGAGATAGCTTCATGAGTTTTCTCTTCTGGTGTTTGATGAACGACTATTTTTAGGGTTTGAACACTCCCTTGCATGTTTTAGGAAATATACAGTCATGTAGCCAATCACAAATTTTTGCGATGCGAACTTAGTACTAATCGACATAATTCGGTGTCATGTCGCTTTCGATTAATCGATGAAAAAGTACAATGTTGTCTTCCTCTGATTGGTTCTTGTCTTCAGTAAATGTAGACAAACAAAACGGCTCTTTTTGGTCAATCTCTCTGAATGAGACAACCTTAAACAATACTTAGACTTAGTTTCTTTATCTGCATATGAATGTTTTGGGCAATATCTATTTTTTTGAGTATATATGTTTTTCTCAGTTTTGTAATCTTCACATAGATATTATTCAGTGCCTCCGAACATTCAGGTTATACTGGGTATCAGTATCTTACTGTGTCTTCAGTAACTACTGAGTCTTCAGTGTCTTCAGTGACATACTGAGTCTTCAGTGTCTTCTAAGTCTTTCAGAAACTTACTGAGTCTTCAGTGTCTTCTGAGTCTTCAGTATCTTACTGAGTCTTCAGTTACTCAGTTACCTTACTGAGTCGTCAGTTCTCAGTTACCTTACTGAGTCTTCAGTTCTCAGTTACCTTACTGAGTCTTCAGTTCTCAGTTACCTTACTGAGTCTTCAGTTTTCTTCTGAGTCTCAGGTTTCTTCAGAATCTAACCTGGTCTATATCTGCTGACTATACATGGTGCAGATAACTTCCTGAACAATCTATACTGAAACCTGACTCAGTCTATCAAGATTATCCTGAACATGTCATACTCAGGGGTTTTTGGATCTAATCAAAACTTCTTTATTAAATTCATCTCCCAACACATTTGTAATGACAGAGTATAGGGTGAACAAGTTTCACGATGAAACTGGTTAAGTAGTTTGACTTATATTATTAAAGAGTGTGACTTTTTACTATAAAGGGTGTGACTTTTTACTATAAATGGTATTACTCATAAAAGTGAAGGGTGTGACTTATATTGTAGCAGAGGGTATAGTAGTGATAACTGAAGGGTGTGACTTATATTATTAAAAAGTATGCTTGTAAAAGAAAAAAAAATCAGTTTAACGGTGAACAAGTTTCACATCATACCAACTCATTTGTAATACATTATTTCAAAATTGTTGTGATTAAGCCGTTTGACAGTTTTGTTATGATGTTTAGATTTGTGAATTTTTTATTTATTTTGTCTTTTAAATTATTCATTTCTATGTGAATTTTTATTTTGTAGTAGTAATCATGTTATATTCATAATTTGTAACATCATAATTTTTTTATTTATTAAAAATGATGGTTTTTTAACAAAACAAAAAATTATGATTGTGTCATAAATTGCTTCCAAAAAATAAAAACTCGACAAAACTCAAATGTAATTTTAATTCTATTTCAAAGATATGCATTTTTTATATAATATTTAAATTGAGTTGAGGGACAATTAATATTATACTAATAATATATTATCATAATTATATTATTGTACCCCCAAATTTGAAATTCTAGAACCACCCTGGTTGCACATACCTGACACGTGTTTTTCAACACTCACCTCTCAAGTATAAGAGGATCGTTGTGTGCCCGGTTAAATATCGATCCAAGGGACTATGTTGTGGAATATAGCCCAATTGCTATGTGTTGTCGCATGATTATAGTGTGAAACATGTTTGATTTCGATTTAAAACTAAATAACAACAAGACAATAAGATAGCAACTAGAGAATTTCAACAAGCAAATAAGAAAACAAGAAAGCAACAAACAATTTAGTTCCAAGTGAGAGAGAGGTGTTTGGGTGTTTTTCCTTGTGAGACGATTGTCAAAAGATCAATTATGGTGTTTGCCTCTATTTCCGGTTATTCCATAAGGGCGATCACTACACATATACCATTCCCGTACTTGGTAAGCCTAGGGTATGATATAATTTTAAATCCTAGGATCGAGAGGTGAATCTCCCTTTGCTAGCACGGGTAATTGCACAGATATGGTCCTCTAATTAACTAACTACTCCTTCACCGTGTGTTCCCACTTGTAGACTAAGGCTGATGCACCTTGTTGTGTACTAAAATATGAAGATTATGAGTTAAGATGTGGCTTAGTGATCTTAGTGACACAAACAATAAATGTGTAAAGTGGATGGTATTTATGTTATATGAATGCTTGAGAGAGTAAGAGTTTGAGCACTAAATATGCAAGAGGTTTTGTAAGGTATTAATTTATCTCATTTCTTGGTCATATATGACCCCTATTTATAAGGTTTGGGAGAGTGGAGCTCACTCTCCCGATTTACAAGGACAAATAGCCGAATTATAGCTCTGCCAAACATTAAATGCTACATGATTGATGTGACCCAGGTCGGAGGTCGCTGGGAGGTCGTTTGAGGTATTTAAGAGCTCGCGCACCTAGCTGGGACGTCGCCCGAGGCCAATCCAAATTTGCAGAGATTTAGCCGTCTACCTACTCATAGCTACTCATCATTACCATCCTTTACTGACACATCTCTGATTGAGGCCATTCTTAGGTAAGGCTCCTGGCGCTGCTCGTCTGCCACGGGTCCCATCCCCATTAATGCTCCATACTTGTGTCAGTGTGCGACCTGCGAGGTGCGTCCAGGTCGCATACCGGTGCTTGGCATGTCTTCGTTTCCATCCTTTATGCGAGGTGTTATACTTGTGCAAAATGTGGTCTGATCCTCCTCTGTTTCTTTCCAGGTCGGGCCCGACCTCGCGCCATATGCCCACAACAATAGCCCCTAGCTCATTCGCCTATGCTTGCCAAGGGGGATGAGCTATCCTTCTAGTTAATAACGTGAGGTGCGATGTCCGGTGGCTTCTTGCTGACGCGTGGTTGTTGTCTTGGAAATTGCTGAGCTATCCTTTCCCCTCTCGTTTTTCATTTTTCACTCTTCAAACTTTCGATAACTGCCTTGTTGCTCCGGCGATTCTTGTGCGAGCGGTTCCGGTGTTCATTTTTTTTTCAGGTAAGCCCTAGATCTCTTTCTTCTCTTCGTTTCCTGTGATTTGGTGAACAATGTCTGCCTCGAATCGGGAGGACTCGGGGAGCGCGGCCGAGAGTTCCGCTCTGATTGAGACGATTCGCCGGCGACGTGGCCACGGCGGGCCTGAAACTTCGGTATTAGAAGTTTCCTCAGAGACGGTGAGTGGAATTCCTGTGTTGGCTAGGGGTGAGGTCACATCGAGAAAACGCCTCCTTCGTCGGGCCGAGGGGGACTTCTTGGGGAGGTCTTCGGCCCCCGTCGCGTCGGAAACTCAGGTTTTGGAGATGGTGGGGGAGGAAGGGGATGAGCCTAGTTCGGGATCGATTGATCCAGCCGAGTTCAAATTCTTGTCGGACGAGGTCGTACCCGACGTGCCAAGTGATGATGACGAGATTGACGATGTTGATCGCAGGCTGCAGATAGAGGAGAGTATGTCTCAGTATTTTTGCTGCGGGTGAGGTAACTAGCTCGGTAACCGAGGCCGAGTTTTTTCTATGGAGAGAACAATTTCAAGTTCCCAGCGACGTCCACTTCTGGGTTCCCGGTTATAAGATTGATTATGCCGACCAGGTCCCTGATGGGTGTGTGGCGATGAACTATGACACAATGAAGGTTGGGCTCCATTTTCCGCTTCATCCTATTATTACTTTGCTGCTGTGGTTTTGGGGCCTAGCTCCGACACAAATCACTCCCAATGGGTGGAGCACCATCTTCGGGATCTTATCTCTGTTCGGCCGCATCCAACCTCGGGCGTTTTCTTCTGTCAAGGAAATGAATCTTCTCATCTCGCTGGCGAAGTGGGGTAAAGACCCCGGGTACTACTATGTGAAAGTCCACCCTCATATGGAAATAGTTGAGGACCTCCCTAGCAAGGTCCAAGACTGGAAAGAGAAGTGGTGGTTGGTAGGGGGAGCCTGGCAGAGTCCCGTCTTTTCCCTAGGAGCCCTCGGATATCGCAAGATTCCTCGCGACTATGTGATTCTTAAATGTAAGCTTTTTGCTTTTCCCTTTTCCATAATACTGATTTAACTTCTTCTCCCTATTGCAGCTCCCAAGAAATCCAAGGCATCCGAGCTCTCCCTTCCCTTCTTGGTCTGGCTGGTTCAGGTGTGCTTAATTGATCCGGATGAGAGGTCGCTGATCATCCTCCAACGGTTGAAGTGTCTGGAATTTGCGGGCCTAACTGTTCCACCTCGGTCGTCGCTGGACGCCGACCTTCCCGGTAAGCTTTTCGGGATTTTACTCCCGTTGACTCGACTTCTTTAGTTATTCTCTGGTCGTTTTTTTGATCTTCTTCTTGTCTTCAGTTTCCTTCATCGAGCCTATCTGTTTCACATCCTCCAAAGTTACCGACGAGATGCAAAACTTGAACGCCGAGGAGATGCGCGAAAAGGTTTCTCGCACCTTGGCTCTGTCCAGGCAGAGGGCGAGCCAGAAGAAGGATGTCGTGGTCGGTGGGGCCACTGGGACCCCCGCTCCGAGGACCAAAGCTATCGCCGCCCCCGACCGAGGCCGAAAAAAGGCTCTTGCTGAAGTGCGAGCAACCGAGGGGAGCTCCCCTAAACACATCCGGACGTCCGTGGAGATGGATGTGCTCCGGGACTTCCCGAGTGGGAAAGTGTTGGTCTCGGGTTCCGCAGGGACCCCTGATACGATTGTCGAGCTCACACAATGTCGGGCTCGCGTTCCCGATGATCGCACTTTCCTTGGGTGGAATCCGGATTTCCGCCAACGGTATACCTCGTTTTACTTATGACTTCATTTCTATATTTTATTTCGAGTGTACCATGTTTATGTGCGGTTGCCTTGCAGATACAAACTGGATGATGGAGTATTTCGGGGGGAGTCGACCCGCAACTACCTGTGGTGGCGAGCTCCTGCGGCCAATGACACCCACCCTTCCTACCTCCGCAGATAACCGAAGATGCTCCGAGGTCTTGGACTCTGGATCTCCATGAGGAAGCTCATACACAACACTTCTCCGAGAATCTGACCTCGGGGATTGCTCACTTGTGTCGTTCTTTGGCCTTCTTTGAACGGCCGAGCAAGATGGTCGCAAAGATCCAGCCCGTAAAGTCAAGCGCATTGCTCGTTGATGAAGGTGGACTTGGCCAAGTCATAGAAAGAGCGGGAGGCTGCTATCAATGCAAAAGCTGCGGCCGAGGAGAAGTTGAGAAATGTGACCCGGGAGCGGGACGAGCTGCAGAAGAAAATCTCCCAGATGGCGAAGGATCTCGAGTTCCAAGATCAAAAAGTGAAAGAGAGCATGGACAGGACTGCTGAGGTGGAGGCTCGGTGTCGCCGGTTAGAAGCTGAGGTCCATGACTTTCCGACCACTGTGAAATTGGAGCGCCATCATGCCTCCAACCTGGCCTATATCCACTCATTTTCTAATGTTGTTCAGGCTTGTCATCGAGCTGGCGACCTTGATGGAGCAAAAGTCGTGATGTCCGAGTTTTCACGGATACATGCGTAATAACCCCTGTTGCTCGGGAGGATGATCTTCCCATCAAAGACCTTCTTTGCCTTTGGTATGGAGTTCAGTTTCCTACCCCCAGGTGCTAATCTTTATGATCCCGAGGAGTTGCTCGGGCTGTTGAATGAAGAAAGGGATGATGGCCAGGATGGCGATGGTAGGGGGGTTGTTGGTGGTGATGATGGTCAGGTTGGCGTCGAGATTCCCGAGGTTGAGCAAAACACGATGACCAACCCTGTTGAGGGGACCTCGGATGGTCCGCCGAGCTGATTCCTAGGATGGTTTTTCTGCGGCAGTATGACAAATGCCTTCGGGAACCCTTTGTAATCGCCCTTCGGGGTTTTCTTATCAGCTAGTTAGGTTGCCCTTCGGGGTGTGTAAGTGTTTGCCCAAGGGGCGTAGGACTTCGCTGCCTTTGGGCGTTTATTAATGAAATCGCAGTTCCTTTTCATTTCTATCTTTCTCGCTTCCTGGTTTGAATGCTCATTTATTTCTTGCCAACACTTTGAGATCGGTGATTTTGTGTATCTTGTCTTCTCGAACATCTGGATAAAAAATCATAATGATAACAGATTTGTTAATTGATAGCGACTTGACTGTCGGCTTAGATAGGATATGCGACCGATGTCGACTTAGATAGGGTATGCGATATACTAGCCTTCACATATTCTTGGCTTAGCCGACTTAGACTTGGTATGCGACCGAGGTCGACTTAGGCTGGGTATGCGACATACTAGCCTTCACGTATTCTTGGCTTAGCCGACTTAGACTTGGTATGCGACCGAGGTCGACTTAAAATTTGGGTATCGACATACTAGCCTTCACATATTCTTGGTACTGACTTAGACTTGGTATCGACGACCAAAGGTTCAACTTAAGCTAACCGACTTAGACTTAGTATCTTGAATCCAGGTCGACTTAAAATTTGGGTATCGCGACATACTAGCCTTCACATATTCTTGGCTTAGCCGACTTAGATCGGGTATCGGTATCGATCGAGGTCGACTTAGGCTGGGTATGCGACATACTAGCCTTCACATATTCTTGGCTTAGCCGACTTAGACTTTTTCATTTGCGAATCTATTTATGATCGAACTCGTGAGAGGTCGGGGACCATTCCCCCAAGTTCGTAAATGGAAAAAGGTGGAGTGAGTTTGTGCTATAAGTCATAACTCATAGAGAACTATACAATCAATCTGGATTTTACAACTCATAGTTATTGGTAGAACTTCTTCAGGTAGGTCGCATTCCACGGACACATCCTGGGAATGCCTTTCAAGTCTTCGAGCTGGTAAGCCTCATTCGGCAGACATTTCGAAATCTTCATGGGTCCCTCCCAGGTTGGACCAAAAACAACTTTCTGGACATCGAAGATTCTTTTTAGAATGAGATCGCCGACCTTGAATCTTCGAATTTTCGCTTTTGAGTTGTAATATTTCTCTGACTTTTGTTTGTAGTTTGCGTTTCTTAAGTTGGCTTCCAATTTTTTTTCTTCGAGGAGGTCGAGGCTGAGAGATATGGCTTGATCATTGTCCTCTGTGACTGTCTGTGATGTTCGATGGCTTCTGACCACGACCTCGGCAGGTATGACTGCCTCCGTCCCGAAAGCCATAGCAAAAGGTGTTTCGCCCGTTGAATTTTGACAAGTGGTCCTATATGACCATAGGATGCTTGGAAGCTTGAAAGCTCACAATCCCTTTGACTCAATGAGTTGATTTTTCAGGGTGTGTTTGATTATTTTGTTCACAAACTTCAACTTTGCCCATTGAATTTGGGGGTGATAGGGGTGGAGAATAGACTGCGATTTTCCACTTCGTGAAAAAGGCATCGATCTCGAAACCATCGAATTGCTTCCCATTATCTGTGACGATTGCTTGTGGTAAGCTAAAATGACAAATGATGTTTTTCCATATAAATCGAATGATTTTCTCCTGGGTA